>VZSR01001238.1:7151906-7191224 GCA_013398615.1 Brachypodius melanocephalos | reverse complement strand
GGAGGGAGTCTCCCGGTTGGCTTCCGAGGCAAACGGCGGAGGTGCCGGAGGGAGGAGCGAGTTGCCCCTTGCGGCCACCCACCGGCACCTCCGCAGTTTGCAAGGCGTTGTAACAGCACCTCTCAATTCCCCAGAATTGCAGCGTGATCGTTTATGCACCTTACTGTTAAAGACATCAGAATTCAAACTCTTGTCTTCTTCCAGGTAGCTTTGAAGCTGGCCCAGATGGCCAGGCTTTTTCGGAGGGAAAGGAGCAGTTCCCTGGTGAAAGTGGCAGAGACTCCCGGGACACCTGCACAGCTCTGGAGCAAGAGGTAGAGAACACTCATCTTTTTTGGAATATATTTCATAGAGAGGTGAAATATCCATGCTTTTAGCACCCAAAAAGACAGATTGCTTTGAACCACAGGCCTCCTGCACCCTGAGGGGTCAGAGCAGCTGTCACATCATGCTGGTTTGTCCCAAAGTGGCACCTCAGCAGTTCTGGTCCTTTATTGTTCTGCTTTGACCATGTAGATTTAGCCTGCACAAAACCAAGTTTTGTTCTTAACAGGCATTCCCAAAGTTCACAGTGACATGCTTTCTTGGAGTCATCCTGTTTCCCAGTGTTTTCCCCCCTGAGGGAACCATCCTTGGTATTTGGGGTGATGGTGCAGTCACAGTAATTGTTATTTCACCTCTTCATAACGTTCCTTGAGCACTTTCTTCAGGGTTGGTTTGTTCCCTCGCAGTTGCACATCCTGCCCACAACTCGCACTCGTGTTGAGGTGCAGCAGGAAGTTCCTCTGAAGCAATCATGGAGTGAGGGTTTGATGCTATTTTAAGAAGAGTTTCTCAGGCAGCCAAATTGAGTCAAAGAGATGGGTTTTATTTCATCTGACCGTTTACCAGTCGAGCTGGCGGTAGAACCCTATAAAAACTTTTTATTTCACCAACACACGGCTCAAGAACAACCTGCTGAGAGAGATTAATGTAGAACTTTGTCAACATGAAAGCCAGAAGAGCTTACAGGAGGTGTATTTTGTTGAACAGGAAACAGTCTGAGCTTCCATTATTAATGGATGAGAGTATCAGAAAAAAAAATAGTTAAAAATTGCTCATTACAGTAGAAAACTTGCTGATCCAGAGAGGCAGAATCTGCCTCACAATCGAAAAGTGAAAATACAATGAGTAATCCCACCCTGAAGAGGAACAGCATCCGTTGCCTTCCAGAAAAAGGTGTAGTGTTGACGATAATTGCCAGTTTTCTTCCTCAGCCCTGTTCAGCCACATGTGGGGGGTTTAGATTGATTTGCTCTGGAGATGGTCTTGCCCAGTGCACCAGGCTGGTAGCAGAAAGGATGGGAACAGAAAATACAAGAGAACCTTGGTTTCTCTGAGAATCTCTGGGAGGGAATTCCATGTAAGCAGAGACCAAGAGCAAGTGAAAATATGAAAAAACGGGATGAGAAGTGATCTGCAAAATGCATATTTAGAGCTACAAATAGACACCTTTTATGATATTTCAGGAGAAAATACATCCTACAGGTAACCCTGGCTCTTAACAGTTGCAAAAAGAATGCAATTCAGAAAAAGTTGAGCATAATTTTATTCAGGTAACAGGTTAAGAGGGAAAAGAAAAACATTGTTGATTGTAGTTGGAGATTGGAGTTCCCCATGACTGGGAGCACACATCTTCATGAGTTCATTGTGTGCACTGGTCAAGGATGCAGTGTCTTAACACTAGCCTTCTGTGATTTCAGATGAAGAAGTTTTGCTGTTAAAGCAGTTTGGTCACTGGGGGCTCCAACAGAAAACTGCACCGGGACAACATCACAACGAGACGCCCACAGGCTCGAGTTCTGCTTGACATGGCCATGTTCTACTAGACCTGCCATGACGGCATTTTTTCCCGGTGTTCCCAACTGGATTCAAGATGCAAAGCAGGAGGAGGAAGAGACAGGCTGGAAATTAGTCCCCAGACCAAGAGGTGAAGAGACCGAAAGTCAGGGAAAATGCCAGTGTGAACTATCGGAGCCCTCCTTCCCTCACGTGGACAAGCTGAGAACTCACACACTTTCCCATTCGGAGCAGAGGCCCTACAACTGCCCCCAGCTGCACTGTGGCAAGGCCTTTGCCTCCAAGTACAAGCTCTATAGGTAGGTGTCTGCAAGTGCCTCTGCCCAGCAGTGCCAGGAGAGAGGGGAAACCCCCTCCCTCATGTGTCTTTGCTTGAATTTCTGAGAAGCTGGAGGAGGGGAAATGCCCTTTTACCTTGCAAAGCAGTTGAGTCCCAGACATTACCATACTTGGCATCTCTTTAGGCGCCTTCCAGAGAACTTCAGTTAATGCTGTATCCTGAGCTCACGCTGTTTTCTGTTTCACTGAGGAGGAAATAGAAACAGAAAGTGAAGTTCACAGATTAAATAATAAAATGTGAAACAAGAATAGCATTTGCATTCATAAGTCCTGCCTCTAACCACAGGGATAATTCCATGGCAGCTGCTGCTCCAGGATGGAGAAGTAGAGTTCCCACTTATGTAGTGAAGTACAACACAAAATAATTAAACAGTGATGGTTGAGAACTTGAAATCAGATGAACCTCTGTGTGGGAGACTGTGAGATACCAAGGTGAAATCAGACCACAGTGGCTGTCAGGAGATGTGGGCACAGCCTGACTCTCCTGATGAACTGAAGTTTTCTCACCTAGGGTCACAAAGTAGGGAGGTTTGGCAGCCTCAGCAGAGAGCAGGAGCTCAGGAGAGACAGACTGTAGGTTTTGCCTGAAGCACTGTGCTCCTGTGCTCCTTGATGAGTGGGGGTAAATTGCCATCTGGGATTTTTGTGGCATAAAGTGTAAGGCACAAGGAAAATTTTGGAGAACTCGTATGTGTTCCCTCAGGGCTGGATGTTTGTCTGACCTTTCCTATTTTTCTCCTCTAAGGCATATGGCCACACACTCTGCTCAGAAGCCTCACCAGTGCATGTACTGCGAGAAGATGTTTCACCGGAAGGATCACCTTCGGAACCACCTGCAGACCCACGACCCCAACAAGGAGGCCCTGCACTGTCCCGAGTGCGGCAAGAACTACAACACCAAACTGGGCTTCAGGCGACACCTGGCTATGCACGCGGCTGCCAGCGGTGACCTCAGCTGCAAGGTGTGCCTCCAGACCTTTGAGAGCACCCAGGTCCTGCTGGAGCACCTCAAAGCTCATTCCAGGCGGGCGTCGGGCGGGGCGAAGGAAAAGAAGCATCCGTGTGACCACTGCGACCGGCGCTTCTACACCCGGAAAGACGTGCGGAGACACCTGGTAGTGCACACGGGGCGGAAGGACTTCTTGTGCCAGTACTGTGCTCAGAGGTTTGGGAGGAAAGACCACCTGACCAGGCACATGAAGAAAAGCCACTCCCAGGAACTGCTGAAGATTAAGACGGAGCCAGTGGACATGTTGGGTCTGCTCAGCTGCAGCTCCTCTGTGGCAGTGAAGGAAGAGCTGAGTCCTGTCCTGTGTATGGCATCCAGAGACATGATGGGTGGTAAGAGCTTCCCTGGCATGCTGCCCGTGGGCATGTACAGCACACATCTCCAAACCATGCCAAGCTCAGGGATGCCCCATTCTTTGGTTCCTAATTCTCTTCCAATGGGAATGAGCTATCCTCTGGAGTCTTCTTCTCCCATCTCCTCCCCACCGCAACCTCCTCCAAAGTATCAGCTTGGATCTACCTCATATTTGCCTGAGAAACTACCCAAAGTAGAGGTGGACAGCTTTTTGTCAGACTTCCCTGGCAGCCTGTCTCTCTCATCTGGTGATCCTCAGTCCTCTTCGCCTCAGCCACCCGCCCTGGATGAGGCTTTGCTTTCCAAGAGCCCTGCTAACCTCTCAGAGGCTCTCTGTGCTGCTAACATGGACTTCTCTCATCTTCTTGGCTTCCTCCCCCTAAACCTTCCTCCTTGCAATCCACCTGTCTCATCGGGGGGATTGGTCATGGGCTACTCGCAGGGGGAGGCGCAGCCACTGCTCACCACTTTGCAACATCAACCTCAAGAGTCTCCCGGAGCCGGGGCCTCGCTGAACTTTGGGCCCCTTCATTCGTTGCCCCCCGTCTTCACCTCCAGCTTGAGCACAACCACGCTGCCACGGTTCCACCAGGCATTCCAATAAGCTGGAAACAGCACTGGAGAACAGATCTTTCAGTCACCCTTTTGTGGAGAGCCTTAAAAACGCACAACTCTTCCTTCCTTGGGGGTGTGAAAGCTCTGGCAGAGCTGGGTCAGGCAGGAGGTTTCTGATCTCGGAGGCAGCACTTGTAGACTGGAACAGCCGATATCCTGTGTGAGTCCCAGTCCTGTACAGCAGAAAGATTTCAGCTGATAGACTGGATATATTTTATCTAATTTTTAATCTGTGAATCAGGAGCCGTGCTTAGCACTGACCTTCCCTGAGAATGCTGGAGCTATTTCCTCTCTGGGAAGGGACTGTCCCTTAGGAGGAGTTGAGACTTTTTCATCCTGGGCTAGACTTTTGAAGAGTCCAGCTTCCATTTCATTTTACCACATTGCAATTCTGGCAAACCAGCCAACACCTCCACGTGGAGAAGAAGTCATGATACCGCTCTGTATGAAGCCAATGGGGAAGAGGCTGTCCTTCCCTGCTACCTCTCATCCCATCACCCTACACAGCTTACTCCACATCAGTGTTAAGCAACAAGCCCGTTTACATAGTGAATTCAACGTCACCTCTTCGGAGCCGTTAGGATAAACTCGTTATGGTGAACATTGTTTACACAACACAAATCTGTTTCTGCCATTGCAAAAATAGGAGGCACCAGAATACACTGGGTTCATCTCTGGTGTAGCTAGAACACTGTTTACACAACGAAGTCAGGTTGCACTGATTTCTCTTCACTTATCATGTTCTTCCCCCATGGGGAAATACACTTTTGGACCACTTCAGCCTCTGCCCCTGTAGGCAGCACCTTCCTGCCTTTTTCTCCCTGGCTATCCCGAGTGAAGGGGATGGAGCAGCTCTCACAGCTTAGCTTGGTGTGCTGTGTATGGACAGAGCCCTTTTAAATATCTCCCCCAGGCAAACAGGTCTGGAAACCAAAGCATGTGAGAGAGCTGGGTGAGGAGCTTGGGACATCGAGCACTGGCGTACCAGGCATGGGTGAGAACAGGCTGCAGGCCCTGCTCCATAGGTTCCCTTGGGATGAGGAACAGAATATGAGTTTCTGGGGCTTGGGGTTTTTCAACGACAGCTCTTCATTGAGCTCAGCACCCTTTTTGGCTTATCCAGAAAGCAGTCTCAAAGATATATTTTAACTTCAATGGTGATAACATCCAAGAATCAAGGAAAAATTGGTCCCAGCTTCAGGTACACACTGTAAATGTATTTGGAGCATTTCTCCCAACACCAATAGTTATAACAAATGCTGAGGTTTGGGGCCTGCAGTCAACTTTTCACTTTGAATTTGGTTCCACTGGCCTTTTTTGTTCTGTCCTGCTCAAGCCTTGCCTGCTGAAGTTACAGTGCTTCCCTTGCTTCCTACCCTACCTCTTAAACTCTTCCATGGGCTGTCTACCTACCAGGGCAGAGGGATTATACTGGGAAGTGGCAGCCAGCTGCTGGTGTCATTTAGCACCTGTATTGTCTCCTGCTCCTGTTTTCCTGGGCACTTACACTGCAGATGGGGACAAATTGAGGCCACTCTGCACTGGTGCATGTTTATGACTATGGACAGGCAGATTCATACCTCAGCATTGAGGAACCATTGTAGGCCAATATAAACCAGGAAATCTGTCAATATTGTTCTCCATAAATCTAGGAAATGCAAAATCTACCTCTATTCTGTTATCTCAGCTCCTTGGGTGAAGCCAGATGCTGTCCTCCCTTGTCTCCCCAGAGCACATCCACCTCAGTTGATGCAGATTGCTTCTTGCTGAGCCATGATCCCACTGTGTGACATCAGCTGTGCCTCTTTTGGTCACAGGCTTGTCCTCCTTCCATTTTACTCCAGAATTTTATTTTTAATTTAGCTTAGTAATTCTTCCCAGAATGACTCTTTAGCAATCCATTGATTCTCCAGAACATAGATTGGTTGTTTTAGGTTAGCCAGCAATGCTGCAAATAAGACTTTTGTATCAAAATGTAATATAAGATTTATTTACCTCAGCAATATCCTGTGGCAATGATCTCCCCGAGTTGAATGCAGTACTTTTTCCTTTTCTCCACTGGAAAATGTTGCCTTTCCAAGTCCAATGAGTGCCTTCTTGTTCTCTAACCTAGCAAAGGTAAACAGGGCATTGCAGCCAGTCTGTTTACCAGCATTGAATACCTCAGGCCTGTCTTCTATTGCTTTGCTCTTTGCAAATTAAAGAGTTTCACACTGTTATCAATTATATGCAAGCCTTATCCCTGTCTTCAGTTGAGAGGATTATTATTTTTTGAGAAATAAATGGTCAGAACTGATCACTCACTGCCAGTGAGGATTATCAGATTTATGCAATGCCATCACACCCCTTCTCCCACTGCAGAACAGCTTTCTTGCTTCCTGCCTGCATTGTACTCTGAACAGATGTCATCACTGGAATTCCTTTAGCAGTGGTAGCTAAACTTAGAGCCAGGCATCTTTTTCCTACCAGTAGTCTGTCAAAGAATAAATGGAATTCATTTTGCTATGATTTGCACGTGTGATTTGCTTTCCACTACTTTAACAAGCAGAACTGCAGTAACCTTTGTCAATGGAAGGAAAATCTAACCCAGCAAGGGCAGCATGGTCAGAGACAGCATTGGAGCTGATTCCAGGTGTTTGCACAGGAAAATGGATTCTAAGTTCCTCTACCACAACAGCTTGTAATCTGAAAGTATTTTACCAGTCAGTCTAAAACTAACAAGACTAACTCCATTTGAAATAGCAAGTGTGCAATTCACAGAACAAATTATAGTGAACAATTTTTACCTGTTTATAAGGAAACACTTTGACCATCCAAGCTTACAGCACTTGGGCATCCCAGTCCACTTGGACAAATGTACCAAGCTCTTAGGCAAGTCAGTGGAAGCCAGCTTACCCAAGCTCCTGCTGATGCAGCTGGAGGTAAGGGGCCAAAGGTAACCTTGCATGCTGTGAGGGGGATTGCTGCAGCACAGCCTACGATCTGTTCTGTGGAGTACGTGCAGGGCTTTGTGGCAGCCACTGTGCTGGTTATGTGATATAAAAAAAGTCATCCCAGAAAGAGTTTGAGTTTGGTCTTTGTTTTGGACCACGAGTTTGGGGCTGCAGGTCCAGGACACAGCTGTGAGTCAGGCAGGCAGAGCCCAACAAACATTCCACTGTGATCCCTCTGTTCCTGGCACACCTGTACCAGGAAGATTGCACCAGATTGAGCCCAAGGGCAGCAACTACAGCACATAATGGTTCAGGAGGTTTTAGTTAAATAATGTTTTAAACTGGCTGGCTTAGGGGGTGTCCAAAGTAATAGGAACAGTGCAGTCAATGAAGATATGAACCCATAGACCTCCAGTCAGCAAAAGGACAGGACATGAACTTGCCAGCACTTATAAATCAGACCGTGGATTCTCAGAAAGCCAAGGACCTAATGTCCCCCTAGAAATATCTAACAAATAGCAAAGCCAATCCCTGGCAGCAGAGGGTTAGCCCTTGCCCATCCTTCCAGGCTCAGATTGCCAGAACCCTGTGAAAAGTTGAAGATTTTTTTCCCCCTGGGATTACAACTCACTCAAAATCCATTTGTAGGAAGAAAAAACATGTTATCTTGCATTTGCTTCCACTGAATTTCACATGACAGAATACCCACACACCACGTTGTGACAGACCCCGTTCTCTGTCTCACAACATTGCTACTCTTTAGCCTCAGTGTTGAAAAATGGTGTCACTTCAACTGGAATCCTTTTTTTGCCTCTGGTAGATTGATGATTTCAGTACTTTTGTTGAGCTCAGCTCTTTGTTCTTTAATTCCTTCCTTGCTGACAGGTGAACAGCAGCTGCTGGCAAGATTTCCTGCAGTTCACTGAAAAAAGCCCCTTTTCCTTTTCTCTACCATTGCACCACCTTTGCTCCCGGGACAGAACAACCCCACAGAGGCATTTTCTGCTGCCTGCAATTAAAATTTCCACAAATAAATCTTCAAAGATGTGCTTCCCATCACCCTACCTTCTTGCTTATCTTCTAATCCCAGTTAGTCAGGCTGACTGAATTCTCCCTCAGTTAATTGCCTGCCCAAGCCCTGGAGCTATTCTGCCACTGAACAGTGAAGTGGATGCATGGCTCAAACAGAACCACTTGAGGTTTCCATCCTCATCCAAAACTTGTGTCTTTTCCATAACTTATTTCTTGTATTTTTCCCAGTTCCTAGAAATGGGAGCTGCCACCTGAAGCTCTGAATCCCATCCTGGCCGATCCCTGTGTGGTAGGAGAAGGTGGTTTGGTTTAGCCTGGTCTGCTGGGTCTGGGAAGCCCAGATTCTTTTCACCCCCATCCCCAGCTCTGGCACCTCTCACTTTTTCCATGCCTGTTTACCAAAACATGCCACAGCCATACTGAGCCTCTGTTGGAAAGCAGCTGGAAGCTGCCAGGGAGGTGCCATTACCACTGAGCCAGCTGCATTACAGGACCACTATTCCTCTACCCCACCACCTCTCAGGTTCTGTTGTCTCTGCTGCACAATCCATGCACACTCACATTAGGCTCACCTCTGGCTATTCCCAGCGATGGACTTGCTTCTTTCTAGTGAATAATTGGGATCCCCTAGGAATTCTACACATTTCAGCTATTCTTGTGGCTGCAGGTAAGGGGTTTCCTCCTGGGGCACAGTCTGCAATCTCTGCCTGGAGCCAGGTCTACATCTTCCCAGAGGCCAAACACCACTTAACACTTCAGACTGGCATGCAAACAGGTTGAGCAAAAATAGAACTGGTGTTCAGAAATGAGATCAGAAAACACATCACCTTCTGCTTCTCACAAATCCACACCAGATGAGCTTGATTTTCCTGTTCAAAGCACATTTTATTTCCATGTGCACAGGTGGGCTGCAGGAGAAGCCTGAAGCACCTTTCTCACTCTGCTTGTGGTGGAAGCCAGGTCTGCGTGGTCCTTTCCACCAGTGCCTAAATACCAGCACAGAAATAGAGCACAGAGGGAGCTTCTCTGTGTCAGATCACAGTGACAAGGAAAGTTAAAAGCATTGCAAAAGATAACCAGAGAATTTGGAATGTTTTTTATTACTATAAATAGGTCAGCGCTTCAGCTGGGGCAAGAATCCTCAACATTGAAGTGTCTTGTTACTAACCGACCATCCCTCATTTTTGTGTCTTTGTTTTGAACTACTGTGCAAGGGGATAACCAGCTCTAGCATGGGATGTACTGAGTGGACTGGGGACAGCTCCAGGGCCTGCAGGACAGGGACAGCCTCAGCTGGCTGAGTGTCCAGGTGAACAGGCCAGGGACCTGCCTGCAGCCCTTCTCCCTCTGTAGTCAGTGTCTTGTGCTTGAAGGTAACACATGAGCTTTGCTCACAGCCCTCAGCAACACAACCACTTCAGGGTGCCATGCAAGGGTGCAGAAGCCTGCACACTGCAGCACATCCAAGAACTTATGCAAGAAGCCACTCTGGAGTTTGAGTTCTCACCCTACTGAGTGCCTCAGCCTTGGTGCTTTGTGGAGCTTTTCCCACTTTAGTGATTCCTGATATCTAGGAGCATTTTTTAGAAAGACTGTTTTATAACATTTGAACCAGTGTTTTTCTTAACGGAGGATATTGAAGAACACAGAGCTGTCTGCTGATGTACTGTTGAGACCTGGGGTGGCTACAAGAAGGACAAAAAAACAAACCTGTAGAACCCCTGGGAGCAGCCAAGCTCCAAAACTGCTGTTGGAAGAAAAGCTGCCAAGTGGCCTTTGCAGCCACCACAGGTCAGGACAAGGTCTGCCATCTGCCACAGGAGCCTGTAAACATCCCATTGGAAGGTGAAGGGTTTGGGATTAGCCATAGGAGGGGATGGAAGAGCCACAGTGTCTCTCCCCAGGGCTGGCATTCACAATGTCCCTTCTTGTGCTGGTTCTGGACAGGCCCCGTGCCTGACCTCCCTCCCTGCAGCTACAGCTGCCAAAGCCAGAAACTTCCCATTGTTAAAGCTCAACTGGTTTACTGAAAACAAACTTTCTAGCACTTTTACACAGAGTGAATAACCTCTTTTAATGGAGTATTTTGGGGGCTGTAAACAAGGTTTTTAAATTGTAATTAAGTGCCATTAGGAAATGTATGGTTCATCACTAAACTTAGCTCTTGCAAAATGAAGTTCGAATTGAAAGCATCTTTTATAATGAAGTTGTTTATTAAAAGCATTTGGACAATCTACCCCAGGTGTCTTCATGGAGGGGAGTTCGAGTTTTGGTTGGATTAAGACAAGATAGAATCATAAGGTAGGTCAAAGACACAGTTCCCTACATGAAGCCACAGAGGTTTTTAAATTTCTTCCAAGCAAAGAATTAGACCCACAAGAAAAAAACCAGCACCCACTGAGGAGGCAGCCACAGCAGACACCATTAACCCCTGTCAAGGAGAATAATGTTTGTTAGAAAGTTCTGGTTGCTTGATTTCACTAAAATTTCCAGCCCATGTGGCACCAGCTCAGACAAGTCCAGCCCACTCCCCCTCCCAAATAACCCCATAACATGTTCTGCTCCCCACAGGCAGGAGAATCAGGACCAAACCTCAGCTTAACCTACAACTGGCTGCAGGCACCAGCAGCATTTGAAGATGAAACAGGGCAAAGCACACAGAGCCCTCTTGGGATTCCCCTTCAGAATATGGATTAAAAGCTGACAGCCATGATCAGTGTTAGGTGCTTGTCTAAGAATGATCTAGTTTTCAGCTCTGGTTTTCATTCCTAATTCAGCCACCATTAAAATGTGCCCTTTCCTCAGCAGCTCTCCCCTGGCACTGAGGACTGTGACAGAACATGAACACACTCAGCTGCCAAAAATGAGAAATAAGTTCAGCATGGATTGTCCTGGTGGTGGAGCTAAAGCTTCCTTTGCCTTTTTAAAGGGAGAAGGGATTATTCTGATGATTTCTGAGTCCTGATTCAAGTATCTGCCAGCTCTGGTCTCACTCACAGACACTCAGCAGCCCTTGACACTGGACTCCGTAACCTGGGGGAATCACATCCATTGCTCTGCTGGGCAAACCATCTCAGGAAAAGGGAATTCACTTTGCCTCCCTCAGCCAGCATTCCAGCAGAGGCTCATTGATCTCCTGCCACACACTCCCCCAACAGAAACACACAAGCTCTGGGAAGCCAATAGAGCTGGAAGCCAATGCTGAGGGCTCAGCTTGACAGCAGCAGCACTCCTCAAACTCCTGCTCAGAAGAAGGAATAGCAGCTCCTCCATTCTGAGCTGTCCTCTCCCCTCTGCTGCTCTAAAGCACTGCCCAGCGCTGCCATCCAACAGTTCTGCTGCTCTGCCCATCAGTGCCACAAATCAAACAATGTGTCTCACACAGGACACGAGTTGCTCAAGTGATCTTACCCAGCAGCACAGCATCAGCAGATCCAAATGCCTCAACTGGTGGCGTAATTACAATATATGGCAGCAGTCAGGGCATACCACACTGGGAGAAACCTGGTTTACCAGGAGAAAAATATTACAAAGAAAACCAGAGTATTCCAAGTTCTGCTTCTGGCTGAAGCCACACATCACAGACCATGTGTGTATCAAATAGGCCAAGTGTTACAAAAAGAAATTCTCCAGAAGTGGCTTAGGAGAACCCAAGACAGCAGGATGACAGGACAATGGCAGATTTATTTACAATAGGACACAAAGAATACATACATTAATTAAAAATTACAAAGAATACAGAGAAAACACTTCAGGGAAGGGAGAGAAATCAATGCTGGCTGAACCTCTCCACTGGGGCAGGGGCAGAAGAAAAAAAGAAAAATCAACAAAAATCTCAGAGAGGGACCTCAAATCAGAACTGACACAGGACTCCACAGCACAGCTGGCTCACACAACCCCTCCTCCCTTTTTCCATCCATGATTCCTGGCTGATTAGACTTTGGCATGATGGGCAGGGCTGACGGGAAGGGACACAGGCCCTTGCATGGACCTGGTGGAAACTTATGGCAGCTGTTTAAAAAGGCCCCAAAGCCCTCCCTAGGAGCAAGGAGGGCTTTTGGACAGTTTTGGGTTGGAATGATGTGACCTCTGGCAGCTAATCATTGGAAGACCTTACTCCAAAATGAAAAATTTTCATAGATCTCAATAAAATACTTCTCCTCTGTAGTCTTGACTGAATCCAGTAAGTCTGGGGATGGAGGGAGCCTTCACTGCAATGTGGAACCTTTTTAACTGATAAACATCACTGAAGTGACCAAAATTAAAAAAAAAAAAGCAACAAAACACAATCCAACTTTAACCTCTTTAAAAAGAGCTTCCCACGGGCCGATTCAGGCATCAAGCCATGGGAAAAGAGCCCATGCCAGCTATCCAGGAGAGCCTGGACTGTTTCTTGTGGAGAAGAACAAAATACAGCTATGGGGTGTACACTTTTCCTGTTCCCTGGAGGTAGAGAATTTCAGAGGAGGAGCAGAGAGCAGCAAGGGCAGCTGGAGCAGGGGGCCAGTGAGAGAGCCCTGCTCCCAGCCATGGGACAGCTCATGGGGCCACCTGCCTGTGCCAGCCCCTTCAGCATGGCCTGCACAGCCCTTGGGCACCTCGGGCCCAACACTGCCTCAAATCACTTGGCACTAATGCCATGGCACTGCAGCCACCTCCTGTGGGCTCTGCAGGATCCCAGTGGCATTCCCAGGAAGGAGCCTGCCCCGACTCCTCACCCATCCAGAGCAGAGCTATTGACAGAACAAACTCTTGTAGTTACCTCACACATCCTTCCAGTCCTGTATTCCAGCACAACCATGTCACTTCCACCAGGACATTTCATCCCGCCTTCTGAAGGAGAGGCAATCCCACCCTCCCACAGCAGCCTGTGCTGTCCGAGGCTGGAGGGAGGCAGAAGCGATGCCAAAGGTTGCTCAAGCTCTCTCAGGGTGAAATTGCACTTCCCAGGCTCTGAATGGCACCTCCAGCAAAATGTAAACAAGCCGAAGCCAGGACTTCGGTGGTGGGAGTGCGCCGGACTCCCGCTGGGTGAGCCTTTAGGCTCCGGTTATTCTGCCATAGTCAAGCTCCCTCTTCTGTGCAGACACGAAGGCAGGAGAAAAACCCAGTCTGATACTTGTCTGAAGAGTCTCCCTGAATCCTAGAGCACCCCAGGGGCTGGAAGAAAACGTTTTCACAAGTGTTTCCACTGCTGTCTCAAAGCCGTTCATCATCAACATAAAAAAAAAGGATGGATTAGCAAAAAGGGGGTTTACTTATACAGAGGGATATTTCTCTGCTAAAAAAACTCCCTCAAATATGGAACAGGATAATAAAGTTAAAATGTAAGGTATCTACAGACCCCTTTTCCCCGCAGAAGTAGCCCAGAATCCATGTACACTGTGCCAAAGTTACATTCCAAATCGAGGAGTTAATTATTTCTCTTGTGACTCTCCCACTGGATTTTTGTTTCCTTAAAAAGAGCTGGGAGAAGGATGTCCCTGTCCCTCCCGGGAGGACACGTGCTCAGAGGTGTCTGATTCCTGCTGGGGGATTCCAGCTTCAGTCGATTTTCACGGCGGCGTAGATCTTCCGCACAAACATGTAGGCTGCGTAGAAGCCAATGGTGCCCGTCAGGAGCCAGAAGGACAGAACCATCAGGGCAGTGTAGCCAAAGTACAGTAAGGAGGGAATGAACTCAACAATATCCAGCTGAAACAGAAGATGATAAATATCAGCAAAATAACATACAGAGGTGAGAAATCAACCGGTGCCCTCTGCAAGGGGATCTCTGGCAAGGGGAAGAAAACTTTCATTTTTGTCCAGCTGAAGGGAGATTCCCTCTGAGGTGGGGTCCAGCAATGTTGCTCGGCACAAGTCCTGGGGCACACCCCTCTCTCCTGTCTGGGAGGGCTGTCAGCACTGTCTTGGGCTGGTATGGGCATACCAGGACTCAGCAGGCCCACCATTTCCTTTCTCAAATCCCACAGTCATCCCCAAACCACAGCACTTTCACCCAGGAGTTACCTTGTTCACAAAGTAGAACACAGCATAGATCAGCACGTAAAAGGCAGATCCTCCAGACACCAGGAAGGTCCTCCACCACCAGCGGTAATCCTGACAGGATAAAGAACCTTGTTATCCCCCTAGTTTTCTTCTCCCCAGGCACTACTTCAGGGAAGCTGTGACCATTCCAGGTCAGGGAGAACACCACCTATCTTCCTTCACTGTTTGGGACTGGGGGACTTTTTTTTGTCACAAAAGTGTTTCCAAACCAAGAGATGTGATGCTGACAGGCTCAAGGCACCTGCTGCCCAAGGACATGGCTCACTTTTGGCCCTGCATTTTGTTTTGTATGGATGGAATGGAACAGTTCAGGAACAGCTCAAAACACCCTGTGCCCAGCAAAATTCCTGGTATGAAACCACAGTTCCCAGCCTAAGAGATAATCAAGGAGCTTTAATTCCCTTTAGAGCGAAGAGACACTGGGGACAATCACACCCGTGAAGTTGGGCCACACTGATCTTTGCTGAGCAGCAGCAATAATGTGATCTTTGCTTTTCCAGGAGCAAGTACCCTCAGCTACCCAAATTACAAACATGGAAATCTCACCTCAGCACAGAGCTGGAAATAAACCATGACAATGCTGATCTGGGAGCAGGATACCACCAGAATTATAAACACCAGGAAGAGGAAGCCAAAAAGGTAATAGAACTGGTTCTCCCAGATTGCCTGAAATAAACACACAGCAGGAATTTGTTTCCCAGTTATTGTAATCAATCACTGAACATGGGACTAACTTCTGGCAGCCAGCCAGGGGAAAAGGAGGAGCCCCTCAGCCTCTCCTAGATGAAACCACAGATCTAATGCATTTCATAATGTCACTTCAGAGGATTCAGGATTGCAAAAAGTGCACAAGGACAGCTCTGAGGCAGCTTGTTCATTCCCCTGCATCTCCCAAGTAATGTAACAGCAAATTCTCCATCCATAGAAGGTGAAAAACGAGTAGCAGCAGAACCCCTCCCCTGATGTAATGTTACAGTAAATTTTGTCTTTACCACAATCCTTCAAACCACGAGGAGAGTCCCATAGCTCTCTCTGGAAACTACTGAATGGCCTGGAAGAAACCAGCTACCCCCTTCAGAGAATACAGGAATAGGAGACTGCTCCAGTAGAAGCCCTCCCTTTCAAAACCTTTGGCATGAAAGGAACCCTATTGAGGAGGAAAGTGGGTTAAATGCTTACACTGAAAATGAAGAACAGTTCAATGAACATGGCTCCAAAAGGCAGAATACCAGCCATGAGGATCCTACAGAGCAGAAACAAAAATCATAAGCAGCAGGATATAACTGTCTGGACATTAAAAATTCCTTGTAATCACACAGAAAACTCCAAGCAAAGGCTCTACATTTCCAGATTACTAAATTTCACAGGCAATGGCACAGCTGCTCCCACTGTTGAGCATGTACCATGGTTACAAGTACCCCTCATACCACATCCAAATTATTGATGTGGCCTTAAGGAACCCAATCTGCCATCTGTCCATGTCCAGAGAGCAGCAACCACTCAGCAACCCAAGGGGACAGAAAGGAGGGGGCTTAACTCACCGTATTTCCCAGACACTCATCACTCACCCCACAAATTTGTTCATATACCACCTCTGCTCCGGGATCTGCCTGGGAATCTGATTTGTCCGTACAGGATTGTCATACGGCTGCTTGCGAAATCCAAAGTAGTAACCCAGGTAGACCAAGGGCAAGGAGATCCCAAACCACATGCAGAGCAAGGCCACCATGGTAGGGAAAGGCACCTGGAATCACACCAAGAGCCACAGAAATGAGGCTGGCAGCTCTCCTGCCCTGGGGACTGATGTCATTGGCCAAGCCAACCCTCCAGTCACCCCCTTGGAAAGGTCTGGGAAGCCAAGAGAGTCCCTATCAGTGACCCTCTCCCACCCAGCAGGCCCCAGGCTGAGGGGGGCACCTACCGCACCAGAGGAGTGTTTCCCCCAGATGAAGCAGTTGAGGACAAAGCAGATGCCAAAGACGACGCCCGGGTACAGGGTTGCTGTCTGCAAGAGGAACCACAGTGTAAGAGAGAGCACTTGACTCATCAGCCAGATGTTCCTATGGAATGAGTCCATTCCTGCTACAAGGCACACGTGGAGGAAGTGTCCCTTTTGCTACAGGACAGGGACACAGAGCTGGGCTGTGGGGAAGATCTTGGACAATCCTCTTTGCTCTAGTACGTGCTCTGGTGGTGCCTTTTCTGTACAGCTACAAGGACTCAATCCACAGCAAACGTGCAGCACAGCCAGATTGCGTCCAGCTACCACAAACTTGTGGAGCTTATCCACAGATCTTGCCATCAGCAAACCTGGATAAACAGCACAGAACATCCAAGACTCACACAAAAAGCTCCCTTCTTCCATCGATGGCCTTTCAGAGTCCGGTATAAGCGGCCAGCAAAGAATCCACCAAAAACCCTGGACAGAAACAAGCCAAGACAACGAAAATGAGCTGTTGTTGCTGGAGAGAGGCAGGACAGCACGGGGGGGAAGCCATGGAGGCACCTACCCCATGAACATGAAGAGGAAGCAGGCAGTTGTCATCAGTGCACCCCGGCTCGAAGGCGACAGCATCCCCAGCATAGCAACAACTGCAGAGGGAAACAGGACAAGGAACAGCAGCTCTGAGGGACATGTGCTGCAGCAGCTGGAGGATAGGGGCTTGTCCCATCTAGAGCCCACAGCTGCCTGCAATCTCTGCACAGGCCTCATTTCCTTCACAGCATAACACATCCACAGCCTCCAGCACTGGCCTGAGAGGAAGGCACAGCTTTGATCTCAGCTACAGGCCATGCTTCAGCCTCAGCTTCCCCAGGGATGGGAGCAGGTGCAGCTCAGCAAGCAAGGCACACCTGTGCAAAAGTCTCCCGGCCCACTATCACCTTGGCAAAGGAAATACAATCACACAAAGCCGCCTTCAGCTGGGCAGTGTCACCCAGTGCTGAGCCCAGGCTGATGGCAACAGGAAGCAGCTTCATGGGCCTCACTCCAGCTAAGGTGAGCACAGGGTGAAGTCAAACATCCTTGAGCCACCCCATGGAACATGTGCCACTTACAGATGACAATCAGGATCATACAGAAGAGCTGAATTCCAGAACCCAGGAGGGAGCTGAGGATCATAGGGTACTGTGGAGGCCTGAAGACATCTCCATGCACAAGTTTCCAACCAGATTCCTCCATGGTATCTTCCTACAGCAACAACAGAAAAAGGAGGTTATTTAGATGTGATACGCCAGTGGAAATTAAGGTTCTACCACAGCCAGCCTAAGAGGTTAACTACCCTGGATCCAGTTTTTCTACCGAATTTTACCACTCTAGCCAAGAAACTTCTTTCCTCTTGGGCCAAAACCAGCTGAGACCTGAATTGTCAGTGCCAGGGCACATATTTACAGAGCTGTTTGCAGTCACTGCTTAGATCTGAAGACATCTGAACTGGTATGTGATTGTTCAGGCAGAAAAAGGTGTGTGACAGCGCGACACGACTGCCCCTGCCATGCAAGGGAGGGCAAGGGAAGAGACAATACACTCAAGTCTGCATATTGGATCCCTCCTGGTCTGTGCTTCCCTCCCACTTATCCCAGCCCAAGGAACACACACATACAATGTCATCCTCTTTGTTGTAGTTGGCAATGTCCTTCCTCAGAGTCCGGATGATGATCATGCTGAGAATCCCTGAAAACAAGCACAGAGTTCAGCTCAGAGGCTCCCACATGGTTGTGCTGCTCTCATGCTGTGCAACTACCAACACACTGTTCTGGCTTGGAGAGGTGGTCTTGAGTCATCAGCAAAGACAGAAACAAAACCCAAAGGAGCAGGGAAGGCAGTATTCCAGGAGAAATGGGGCATTGTGGCTTTTTTGTGGCTTTTTTTACTCCCTCAATGACCCCAGTACGAGAAAGGCTGGTAACTGCCTGACCCCACAAGACACTGTTTGAACTGGGAGGCTTTAAACTGGTTTCCTGCTCCTTCTGACCAGATGTGGCCACATCCTCCTCAAGCCACCTGCAGCTAAGGCTTAAAGAAAACTCCTGCAGATAATGGTAAAGCCTTCCTCTCCCCACACATCCACTCACCTGAAAGGAAAAAGACAACCACAACCGAGTTAATGATAGAAAACCAGTGGATCTGCACATCACTCATGGTCAGGTAGGTGTCCCAGCGGGAAGCCCACTTAATGTCACTTTCCTGAAAGAACATAAGAGTTCTTCTCACACCAGCACATTCCCAATGTCTTCCACTGCTCCAGTGACAGACACTTGGAGCATCACTGCCAGCCAGTTCCCCAGTACTGCCTCACCTCCCAGTGCACAGAGTAGGTGAAGAGCAACTGGTTCTCTTTAGTAGGATCTATTTCCTGAGGGGCAGAGCCCGCAGCTTCGGGCAGGGTGCACATGCTCTTCTCATCAGCCTTCAAGTCTGTAAGGGAAAGCAGGGCACACGGTGAGCCCTTCCCTCAGACACCACCTCTCCCATGGAGCATCACCCTGAGGGCATTGGGCTGCAGTAATTCCAGGTGGGGAAGCACTCACTCCTTGCTCACCTGCTCTGCAGTTTGCAAAACTATTCTCCTGACCAGCAGTGGAGCATCATTAACAAACTTTCAGGAAAACTATACACAAGGCTCTCCTTAACTGGAAGGATAAAAGCCAGAGGTTCTGAAGCCAAGGATCTAGACCATGAACAAATCTTCTATTCCACATGATACAGTGAGGAACAAGACCTCTGCAGCACTGCCTGCCCTTCCGGAGGGGACCTGCGTGGGGTCATCCACACCATGATCAACTGCCCTTGTAGACAACCTTTTCCACTGGGCTCACTGAGGTAGGAGTGCTTTCCACTAACCATTATTTTTAAATTTCAATCCCCCAGAACAGTTCCAAACATCCTGTGTGTCCCTGAACCAGCACAGAGTGTCCCAGTCAGGGAGATCTGTTCCACAGCAAGAACATGCCAGACATGCCTCATAACAGATGACACAGTGCAAAAAAATCCAACCCCAAAACCTCAGACTCAGATCTTTTTACAGGAATTAGTTTCCCATGGATTGCAATTCATGGATATGTCTCTATTGTTGGTACTCCCTTAATAACTAAGTGGTTTATTATTCTTGTAATTTAGACTCATTCCTGTGCCCTGTGAAGCAACAATTGGCACCCTGATAGATCAGTGGCATCCAACTTTTGTCCATACAGGAGATTCTTCCCCCTTGCTCCCCCTCCTCAAGAGTCTCTTACCTTCTAGTTTAATGCTTTGGGGAATCACCTCAAAGCGCACCACCCTGTAGGTGTGCTCCTGGCTCTCCTCCACATCCTCTCTGTGGTAGTAAAGGATGAAGGAGAGGTGGTTGTGTAGGTAGAACTGAAACAGTGACATAAAATAAAACATCAGCACTCCATGGGAGGAAGAGGCAAAGCTGAGAAGCAACAACTGCAGAAAACAGCTTCAGTGGGGGAAAACTAAAGACTCCAACACCAGAGGTCAGCCAGTCTTGGGGGCACAGTGCCTTTGTTCTGCTGAGGGGAAACCACTGCCTGAGCCTGTCCAAAGTTACACAGTAAATAAAAGCAAGGACTCCTGGCATTCCCAGCTTTCCAGCACCCACCCTCTTCTGCCCACAAGAGACCACTCTCATATTTCCATTATTAATAAAACCTTTTGGTTGCATTCCCAATTCTGATAGTCTCTGGCAGACCTCTAACAGACACCCAGATTTCCTGCAGGCACCCTCACACAGCACCTCCATTCTCTACCTTGTTACCGTCCATAAACCCAAGCCTGTATCCATGCTCAAACTGCACATCCTTCTCCTTCTTCTTCTCCTCTTCCTCACGATTGGAATAAAACTCCAGGCGTGTTGCCACAGGGAGGTTATCAGCAATGCTGAAAACAGATTTCACATCAAATTTATGCACAGCACCAAATTCCCCCGACACAAATCCACGCTCAAGGTGACTCACAGGTGGACATAGTAATCCTCCCTGATACGCTCGGCGATGAGCTTGCTCTCCTCCACTGTCAGAGTGACTGGCTTGTTGGGAAGGTTGCACAGAACTTCACATTTCTTCTCCACATTCATGGAAACCTGGAAAGGTGTATTTACAATTCGGTCCCCTCGAAGAACCTCACCTGGAAAACAGGAACATATGGGCAGGGTTGGAGGCTGCCAGGCTTCCTCCTGATGATCCTGCTGCCAGGCACTGTGCAGCTGGAGGGACCACAGCAAGTCTCCCTTGCTACCCCAGGTGAAAGGATAAGATTGCAAGTCAGTATAGCTGCTTTGTTGGAAGTATCAAGCACTGCTTATGAAGCAGGTTACAAACTCTCCTTCAGGACAAATGCTTCCTCTGTCCAAAACACAAACACTGCCATTTGCAGACAGCCAGCATACAGTGAATCAGGGGAAGCAGGTTCTCTCAGCTCAGCAGATGTGATACTTGCAATTGCTTTTACCCCTGTAAACACCCCCCACACTGTCTGACAGGTACACACCGAGGTTCTCAGCCTTGTACGTGATCTTGCTGGGCTGGCAGAAGGGCAGTGAGTAGTACTCATACGGCAGCTGGGTCCGGGAGCTTGTCAGCTTCACAGCCTGCAGGAAGAATGGAAGGATTATCCCCAGGGAAGAACTTCAGATAATTTCCTGTCCTCTCAGCATCATCCAGAAGCTGATGCTTACTTCAAGACACCTTCCATAAAGTTCACTTTCAGAAGACACTACTACTACTACTTATATTAAAAATAGTAAAAGAGACAGATGTTCCTGAGAGACTTCCAATAGCAATTCATTCACAGAGAAACACTCTAAGAACATGGTGAGTTCACAGATTTATGTCTCAGTGGAGTCCTAAGAAACAACAAAGAGCTCAAAAGACATCCAAGAGTCACATTTCATACAAGATTTCCTCAACCAAAAATTCATATCCCACTGGACCTAGAGGTCTGGCCTCCAGTGCTATGAAGAGTTCAGCAATTTTAATCTCTGCAAGGAAAGCCAGAGAGCCATCAGTCTGGGAAGACAAGGTGACCAACCACAACCATTCCTGGAGAGTTGCCACAAATCACAGGGTACAAGGGAAGTGCAGAGACATACCACAACAGCCAAGACCACAGTTGGTCTGAAAAACAGAAGTGTTTTGTAACACAGCCAAGCTTGTTTATTGGAAGAGTGCTGGCAAACACACTGACTTGCCTAAGCACTTGAGGAAGCATTTGGCTCCTGAAATCCCTTTGAGAACAGCCATTCCAAACCCCTCTTCTTCTGGGAAGCTTACTGTAGCCACAGGCAAGTCTCACTTGCTTAAAAATAGCCTAAGTCTGGCAGTTTGTGGCCAAAGAGAAAACTGTGCCGTGGTGCTTCACGTGGGAGCAGCCAATCTAGCAGCCCCAAGGGTGCTGGATTTGCTGAGACAGAGGCCACAGCTTCAGAAAAATAAATTAAATGGGCTATAAATCACTGATGTCTGAAAGAAAAGCCTGGCTTCTTTGTGGATAGGTGCAGCAGCTCTGTCATTGAGTACCAGCAACGTTGCACAGGAACAGCTCTCAGCAAGGCTGGGCTGAAAGATCTGCAAGACTCACGGACAAGCATCTCCACTTGGTAAGAGCTTCTCATGGATTTCCATAAAGGCACAACATGAGCAAACTGGGTATTGAGAAGATCTGATTCAGACCTTATTCCACCATTCACCTTCCACCCAAAGGCACACCCTACATAAGCACTTTTAGAGTCAGCATAATGCTGGAGAAATTAAATTCACTTCGAGGCCACAGTGAGAAAGGCACCCAAACAGAGCAACATCTTGAGGACTTTGGTGCAACTGCTGAGGGAATTTCACAGAAGAGATCAGGGGCAAGAACAGGAATCATGTTGGGACCCAAACGTTGTGAAACAGGAAATATCTGAACCCAAAATTTTAGCATCAAGATCCCCAAACTTAACTTTCCAGCCCCTCTTAGCTGCTATGGTATAAAAAAGAAAAAAAAAAAAAAACCAAAAGACAAAAAACCCCCAAACCAAACAGACTAACAGCACTGAGTTTATCCTACCTTTATTTCTACGGGATCATTGTGGTGGAAGTTGATCGGAGCCACGCCGGGTACGTAGAACGAGTCTGTGCTGTGTAGCAACAACAGCAAGCCCAGCACATATCTCAGCCTTTCCTGCAAAAAGGAAAAGGAACAGTAAAATACAATGGAAACACTGGAACAACATTAGAGATGGGCAACAACACGGGAAATGTTCATCCCAGACATTACAAAGGATGCGCAGTCAGGTGATTAAACAGAAATTAAATCCACAAAAGCTGTTTTAGCTTTGTTTTTTTACCCTCATCAAATCACTTTCTGCTCAGCGTGTCTGTGCCTCTTCATCTGCAATTAGAAAAACTTTGGCTTTGCTCAACCACAAGAAAAATGCTATTTTTGTCTGCACTATGAGGCATCAAGCAGGCCATTACTTTGCTTTTCTGCTCCCCCCGAGCTCCCTGTGTTAGAAAACTCCATGGATCAGTAGGGAAGAGGGCTGTAGCCCTGGCACTGGATGTGTGTCAGCTCTGCACAGCAGCAGTTACCCCGGAGCTGATCACAGATGGATGCTCACAGGCCACGACCTGCAGAAGAGCAGTTACTGTGGAGTCAGGTGTGACACCAGGAACTGCACCCAAAGGGACAGTCACATCACCACTCCCTCCTGCTCCACTCTGCTTTCCTCACCCCTCCAGGCCACAACACAGCTCAGTAACATGGCAAAAACCTTTTCACCCCTTTTTCAGGGAGCAGAGTGACAAGTCAGGGTGCAAGGTTCAGTCAGCTCCATGGGGGCTCCAGGAGAACCAAGACCCTAACACTGCTGCAGGAAACCCTTTATCTAACACACCTTGCTGCCTCCTCAGCACCTCCCTTTACCTCAGGTAACCCAGCTCCAGCACAGGCAGGAAAGCTGTGAAATGAAAATCGAGCTTTAAAGAGTATTAGCCAGCAGCAGCTTGCCTGGATTAGGACATCAGCTCTGGTATAATCTCACAGCACTACCAGCTTCAGTCCCTTCTCCTGAACTCCCTGCATGTGTGGCAACATTGGAAAAGCACACAAAACCTGCTTTGGTTTGGGACAACTCTTGAGCTAATGCTGCAGATGTAAGAAATTAAATCCACACCATCCCTGTGTGCCCTCAGCACCATCAGTCAGTCTGACAGCACCAGAGGGAACACTCCACATCCCAGGTGTGGACAAACAGCAGCTCTATCATGGAGATCCTTCCTCAGGTTGAGGGGCAAAAAAAATTTTAAAACAACAAAAAAATTGTGTTTATTGTCCCCACACCCCTTCTTCTTCATCATCACCTTCCTCCTGTCTCATTCTAAGGCAAGGAAAGTATGTTTGGTCCAGACACCTGTGAGGGCCAACCAGAGCATCCAGAATTAGTGGAACTTAGCAGGATGAAAAAAAAAAAAAAGGCAGAAATATCATGGGTTTGAAAGACTGAACTGTATTTAAGATGCAAATGCTAGGCACCTACAGAAAATATGAATACTGAATCATCAGATACATGTGACTTTCCAGTACCTGAAGGGAGCATACAAAAAAAAATTGAGACTATTTACAAGACCATGGAGTACAGAACAAGGGGGAACAGCTTTAAACTCACAGAGTAGGGTTAGATTGGATGTTAGGAAGAAATTCTTCCCTGTGAGGATGGTGAGGCACTGGCACAGGCTGTCCAGAGAAGCTGTGGTTGCCCCATCCCTGGAATTGTTCAAGACCAAGTCGGATGGAGTTTGAAGCAACCTGGGATAGTGGAAGGTGTGCCTGCCCATGGCAGTGGGGTGGAATGAGATGAACTTTAATGACCCTACCAACCCAAACCATTCTGATTCTGTGATCTTTTTTGCTTACAAAGGGGATTTTTAGATCTATTCTAAGCACAGCCAAATACACTTGGAGCAGGCATAAAGCTTCAGCTTGGAAACACTCTTGTTAAAATTGCCTGACTTTCAATACCGATCTGCCTTGAGGCAACATGGGGCTTATTATCTGTGCTACACTAAATTTTGCCTTTCCAGTCTTTAAAGGGAGTGCTCAGTGGCTCTCCATAGTGTAGGAAAAGGTCTCCTGAACAGGAGAACCACTGGAAAGAATCTGCACTCTTGTCCCACCCTGCACTCTAGAGCAGCCAGCAACCTGCAGCCCTTATCTTATTTGTCACTGAAGTGACAGACCCACACAATGTTACTCAAAAACCAAAAGCACACCACTGCCACCTGTGCCCCAAGAGGTTGGGAGGTGACAAGACCAGGATAGAAGTTTGGCAGACACTCAGGAGACACATGAGCATGCAGAAGATGAAATTTCTGATGACAATTTTGGCAGAAATACGGCTGTCTTTGCATACAGATGATGATGACTCAGGCAGCACCAGGCAACAGGAAAGACAAGAGGGCGACTCTGTAAAGCCTTGCCAGAAAAAAACAGTTGGTAGCAAGAAATGGGGAAGCTGCTATGCAACAGGTGGGAGAAGCCTTGGAAGTGAAATATGGAAAAAATGCCCAGTGCAGGTTCCTGAGCTGGCAGAGCACAGAGAAGCTCAAGCCAGGGGCCTTTCTCATCAGGACCTTTGTTCTTGTACTGATAATTGTGCTTCATCTTCTCCAAACAAAGGCAGCAGCTTAGAAATGGCAACGTGGACACTACCCAAAATATCTGTGTAACTCATGGGCCTGGCAGGTGATTGTCTCATATGGGGGATGCCTGCAAGCTGAGTTCTCTCCTATGCCAGGTCAGAACTTCCAGCAGGGAGCTCTGTTTTGGTTCAGTCACAGAGCCCTGGCAAGGCCCACACTTCCAGCAAACAGGACACACAGCTTCACAGCCTTTTCTAATTATTTACATTTCAGAAACATGCACAAAACCCCCTCAAATGACAATCTTGCATCTGAGGTGCCAGGAAATCGTGTAATGGTGCAACAAGTAGCACAACAAACACGCACAACATCAAACTGAGAAAAACCCACTGCAAGTAGGCAAAAATAGTTCAGCTTGCTTAAGCCTGATTATTTTTCTATATGCAGACATACAGAGACACCCTTTCTTAGGAGAATATAATCTAAATAAAAGAAGTAACTGCAGAAGTACAGTCACCCATTCCTGTCCCTCAGATCAAAAGTTCACACACAAACCCTCTCCAAGAAGGCCCTTCTGGATAATTATCACCAGTCTTGGGGTTTGCAGACAACCCCAGGTTTATCCCATTCAGAAAGATTTCTAACAACGTTGCCACTTTCTGTGAATTCACAGAAGGTTCACAAACCACGCTGCCAAAACAGAGGACTTGTTCTCTAAATCCCAGTCTGACCCAGCACGAAAATGTCCTAAAACATCCAGTCATTACCACATTTGTCCCTCCCTAGGGCTCCTGGTCCCTCCAGCTTCCACTGCCAGAGTCTGAACTCCAGCATTTATTTAAGGGAAAGGGGAAAAAGCAACTGTTCCCTGGGGCACTCTGCAACAGCTCCAACGTGCTCCAGAGGGTCCATGGCCTGGCCACGTGCACCCAGAACATCCCTGCCCAGGTTACTGCCAACAACTTGAAGAAACCCTCAAGCAGCAGCAATTTCAAGCATCTGAATTGAGCTGGTGCTGTATCAGGGCTGGTTTAGGTCTTAAGAGTTTCACAATCCACACAGGAACTGAAGAACAGAACACAGTATCTGTTCAAATAGATGAAAAGGAAGTAGGAAGTGACAGTGATGGATATCATGAATTGTCCCATCTCTTTTTGGTAGAGAAGAGCAAGAGGGACATCAAACAACCATAATCAAGAGCTGTTAACTTTCAAAAACAGCTTTGAAGAAAAACAGGGAAAACTACCTGTGCAGAGCCATTTGTCCGAATGGATTCACACAGCTCTCTTATTCCATTTCACTTACTGAAACTTTTTAATATGACGACAGAAAGGGAGAAAGGCCACAACCCACTACTCTGTGGGAGGGGAAAAAACCCAAGAAGCTCTCTTACACATGTAACCTTCATTCTGCCCTCAGGCACATTAGCAGGACTGAACAGTGCTAATAGCACTCTAGCCCCGTTTTCCAAGGGCTGCCTCCTTGGATGATCCTGACAACTGTTTGGATAAACTCATCTTTATTACACCCCTGCCCTGCTCACCCTGCACTGGAGGGGCCACCGAGAGCCCTTCAGAAGGAGACAAGTGCTGCATTCACATTGACTTCAGAGCCCCTGAAGAGCACCAGGAGAGCTGCTGGCAGCCTTCTCTACCCTTCACACAACACAAGAGAGCCACGAGGAAATTCCCAGTAGGACCATCTCCAGCTCTCAAAGCCATCTGAGCACTCCCTCCTCCCTGCCTGGGGGAATGCCAGCAGGATATGAAGATGCTTAAAGCAAATTAAATGAAAACCTCGGCTCTCCCAATCCCCTCCCAGTCACTCCGTGAGTCATCTCAGCCACCAGCGACCTTTGTATCAGCACACATCCTTTATCCATGCCGCTATTCCTGCAATGCCACAAAAATATTCTCCTATGAAAGCAAGGAGGAAATCCGATTTACTCCTCCAAGACTTCAAGGCAGATAACAAACGTCTCAGCAGCTCGTTTTCTCCTCTGTAAGGTAGCACTGATGCTCACCAGGAACACTTTCAGTTCTCCGAAGATTCAAGGAATAATTCAATAGTAGTAACAGGGATGCTGGAACGCGGGAAAGTGAAACAGCTGCTCAAACTCGGACCCGATAATCACCACCAAACATTTGTGAAAATCACACACAGAGCAACAGACCCCGTGCTTGGCACCAGCACCGGGCCCAGGCTGACAGCTCGGAAGGGAAGGCGAAAGGAAGCGCCGGTGCTCCCTACAACCCACCCCGCTCCGAGCCTCCAGCCCGGCCCCTCCTGCACAGACAACGCCGTAAACCGCATAAAGGGAGCCAACTTTGCTGCCCAGGGAGCGCGGGGCAGCGGGGCAGCGGGGACAGGAACCCGCTGGGCTCCGCTGGGTCCCTGGGGCACCGAGCGGCGGCCCGAACCCTGCCCTCCACAGGTGACACCGCCGGGAGACGCGGGGCAGCTGCAAGGCCCCGAGCGGGACTGGGGAGACTCCTCCAGCCAGAGGGCGGGCCCGCATCCCTCCCAGCGCGGTGCAGGCTCGACCGGAGACCCCGCACCGAGCCCCGCGCCGGGGCCGCCGCCGGGCCGGGCCGACGGACAGCGGGCAAGACGCGGGACCGCGCCGGGCCCCGCCGCACTCACCATCGCCGCCGACGCCGCCATCTTGGATCCACGTGTCGGCGCTGACGTCACCGGAAGCGGCGCGCGGTTGGCTGCGGGGTCGATCGCCATGGCGACCGCGGCGAGCGGGCAGGACCGCGCCGGACAGCCGCGCTCCGCGCTGCCGGGGCCGGGCCCAGCTTAGTTCTGCCGGGAGGGGTGGGGTGGGGGGTCTCAGCTTCTGTCCCCAGCGGGTCTCCGGCCCGGGGAAGCCGGCGGGGGTAGGGGCGGTCCGCACCGCCATCTTTGCTGAGGGCAGCGGCCTTTGCATGGAGAGCGGGCACGACGCTGCGGCCGCCATGTTTGGTGAGGGCGCCGAGGCGGTGGGGCCGGGGGGCGCTCGCACCGTTCCGAACCTCCCGGTTCCTCCGGTCCCACCCGGGCGGACCCGGGCCTGGGGCCTGCTCAGAGAGCGCTGAGGGTCTGCCCGGCTCTCCAGTGGCCACCGCTCCGAGGGGCGCTGCGGCCCCCAACTTTGCCCCATCCGCGTCTTCCCCGCCCGGGTTGCGAAGCAGCAGGAACGGCCAGGAGAGGAAAGGTTGACAAATATTTTATTGATTTAAAAAAAAAAAAAAAAAAAAAAAAAAAAAAAAAAAAAAAGATCCCAAAGCTGAAGCGACGGCGTTTGCCTTTTGGTATCAAAAATATAACCACAGGTCCCAGTCTCCCTGCTGTAAGAGGTACACGACTGTCTTAAAAAAAAAGTTTTTACTGCTTTTCCCCAAATAATCTCATGAAATACTAAAAATAAACAATAACATAAAGTGAGTGTGCACTTTTGCTGACACTGCAAATGCCCCAGCAGACAATAAATCCTGCCTGTGAGCTTTGCCATGGGGGAGAGGGCTCCTTTTGCCATGGCTTTGGGCTCCAGTGGTTCGTCCCAAGGCAAGTGTAGGGGGATCCATGCAGGGATAAGATCTCACAAGGGTTAAAAAAATACTGATCTGAGTTTTGACTTGCAGCAAAAGCCTGGCCCCGTCCCTGTGCATCCTCCTGGGGTCTGGGCATGCACTGTCCAGCCAGCACTTCCTGGAGCCACTGCCCTGCAGACACTCAGGCTCCTGGGAAAGGCACAAGGTATGGCCATGTCTCTTCTCCCTCCATCATGCTCTTCCTCCTGTGCTTCCTCCAGCCCGGCCACTCCAGCAAGGCTGTGATTCCTGGGCCAGGCTGGCAGGGGAAGCAGGGCATAGGTGGGACAGGGAAGAGCTGGCAGTGTCTGCCCCAAGCATCCCGTGCTATGGCTGCTGCTGGTACTGGCCCTCTGTCGCAGTAAAGAAATCCTCCAAAACACTTTGTATGTACTCAAAAGTGGGACGATCCTCGGGTTTGATCCTCCAGCACCTCATCATGATGTCATACAGCTCCTCGGGGCAGTTATCCGTGCGGGGCATCCGGTATCCACGCTCCAGCGCCCTGATCACCTCCACACTCGACATCCCTGCAGAAACAGGGTGGGACAGGTGAACATCACCTGAGTTATCACTGGTTTCTTTAAAAGTCACAAAATCCCCAAACCCAAAACTTCTCTCCCATTGGGCAATGTCTCAAGAAACAAAAAGTTGTTAGAGGGTCTGGGAAGGGGGAGCTGCTGTTCCTTCTCAAGGAAACATGTGGACAAAGGAGATGCTGGATTATTGTAGGATGGAGTTTTGTAAAGGTGCCAAAATAATTATTAGTATAAAATACAGGATGGTCCCTAATGATAAGGTTTTACAGGGTTTTCCCATGGAACTAGAGAAGCTCAGGTCACGTGCATGGGGCCCAGAAGGTGGAATGTGTCTTTTGGAACAAGATTAGAGGAGGCATTTCATGCCCTTACCTGGGTAGGGGACGCGTCCATAGGTAACAATCTCGGTCAGGAGGACCCCAAAGGACCAGACATCAGATTTTATGGTGAAAGATCCATAGTTGATGGCTTCTGGTGCAGTCCATTTAATGGGAAACTTGGCACCTGGACAAAGAGATCCAATGGGAAACATGAGCTCAACACCAAGTGCTGAGAAATGGGTGGTGAAATATGGGGAACAAGAAACGAACAGAAGAGGAACAAGTGAAGTGATGCAAATGAGAGGATCCTCCCTCTGCCCTGTACCCAGCACATCCCTCCCAAGGTCAGGACCACCATGGTGGCAAGTGGCTCTAAGGGAACCCCCCCAGCCTTTCACCCCCAGCACCTTCCCGGGCTGTGTACTCGGTGTCCTCGATGACCCTGGCCAGCCCAAAGTCTGCAATCTTGCACACCAGCACTGCAGACACCAGGATGTTAGCAGCTCTCAGGTCTCTGTGGATGTAGTTCCTCTTCTCAATAAAAGCCATTCCTTCTGCAATCTGCCACAGGGGAACAAGGCAAATGCAAAAAGGCTGCTTGAAATAACACACACGCCTTCAGCACCAAAGTCAACTGCTCTTGGCCAGCACTCAGAAAAGGGTGAAAGGAAGCTAAACCACAGCAGGACATGGATGTCCCATCCCTGGAAGTGTTCAAGGTCAGGCTGGACAGGGCTTGGAGCCACCTGGTCTAGTGGAAAATGTCCCTGCCCATGGCAAAGAGTTGGAATGAGATGAGCTTTAAGGTTCCTTCCAATCCAAACCATTCTGTGACTTTCCTGCATGGAAACTGCTCTCCAAGCAGGGAATCCCTTGCAGAAGAGGTTGGGATTTGGGTGACCAGCCCAACATGACACATTTAAGCTGCTGTGTGAGAAAAGCTGTGAGAACTGACATCTGAGGAGCTCATGTGATCACCAGAGAGCGACTTTGAGTGTTTGCAGGGCAAGATGTAACTGCTTCATCCACAGCCATGAGGATGTGGAGGAGGAGCAAATCATTCTCTGCTCAGGGAAGATGTGAGAGCAGTCTCCAAATACACCCACAATGGTTCACTGTAATTGCTGCAGCAAAGGTCAGCATTTGAGAGCTTCCTTAGCTGAGGCAGAAAAGTTTAGGGGAAGATGCCTGAGTTCTTCTGGACTAGTTTCTGAAGAGTCACTCCTGCCTGTGGACAGGATGGCTGTGATGGCCCCTGAAAATCCCCCCTCAGCACTCTGTCTTCTGAAGTCTCTGCACTCAGTGCTGTGTGTGCAGGTCTCAGCCCTGATCAGGCAGAGGTGACCTGGTGTGTGGACAACCAAACCCCAAAGTTGTACAGTTACCCCATGCCTGGATGTAACCAGAATCCAGAATGAGAAAGGGCTGGAACAGTCAGAGGGGAAACCCTCCCATCCTTATCACACTCACACAAGCTGGCCTGGGTGAGGTGCAGCTCTCACAGAGCTCTCCCCTCTAAATACAGAAGTAACCAGGCAGTGCAAGAGCGGAAGGATCATTTCCATGACCACAGATGCATTTCTGCCCGCAGTGACTCAGCCCCAGCATAAGGGCCAGGCTCCTGCGTGTCCCTGACAGCCCTTCAGCCTTTGCTCTCCAGGGCTTCTCCAAGCAGCCCCTCAGAGCCATGGGCTGAGCTGAGGCTGGCATGAGCCAGCTTGCTGAGAACAGATGGTGTGCAGGAGTGCACAGCTGATCCACACACCCCAGCACAGCCAGCTCCAGCAGCCAGTGACCTGGTCTAAGCCCACAGGATCTGGGCTCCCATCCTGGCTTTCCTATTGCTCAGGTGCCTCTATGAAATATTTGAGCTCAGCACAAAGGGTCCCTGGGTTCAATCCTCAACCAGGAGCACTGGAGAAGCAGCAGGGACTCAGTTGTGCAAATGATTGCACGTGGAGTGAGATGTTTAACAGCCCATTCTGCTGTACTCAGAATCAGCTCCTGAAAATATCCCTGAAATAATTATTGCTGAGTCCTCCTGCCTCTCCAGCTGCCTTCCCTTGCCCGTGACAGCCCTCTGGTGACTTTATTGAACCACAGCCCTCCCATAGGCATTCCCCTGGGGCAACAGCCCGCTATGCTGCCTCCAGGAGACTGGGAATCGTGCCTGACTCAGCCTTTCGGGCATTGGGGGCACACAGGATCATGCTGCAGGATTCCTGTTAAACTCACAGGCCTTCACACCACCGTGGCACTGTCTTGAAGCAGTGCTGAGGATGGGGTGGGATGGAGTGGGTGTGTGGCCATGCTGAGTTTGTGGGGCTTTGGCCAAGTTTGCAGGTAAGGTTTGCAGGTAACTGTCACAGCAGCAGCAAATTAGAAATTATAGGTAGCAGTATCAACAGTTATCAATTAGAGAAATTGATAACATTGTCCTGGGCTGGGTTGGGCCACACCAACCAGCACCAGCATGTCCCAGAGAAGGGTCTGTGCAAAAGTGAGCAGTGGAAACAGACCCCATCCTCATCCCCACTTTCTCCACAGAGCACAGTGGCCCCATGGGCTGCCAGGGCTACAGGAACCATGGCAGACAAAGAAGTCAATAGCCAATCCTCTGCAGGGTCTGTGCAGCTCTGCTGTGCACTGCTCAGGTGCAGGTGGGCTGGCTGAGTGCTGCAGATATCGGTGTGGGGAGGGGGAAGCTGCCACTTCTCCTTTCACACACTCCTGCTCCTGCGAGGTCAGCGGGATGGGGATGGTGAGCAGGCAGTGGCTGCCCACAGGAAAACCCCACTGTACGCCCAGCACTGTTCAGATCAGGCTTCTGCCTGGCCCTGCACAAGCCCCAGGTAAGTTCCCAGGCTCCTCACTCACCCTTTTCAGGGGGACAAGGGGTACTCGGAGCTAGGGAAGGGCTGCTCCGTCCTCACCTGGGCAGAGAAGTCGATCAGCTTTGGGAGTGGCAGCTTGTTCCCCTCATCACTCTTCAGGAAATCCAGCAAGCTCCCTGCAGAGAGGGAAAGGTGCCAGGGCTGATGGTTTAGCTGGAGCCTGCAGCCACCCTTAGGGCAGCACAGGGACCCAAGCAGGACAAGGGGACACTTGATCCCCCATCCCGCTCCCATGGATTGGTCCAAGGGGGGGAGCATCTCTGCAGGCTCCCTCCTGCCTTGTGGAGTGCTTGGATTCATCTGTCCCCTCTTAGGCATCCCTCATCTCCCAGCGCTGTCACCACGTCCCTTCTCTCAGCACCCTGTCCCAGCGCACTGACAAGCTGTGGTAGGAGCCAGAACTGGGCATGTGGAAGGGATTGATCCTGCACCATCCCAAGGAACCTGAGTGCTGCCACTTGGCCTGGACCACAGACATCACTCAGGGATGCAGACTGCACCTTTCTCCATGAATTCAGTGATGATGAAGATGGGCTCCTCCCTGGTGACCACTGCATGCAGCTTCACCAGCTTGTCGTGCTGCAGCATCTTCATCAGGTTCGCCTCCTCCAGGAAGGCTTCCACGGACATGCTGCCCGGCTTCATCGTCTTCACCGCCACCTTGGTGTGCTTGTTGTAGGTAGCTGGGGGTGGCACAACAGATCATTCCCACACTGCCCTGGGAGCTTTGGAGCCAAAGTCCCAGTCCTGCAGACGGAGCTGCTCTGGGAAGGTTGGAGACCACACACAGCCCAGGGCTGTCCCCACATGCCCAACCCCAACCAGCCCCTGTATCAAGGCAGGGTAACCTCCATGCTCCCCTGTTTCTCTCCCTTAGGTCACTCCCTCACTGTCTTTTCCACCCCTCCATCCCTCCACCTTCTTTCACATGCCTATCCTTCCTCCTTCACCATCACCTTCATCATCCTCCCAGCCACTTCCCCGTCACTCTCACCCATCCACACTTCTCCGAACTGCCCAGCTCCCAGCTTCCTCTCCAGACTCAGTGACTCTCGAGGGATCTCCCAGGCATCCTTCTCCCAGGGCTTCTGTGGTTTGGGTACACGGCAGGGGTGGGTGAGCTTCTGGCACAGCCCATCACTCTGACCTGAGGGGAGCATCCAGGGCCATCAGCCAGCCTGAATCACCGGCCACACTGTGCTTCAAGGGGGAGTTCTGGCCACCGTGGGTGTTCAGAGACAGCAGCACCACAGTGGTAGCAGCCAGCAGGCCAGCCATGGCAATAGGGGAAGGTCTGGAAGTCACTGCATGTTGCAGCCAGAGCCACAGCAGGAGCCCAGGGGTGATGGGCAGGAGCCCCTCAGCCTCTGCACACCCCCAGCTGCCCGGCTGCTTGGCTCGGGGGCAAAGCTCCATTTGGGAAGCAGGGCCGGGCACCCCAGGGCTCACCCTTGTAGTGCTGGACCAGCTCCTGCAGCGTGCTGAAGTTGTTTCGTGGGGAGATGTAGAAGCCACCGCTGTCCAGAGTCCGGATCTTGTAATGCTTCACTGCCCCGCCCCGCAGGTCGTCTCCGTCCCGCACCGAGAGCGAGTAAGAGCCTGGGCAGGGAGGGGTGAGCTGGCACCTCCCACGGGAGCACATTCCTGCTGCCCCTGGCCATCCCGGGGCTCCTGGCATGCACAGAGCCATCACCCAGCAGAGCCAGCAGCACCCATCCCACTGTGCTGCCACCACCCCTTCAGCCCCAGGCCAGATATGCCTGTACCTCAAACACCCAAAGCAGCCTCAAAGGGACACATTTCCCTATCCCTGCTGTGGGGTTGGGACATTTGGCAGCAGCACAGGCTATTGCAGGGGCACTTCCAGAAGAGCAGGAGCCTCCCAGTCCTTCCCTGCAGCACAGCAGATCCCCAGGGCCGGGGAGGGAGCTCCTCTTCCAGGCAAAGGTGGATGAGGGAAGCCCTTTGGGCAGCTGTTCCCCACCCCTATGCTATGGACACCCCTCCACACCTTTCGTTGTCTCGCTGTCCCTTATCATGAAGGACCCAATCATGTTCCCAGGGCCAAGGAGCTGCCGCTCCGCATCCTTCCGGCTGACATCCTTGAAAAACCACCTGCAGCAGAACCAGATGAACCAAGGAATGCTGGTGTGGGGCAAGGCTGGGGGCAGGACATGAGGCAGGAGCGGGACAGCAGCAGTGGGGAAGTGTAGGACAGCATGGGGCCAGGATCTGGCACACAGGGGTGGACTCACTCCTCTGTCTCCAGCGAGTTGTCTTGGGCAACGTAGTTGCTGGGGATGAAGCCTTCACATCCTGTCACCAGCGACCGTGCTTGCCACCATTCTCCTGACCTGGGACAGAAGTGGTATTGAGTTGGCTCCTGGCACTTGGACCCGGGCACCAGCAGCTCTTCCAGGGCAAATTCCAGAAAAAAATCCCAACAGGGTCACACAAGCCATCAGGAGACCCTGGACAGAGGTCTGCCAGCAGCACTTACTTCTCCAGCACCTTCATCCTCTCCCCCTTCTGGAAGCTGAGGTCCCCAGCGTTCATTGCCTCATAGTCATAGAGTGCCAGCACCACGGTGTCCCCCAGGCCTGCAGAGAAGGAGCTCCCTGGGCGCCCCTCCCCATGCTGGGATGGGGTGCCCAGCCACTCCTGCCATGAACACTGGCCAGGACATTGGCCAGGGCCCCCACCATACCCAGCACCCCCATCTTCATCATGTCACATCTGGCCCTTCAGGGCAGCCCAGAGCTCCCATCCCACCAGGAGTGGCAGTGTTCACCCCTAGGCCAGAGAGGATCAGGCCATGTTGCCCCAACACGCTCCAACCCCCTGCTCCCACTTGCAACCCCCTTGTACCTACCATCCTCAGGCAGGGGCACAGCCATGCAGGGGACAATACTGTCCTGGAAAGTGCAACAAAACCACAGAGTGACATCACAGGTGGCAGAGACCCATTCCCCACCAGGGGTCTTGGCCCCAAGAGCAATGGCAGGAGCAGGAGAGCACCCGAGGGGCAGCACCAGCACCACCTGACATGACAACCCCCCAGCATCAGCATCTCCACCCCCTCCCAACACTTTCCTTTTTCTCTCCTTTTCTCCATAATTCCTGGATTCCCATCAGGTCCACTCTGTGCTTTGTCTCAGTGTGGCCTGGGCTCCCACCCCATAGCCAAGTCCCTGCCTTGGTGCATGGGCACTGCCAGTGTCCTCAGCTCAGCTCAGCTCACTCTTAGTGCTGGTAGCATTGCTGAGGAAAGGGGCTGAGCCCCCTGTGGCTCTGAAATCCTTCATCACTTACCCTCTTGTTGGTAGCTGTGGGGTCCCTCACATAGTGGCCCTGCTGGATGGTGGGGCCAGGATCAGTTTTTATCATCTTCTCTTGGACACCAGCTTCCTTTGACCTCACGCAACCCATGCTGCAGCCAAGGAAGGGGAAGTGAGGCCATTGCAACAGAGGTGAAAGCCCCACTCCAACCCCAGTCCAGCCCTGTTCCCATCAGCTCCCACCCAGCACAGGGCCCCAATGTCCACCCAGGGGCTCTGCCATGACACAGAAAGCTTTGCTGCTCCCACAGTTTCAGGATACCGGGGTGCCCAGTGACTCATCACAGTAAAAGGGATCTCCTGGAGATGTCACAGGAAATGAATTTTGGGGAGACAACAGCAGCATCCATGGGGCAGCTTCCCAGCCTTTCTGGGATGCAGGACAGGGTGCAGGCACTGGGCACCATGGCAGCAGAGAGTCACACTTGGCATCTTCTGCAAAGAGGGGCCTTGATCATGGTGAGCTTGGGGGTCCTCACACAGCACCCCTGGTGCCCATGATCCCCCCATCACCACAGGTCACCACTGCACCCTGTGCTCCTCTGCTCTCTGCTGCGTGGGACCTGCCCCAAACAGCCAGTCAAGGGCAAAGACAAATGCTCAACTTTCCCCAGCACCTCATGAAACTTAGTGGGAAAAAAGCTGCAAGAAGCAGCAAGAGTGGTAAACCCCTTGCAAATGCACTTCCCTCGGCCAGGGAGACCTGGGTGCAGAGAAAGGAGAAGGTGCTGGTGGTGACCTCCAGTGAAGGAGGAAGCTCAGGGCTAAATCCTCGATGTGCACAGCAGAGCTCTTGAGGGACATCTCTGTCAGCTCCACAACACCCCGTGGTCACTCCTTGCCTTTCCCTGCTTGCCAAAGCCTGGGTCAGCCTCGCTCCCGAGGGCAGAGCAGGAGCAGCAGTGGCAGCAACGACTGCTCATCACCCTCACTGAGTACAGGTCAGGAACTGTGCCAAATCCATCCTGGCAAACCCACACAGTGCCCAGCTTAAACTCAGACGTGGCTCACACCATCACCACTGCGGGTATTTGCTGTTCCTGTCCCACACCGGCTCAGCCCATCCAGCCCTACAAAGCACAAACACCCCGAGCGGTCCAAGGGTCATTCCCACCGACATTCCTGATGTGTCCCACCCTAGAGAGCCAGGTCCCAGGACTCATGCGATGTCTCCAGTCATGAGGACCAGGTTGGATGAGGCTGTCCTTCGTTCCCGGAGCAAGGCTGCCTGCAGCCCCATGCCCTTTCTTCCCCGTGCCTTTGGTCCCCGACAACCCCTGCAAAGCCATCGGCAGGGACCCTCTTGTCGGGGCTACACTGTGCCCAACCGGGGCTGCACCGGGACCCGTGAGACTCTCGGCCATCACCTCATCCCGGTCACCCAAGGGTCCGCCGCTCTGAGTGCGACCAGCCCGGCACAGGTCGGACCCACTGGGCTGCCCGGGACCGGCTGCGGGGCTCCCTCGCCATCCTCGGGACTCCCCGCACGGTTCCGATCCCGGAGCTCTCACCTTCGCTGCCGTCCTGGGGGCACGTCCCTGTCGCCGATCCCACTCCCAGTCCCCGTCGCAGAGCCCGGGCTGCCGCGGCCGCTCCGCTCTGCTCGGCTGCTCTCCGGTACAGCCACGCCCCTCCCGGTACGGCCACGCCCCCGACTTCGACGGGGAGGGCGCGGCCGGTGCCTCTTGTGCCGGGCTGGGAGCGGAGACCACCACCCCAACCAACACCCCACGAACTGCACCCGCAAGGACAGCCCAGCCCTGCGTGACCCCACTGCCCTTAGGGATCCCCCGACGGGTGCCCGAGCTCGTCTGTCCATTTGCTGCCCCGGGACACCGGACGAGTTTGGGTCCCGCACCCCAGAGTAGCCCCCAGGATGTCTCTGCGCCTGGTGCAGGGGGGGGGAGGCACGGGGGGAGTACAGGACACGGCGTCAGCCTGGGTCTCTGTCCCCAGGAAGGAGAAAAGAAAGCCCTGTGGATCCGTGGTGGGGTGCAGAACACAGTGGGGTGCACGGGACTGGCTTTGTGAAGCTCAGCTCAGAGAGGTCCGGGTATCCCTAGGCTTTGTGGTGTCCCTGCTGGCCCTGGTATTCCCAGCTCCTCTCGGCGCTCTACCCAGCCCCGCAGTGTTCCAGCCTTTCTTCTGGATTGCCCGAACAACCCGGGACAACAGTTCGGGATGGAGGCAGCAGCATCAAGGGGACCCGCGGCTCTGTGTGACCCTGACCGTGGGCTGTTTGGGTTCAGAGGAAGCAGCCAGGATGGGAGAGCGTCTCACCTCATGAGGGTTTGCATATGTAAATTATTTTGTAGAAAAATAAGTTACTCTGGTAGCCCCAGCGTCTGCTGCCCACACACCACCCCGGGGCTGCAGCGCCGTCCCGTAGTCCCCACCAAGGGACGTTGGGCCAGGGAATGTTGGCTCGGGGCCATCAGCCGAGGGCCAGCACTCGTGGGATATTGGGGTACAGTGGCCAGAGGGAATCTGCTCGGGGACGGTGGCCAGGGAACATCAGCTGAGGCCCATCGGGTGGCGGGGAGCACGGCGCGGTCCCTCGGCGGCGGAGGGGCTGCAGGGCGGGACTGCAGGAAGCCGGGTCCCGGGGCAGGAACTTCCTTTTGTGAAACACCCGCAGCCCGCGGCCGGACGAGTGTCACGCAGGCGTCGCAGGCAGCAGCGGGCCAGCTGCGGCCACCAGCCCTTTCCTCTCCCAGCACACATTTGCTGACCCTCTCCACTGCTCTGAGCATCCCCTGGAGCCAGCCAGGAACAGCCGGCAGCACCCTGACACTGGTGGTGCCCAGCCCAGCAGCCCCCTGCCCCAGCTCACCCTCACACCGCAGCAACCCCTGCACTCTGACAGGGCCTTTCCCCAGGGAAGAACCTGCTCTGCTCCCAGCCCCAGCATTTAATTGAAATCCGCAGAAATTACAGCACGAGTGTCTCCCGCACAGCCATGGCTGAGCTGTGATTCCAATAGCTTTGACAAAAGCTGACAGGGCAGTGCAGAGGCCTGTCCCACCCATGGTGACAAATCCACCCTCCCTGGTTCCAGGGCAGAGCTGGACACCTGCTGAATCTGGTCCTGGAGGTGCAGCACCACATCAGTGAGCAGGGAGGGAACAGCTGGGTTTTGGCACTGGCTCACAGGTAGTTGTCCTCTTCCTCCTCCTCCTCCTCTTCCTCATCCCGTGCCAGTGCCTCGATGTCGTGGGTGATGTCGGTGATCATGCGGTTGAAGGACTCGGACTCGGAGCGCAGGGACCAGCTGTCGTAGCTGCGCACGGCCGAGGCTGAGGTGGTGCTCATGCTGCGCTTGATGCGGCCAAAGCTGTCGGTGAGGATCCCGCCCTCCCGGATCCCGATGCTCTCCAGGAAGGTCTCAAAGTACCCGATGTCTTGGTCAGGGATGAAGGGCCTCATTCCTGTCACAGGCACCATAAGCCTCGGGAGGCTGCCCAGGTGGGCAGCACTGGGGTGCCTGCCCCATTGGGGTGCAATGCCAGCCCCACTGGCTGCTGGCAGGAGGTTTGTCCCATCCTGCCCCCAGTAAGCAATGGAGTCCTGACATCCCCTGAAGCACACCCAGCACCAGCACCATGTCCCCAAGGGATGCATAGATATCACCAGGGTGACCTGGTGATACAGGCTGGCTGCTGACACTCACCCAGGAGGAGAAATTTCCTGCGGTCCCCGTAGAGGCGCAGGAGCTCTGTGCAGTATTCCTGCACTGGCGTGCCCAGCCGGTACTCGCGGAGCAGGACGGCAAACTGCTGGATCTCCTGCGGTGACAGCTTGTTGCGCAGCTGTGGTGACACAGGGACAAGTTGGGCTTGGGGACATGAACAGCATGCAGCCCC
>VZSR01001238.1:7140465-7151806 GCA_013398615.1 Brachypodius melanocephalos | reverse complement strand
CCTCGGGGTGCGCCCCGGCGGGGACCGGGTCAACTCCCAGGCCTGGGAGGCGAGGACAGACAGAGCGTCAGGGCGGGGGGCTGCCCTGCCCACCCTGCCTGGTCCCCGGCCCCTGCCCTGGCCAGCCCACCACCCCAGCGGGATGCAGAGGGATGGGGGTGTGGGGTGGGGATGTGCGAGCCCCAGAGGGTTGGGGACACCCCTCCGGGATTCCGTATGGGGGAGAGGATAGGACACACCAGGACGGGGAAGTGGGAGATTTTGCCGCCCTGCTAGACTCTGACACCCATCACCCGCCGTGCTCCAGCCCCTCGTGCCCAGGGGACGCCGGCCACTCGGGCCCGGCTGTGCCTTGGCTGGTGGCCCCCGGCCGGACCCCCGCACCGGTTTTGAGGATAAGGAGGTGCAGAGCATCGTCGCGCAGGTAGGAGGCCGCCGCGATCTCATGTGTGGGGATTCGCAGGATCAGCTCCTCGTTGTCGCGCCAGGTGAGCAGGAGGCAGCGCGCCGAGAGGCTGAGGATGCTGTCCTGCTCTGGAGTCGTCTGCAGCGGCAGCTCCTTCAGCTGCTGCATGGACAGAGTGCAGGGGTGTGCGTGGGGCACCCGGCAGCGCGGGGTACCCAGTGCCCACCCTCTGGGAAGTGGGGACCCCTCTTACCCTAGCCGTGTCCAGCAGCTGCAGCACCTCATCGCGGCTGGAGGGGTTCAGGGAGGATGTCACCCATGTCAGGTGACCTAAAAACTGGAGGGGAAAAAACCCAGAGCATCTTGGGGAGGCTGGGGCAAGCACCGCCACCCCCCCTCCCCCGCCCCATGGCCCCAAGGTCGGGACACGTTTTCCTGGGGTTCGGGGAGACCCTGCACTTACGGGGTCCTCTGCACCCTCCTTCTCCCTGGGTGTTTGCCTGGGCAGGGAGGGGACCAGGACCCTTCTGGCCACTCTGATCGCCTCATAACCCCACCCCAAGCAAGCAGTGACCCCGGGCACTTTTGGGGATCCTTTTACCTTCACCTCCTTCTCCACGTAGTCGTGCAGCAGGATCTGGGGGTCGATCAGGTAGTCGGGGGGGTAGAGGGGCACGGAGTGCAGCGGGCGCCGGTAGACGCTGCTGCGGAGCGCTGCCCTCCGCGCAGCCTTAGGGAAAACCAGCCGCTTGATGGGCGACACGAAACCCTGGCAGGGGAACGGCCACGGGGACGGGTCAGCACAGGGCACCCAACCCTGACCCCCACACACAGGGTCCGTGGCACCCAGCACCTGGGAGGGGCAACAGCTGAGCACCTCTCTGCTGGCTCTGCGCACTATTGGAGTGGCTCCACTTCTCCCCACGGTGCTGTGTGAGGGGTGCTGAGCCTCTCAAACCTGTGCGTGTCACCCGCTCCCACCCTCCTGCCAGCCCCCCGGACACCAGCCCCAGCCCCACGCACCTTCTTCCCCTTCTTGGCCTCGCTGTCCATGGCAGGACGCGGTGCTGCGGCCGCCCCCACTGCCCCGCTCGGCGCCGCGGCGCTTTCCTGTGTCGGAAACTCCACCAGGATAGCTGGGATGTGAGTTCCTGCCTCTCCTGGGGGGTGCTGGGACTGGGCTGGGCTGGGCTCGCTTGGGCTGGGCTGGCACTGAGACTGGAACTGGGCTGGCACTGAGGCTGGGATAGGACTGGGACTGGGACTGGGACTGGGAATAGGAATGGGAATGGGAATGGGAATGGGACTGGGACTGGGAATGGGACTGGGACTGGGACCGGACTAGGATAGGGGCTGAGCTGTTACTTGGGCAGAAGTAGGGGCTGAAGTTCGCTGAGATAGGACTGGAGCAGGGACTCGAACTGGTGATGGTGCTGGGACCGGGGCTGACACTTATACAGAGACTGGGGCTAGGATTCAGGCAGGCTGGGGTTGAAGTGAGCTGAGCTGGGACTGGAGCAGGTGCTGGGACAAGAGCAGGTGCTGGTACTGCCTGCAGGACTCTGCTATGGAGCAGCCCCTGGGGGCTGGGCTGGGACTGGGGCTGGTTCTGCTTCGCTATGACCCCAAATCAACCCCGTCCTCATGGGGCAGCCCTAGGGGCTCCCAGCCCTCGCTGCCCAAATCCTGTCCTGCTTACACGGGGCTCTGGCACTGGGAACGGCCCTGGCACTGGGAATAGCACTGGCAGGAGCCCACACAGCTGCATCCAGCACCCCATCCCCACAGCTGCCCATGGGATCCGAACCCATCATGGGTCTGGGGGCTGGCCGGGGATCGGGGCCTCCAGCAGGGAGGAGGTTGGCCCGGCAGTGGCCGTGTCTGGCAGCTTCCTCCCCAAGATGCTGCATCCTGCCTGTGCACCCCTTCCCTGCCGGCCACCACGCCAGGGCCACTGGCACTGGCCAGGGCCACCGACACCAGGCAGGCAGCGCTGCTACAGCCACCCTGCTCTGTTAATGATCCCCAAGCAGTCTGGGACAGAGACACATCCTCCTGCCCTGCTTTGGAGCCCCAGATGTGAGCTGGAGGTGCCAACAAGGACAGGATCCCACAGGCAGGGCTTATTGAAATGAATTTAATATCTCATGTTGCAGCAAAATTAAAAATATACAAAAAGTTCGTGGTATACAAAAAAGTCTCGGGACGGACCCCGGCCTCCCGCTCACCCCTGCCCGCACCGAGGGTCCCAGAGAAGAAGGTGGCACACAGAGTATTTACAGTACGTGACAGCAGCTGCCAGGCCCCAGCGCTGGGGGGTTCAGGGATGTGGCTGAGACCCTTTGGCAGCCCCTGCCAGAACGATCTTTCCTCACTCCCTGAAGCTGGAGCAGCCCTGCTGCCACCCCTGGGTGACACCCCCAGGGACCAGGACCCCCCCATGCCCAGTGGAAGCTCGAGCACCCCTGGAGCTGTGCCCATCCTGGCCTCCGGTTGTGCCCCTTTGTCATCCCAGTGGGCAGGCGCTGCCACCCCGGTAGACAGGGGGGGACAGGTCTGGGTTTGGCTGCCGCTGTGGCACAGGCTGGGTGGAGGGCAGGGGGTGGCCTGGGGCAGGATACTGAGGGCTCCCCCTGAACCCCACACGTGGCCAGACTCCTCTGCCCAGAGCAGCCCAGGGCTGAGGATACCGTGGCTTGAGTGCATAGAAAAGTGTTCCTCTGACCCACCCTGGGGTCCCCACACAAACCCCGGCATGACAGGCATGCCCTAATGGCATCTCTGCCCTGGGGTGGGCAGGGGCAGGGGCAGGGAGAGCCCAGAGGAGCCGCCCCGTGCTGGCACACAGCCCCCACGTGGCCCATTCCCAGATCCTCTGGGACCAGACCCAGGGAGGAGCTGCCACCACCTGAGCACAGTTCAGGGGCTGTGGTGACACTGCTTGATGCCTGCAGCAGTGAGCCCCCGGACCAGCCTGGCACCCCTGGCTGCTGCCCCCCACCCTCCCTGAGGAAAAGAGACCCCGGCCCAGAGCTGCTCCACACCAGGACTGCCCCCGCACGACCAGCACACACTAGCGGGGGCTGCCCGCCATGGCAGTGAAGGAGGGGTGCAGGTGGCAGGGGCCCAGCCCACTGCCCAGCCCCAGCCATGCTCTGCACCCTCCTCCTAAAGGGTTTCCAAGGCTTCCAGTTAGCACCAGTTAGCACCAGTGAACCCAGCGATGGCCAGCCCAGCCTGCTGTCACCCCAGCTACCAAGAAATGGGAAACAAAAGCAACGTGATGCCACTGCCCCTGCACACCCACCCACCCCGGCCGTGTCACAGGGCCGGACACCCACACTGGCCCTTGGAGACCCCACATCCCAACCGTTCTCAGGTGCAGCTCTCCCATCCCACTCCTCCCATCCTCTAGTGCCTCACACGGTGCCCCATGGCACAGAGGGGCTCTCAGTGCTGCCCACGCTCCCCAGCCCAGGCAGGGCTTGGCACTGTAGCTCGGGGCAGCCAGAGGCCAGAACCCTGTGGAGCCATGGTGGGAGCATAGGGGATGCAGGGAAGGCACAGGGGCCGTGGGTGCAGGGGGCAAGGGGCTGGGGCAGCACAAGGCTGGGGGGCCCAACAGCTCCCCTGCCCTGCAAACCCCTGCCAGCCCCTGCACACTCACACACACACACACATCCACACAACGCCCCCCGGAACAGTCCCGGCCTGGGGGCAAGGGTACATTCAGCACAGCCCCTCGGTGGGGGCCGGCGGATCTGGGCAGGACCAGGGACACATTCAAACCCGGAGCCCAGGCAGCCCCACTCCTCTGGGGAGGCAGGAGCACACAGGGGCAGGTGGGGCAGGGACTGGGGACAGGCAGGGGGGACACAAGGTGAGGTCAGGGGAGGCAGGGTCCCAGCTCAGGTTTATACTAGGGAGCTGGAGGGGAGTGATGCTGATGAAGGAGTGAATGGAAATGCTCCCGGGTGGGAAGGGATGCCAGCCCAGGAGAGGAGAACGGCTGGGGGTGAATCCCACTTTGGGGAATCCGGGGAACGCCGGCGGCCCCGCACACACCCCTCAGTGGTGCCAGCCAGGCCCTGCCACCCCCGGCCCCAGCGGAGGTAGAAAATGTCACACAAAATGTCACCATTCGGGTGAAAACAAACCCAATGAGATGAAGCAGTTCCTGTGGGGACGGGGGAAGGATGGGGTGCAGCCGTCCTGGCCACAGCTGGGGTCCCAGCTCAGAACCAGGGGTGCAAGGTTCCTGCCCACCCATGAGGGCCCCCCCAGGCCAGGGTCTATGCCCCACAGGATATTGGAGACCCCATGGGGTTGGGGACATGGCTCAACCCTGAGCCAGGGGAGACTGAGGATGGATATGAAGGGGCTCATTTGGGGTTGGTGTGGGGGAAATGGGAGACATGGGAGGGACTGGATGGACCCTGGCTGTCCCCGCCCCAGCTCCCTGGGGTCACAAGCCCCATGCACACCCCAGTGCAGCCATCTTCCATTTCCATCCATCCACCCTCTCTGCCGTGGCACAGGCACCTGTGTCCCCGTGTGCTGCCCAATGTGCCCACTGTGCCCCACCGTGCCCCTGGCAGCTGCCAGCCCCCATCCCAGGGTGCCCCCGGTCCCCATCCTGCACCACTGATATGGGCCACACCTAATATGGGCCACAGCACCCACCGCCTGGGCTCAGGCACCGGTGAGGTATTTTGGCAAGGACGAGCCCTGGAAGGCGTGGGGGTGGCCGCCGTCAGGTGGGACGGGTCTGGGCTGCGGGGGTGCAGCGCGGGGAGGGGATAGCACCAAGAGACCTCCCCAGCCACCGCCCACGGGATGCTTGGCCTGGCAACACGGCAGCGCCGGCAAACCCAAAGGAAGGCAAACAGCTGTGGAGACACAGGATGGCCTGGGTGGCCCCGGGGCTCCTGCCGCAGCCTCTCACTCCGCGCTCTACACGGTGGTCTCGTACTCCAGCACCTCCTGCGGGGCGCCGGGGGTGCGGTACTGCAGGCGGGGGGTGGTGGGCGACGCGTATTCCAGCGCCAGGATGGTCTTCCGCAGGCGCCGGTCGATGAAGTGGGCATCCCAGGCCGGGTACTTCTTCCTGGGCAGGTCAATGCGGATGACGGGACCCTCTGTCCGCGGGGCGCGGGCGGCCGGCGCCGGCGGGGCACAGGGTCTCACCTGGAAGACGGGCACGCAGCTGTCCCGCTCCCCCGGCGCCCCGTCCCGCTCGCCCCCTGTAGTCCGCGGCAGCGAGCGCGGGGGGCTGGTGACGGCTTCCACGGGGGACCCCGGCACCGGGGGCGGCTGCTGCCGGAAGATGCAGCCCACGGAGCGGTGGCTGAAGATGGGGCCATTGGGGTGCAAGAGGCAGTAGTAGATGAACATGAAGAAGATGCCGAGGGCGAAGCTGGAGCTAACCACGCAGACGAGGATTAAGGCGTTGAAGTCAGAGTAGGTCTGGCGGTCGTAGTACAGGAACCAGAGGATGGTGAGGGCGGCGTTCTCTGACAGCGTGATGATGTAGTAGATGCACATGCGGTAGCGGCTCCGTCCCTCCTTGACGTTGAACCAGCAGAAGATGTAGATGATGCCCACCACCATGTTGTAGATGATCTCCTCCCACTTGGACATGCAGAAATCCGTCTCGCCCTGGATGATCCAGAAGGTCATGATGCACCAGTGGGTGACGATGAAGATGCCGAAGTAGAGCTGGAACACGGAGGCGAAGAGGGCGAAGGCGATGGCACGAGCGGCGATGGTGAAGAGGTGCCAGAGGATCTGCACCACGGCGCCCTTGTAGGACATGGGCATCTTGTCCTCCCGTGAGTCCCGCAGCACCTTCTGGTAGGACGCGATCATCCAGGCCAGCGAGACCAGCGAGGCCGAGGCTGAGAGTCCTGCGGGGAGCGGCCATGAGAGCCCACAGAAGCCAGGGACCTCCCTCCCCTCACCCTGTCCCCTGCAAGTGCTGTCCCTTACCCTGCAATGGCTCGATACTGTTCTGCTGCACCATGATGCTGAGCTGCAGCACCAGCTGGGGTGCACTCTTGAGGAAGGCCTCCAGCAGCCGCAGCATGCTGATGTCGGCGCTCTCGAACATCATCCGCCAGTAGAAGTGGCGGCGGCGGTGCTCAGCCTGCCACCGGCTCTGCAGCCCCAGGTACAGCGTGCGGAGGTACCTGTGCGAGGCAGGGAAGGGTGAGAGGAGCCCATGCTGCCAGGTGAGCTCACCCCACTCTGCCCACACCAGGAATGCCCTGTGACCACTGCCATCCTGTTCATGTTGATTTGGGACCATGCAAAGCCCCCTAGGCCAGGGGTGTCAGGAGCTGCAGGGCAGCAGCAATGATGAACGCATCCCTGTCCCAAGCCAGGGTTCCAATTTGGGAAGGGGCAGCTTGTGCAAAGCCAGCTCAGCACCCCAGAGCCCTGGGCCATCACTCCACTGCCCACCCAGCCATACAGTGCCTACCCACCCATCACCCCAATCCTTAACCACCCATACAGGGTCTGGCTTCCCCCAGCCAGGGTTCCCATCCATAGCTCCACTTTCCAGCCACCCGTGGACTCAGGCTGCCCCAACCCAGCACCACATCCGGCCACTTCTCAAATGGGATATTTTGGTCCCAGCTGGCGCAGAGCCCACCCTGCTTCCTCCTGCCCCGGCCAGGATGGAGGAACCAGCTGGTTGTGCTGTGCTGCCCCCAGGAAGCTCCTGGCGCTCATGCCGGTGTTGCCTGTGCTCTTGGCAGGGCTGTGGGTGCAGCCACACACTGGCCCTGGCCATCTGGTCGTCGGCCGGGGGTCAGTAGAGGTGTGCGTGGCACCGACGCACGCCCGGCTGAGTCACCACCACCAGGGACCCTCCCCACGGCACCAGGCCAGCCCTGGCACCACAGGAGGGGACACAGGGCTGGCCAGGCAGGGCTTCCCCGGGCAGCCCTGCCTGCACCACGGCCAGGGCTCTGCTGGCAAGGAGGGGAAAGGAGCCGGGTGAGAAGGAAAACAGGTGCAGCAGGAGGACATCAGGCCATAGATTCTTCCCAGTGAATAAAATCCTCTGGCAGAGCAACGGCTTCTCCATCAGCTCCAGAATGTGCTGCCAGACAACTCCATCAGCCCAGAGCATGGGAGAAAGCCTGATCACAGCACTTTCAGCTCATCCGTCAGCAGGAGGAGGCAGGAGCCAGCTCTGCTCCCGCTGCAGGGACAGCAGAGTGCTCCCACCCCTGGGGCTGCACAGCCTGGAGAGCACAGTGAGGGCCATCAGCTGGGGCCACCGAGCCCTCAGGACACCCTGCTGCCATCTGCTCTGCCCTGCCAGCCCCATTCCCAGCCCTCACCGGCTTCTCTGTGCTGGTGTCAAAGTGACGTTTTAACCTCCACCTCCGGGGCAGCACCTAATTTTAGCCTTTGCTGCAGCCTGTCCCTCACTGCTCGGGGTGAGGAGAGGCTGTGGCCACCTGGCTCTTGGCTCCTGGCGCAGATCTGCATCCCATTGCCACCTGCTCACGGCAGCCAGGCCAACGCTGCCATTGTGGCACCACCACGGCCACTGCCCCTCAGAAGGACCCAGCGAAAGACCCTCCTCTCTGCTGGGGGGCAAACCAGTGGGCAGCCCATGGGTGGAAGGCACAGCACAGGGGGAAACAACAGGGGAAGCAATGTAGAGCTCTGGCTGCTGTATGGGGACACTGCTGTCCCAGGGTGCCCATGCATGAACCAGGTTTGGGAGCTGGTGACCGCATCCTGTCCCTGTAATTAGTCTTGATAATTGGGCTCATCAGCAATCCCACTGTCCATGGCACAGAGCAGCCCCTGCACACACAACAGAGCCCCAACCCTGGGTCCTGCACTGTTCAACAAGTGACCCATGACCTCCCCAGCTTTCAGCAAGGGCACAATTATCCCTCTGTCTACCAAGTCCATAGGTCTTGTTAGAACAAGATCTCATCTCCCATCAACTCGCCCGAATGAAATGTTGATTCTTATTTGTTCTGCATTTGATCATCCCGTGGTGTTTCAGCTCAGTGAGCGATCCCGGCGCTGCCAGCACGGCGGGCGCTCCCCAGCCCCGCGCCGCGGCAGCTGCACGGGAAACACAGAATCAATCACTTGAAAAAAAATCATTTAATTTTCAAAAAAAACGATGATGAGGCAGAAACCGACAGCAAGAGCTCTCAGGGCTAATTGCTCCCTCCTTTGTATTGCAAAGAGTGATCCAACAAAAACCGTGCAGCAGGAAGGTGGTGGCTTGGGTGGGCACTGGTTTTATTAGAGCCCCACTACAGCTGGATTTGTCACCAGTGTCACTGTTTGCCCCCAGCTCCCAACTACTGAGCCCAGTTTTCAGGTGTTGGAAAAAATGACTGAGGAGAAAAGCCCAACACTGCTTACAAACAAATCTGCTAATCATCATCCTCAGATGGAAAAGGATGAGGGACCCTCTGGTCCCAGAGTGAGCAATAGGAAATGTGATTTTCCTAGAAGATAATTTGGGATCTCATCCCTTAATCCTGTATTTAAACAAGAAGAAAATTGCTTCTCTGTTGCAGCCGTTTTAATCCCTTATACATCCTACCAAGTCGGGTCATCAGGGAGAGCTGCACATGTGCCCATGTCACCACATTCACTGTGTCCCACCAGCCCCACATTCCCTGGCTACTCAGGGCAGAGGGGAGTACCTGAGGGCACCTGTGCTCAGGGAAAGGCTTTGTCTGACCCTAAAAACCCCTTGTCCTTTGCACCAGTGCCAGGTGAGGACTGCCAGCACTGGGTCCTGCAGCAGGACAAGCTGACACCCCAAAGCTGGGTGCTCCCAGGGCTGGGAGGGCTCCTGCCCCCACACAGACAGAGCAAAGCTCTAGGGAGCAGAGTGGCAGGGAAACCTGCAGGTCCCAGCTCTGCCACCCCTCATGAGCCTGCCCAGGATGTCCTTGCTTTCCTGGACTGCTGCTAGACTGGCACCAGGACTGAGGGGTGACACTGGGTCTCCAAGCCAACAGAGGATGGGGATGTACAGGCTGATGGAGGCTTTCAGGAAGAAAGGGAATTGCAGGTCTGGCCCCACTGACCTCAAGCAGCCAAACCATTAGTGACCCTGGGCTAACACAGACACAGGCTCAGATAGGGCTGTCCCCAGACCAATGGGACATGCAGCACACACTGGCCAGCTGCCAGCCCACAGAGATAGCAGGGTACCCTGACACACTCAGTGTGCAGGAGGCACACTGGCATGAGCAGCATCCCTGCCCTGCAGAGCTGCTTTGGTGGAGAAGCTGGGGACTTAGCAAGTGGATAACAATTCCTGAGCTGCAAAACCCTTCAAGCATAGCCCACAAGCATGGTGGTGGTGTGGGACCAGCTGGGGACAGGCCCGTGCTGCTGCTGCTTACACGGGCACATGGTCATGCCACCAGCAGCATCTCCAGAGACCACCCGTGATGGAGTTTGTGCATGTACACCATGAACATACCAATGACAACTAACTTCAACAGCTTCAGTTAGGGATAACCACAGAGCCAGTGCTCAGAGCTGCTTTTGCAGGTGGGAAGCAGCTTTCTTTCTGGGATTGGGGGTCTTTATCATGGGTGGGGCTCAGGGCTGTGCAGTGAGGTTGGTAGAGGTGAGATCTGCAGAGGTGATGTTGGAGGCAGGTAAATCAGGAAGGGGAAGGTGTTTGGCAAGGGGCACAGTGCTGTGACCAGGGAAGATCCTTTCTTTCACCTGCAGCACTCACCCATCACTTCTGTAACTGCCACATCCTCCTGCACTGGATCCAACCCCACTAATGGGTTTAACAAACCGCATTTAACTGGTCACCCGAACTAATCCCAAATCCAGAGATTAGAAAGAGCCTCAGCTGCTGCTTGAGACCAACATGTCCTGGAGGGTGAGTGCTGAGAGTTACTGCTTTAATTGGCTTAGGAGTCTCCATGGCACAGCCGATCCAAGAGCGGGACTGACACCCCCAGGAGCAAAGCCCCCGGCTGCGGCTCAGCTCCAGCTTGGGCTGGGATCAGGTGTGCTGGGCTCACAGCAGCTGCAGGCAGGGCCAGAGAGCTCCTGTCCTCTCCCTCACCAGCTCCTCTCACACACTGAAGCAGGTTTTGCACCCACCCTGCAGCCAGAGTACCCTGAGAGTGGCCCCGTTGTCAGGGGGATCGGGGAGGGCAGGTGTGCTGGCAGGTGTGCTGAGCACGGCTCACACCGCACTGTCAAACAAAGTTAAACACCCGGAAGCATCCCAGGAGGAGCAGCAGAGGAATGAACATGCAGACACCAACAGGGAACGAGAAAAGAGCCTCTACTACAGCACTCAGGAGGGGAAACAGGATGGAAACCTGAGCCGGGAGTGCTGCCGGGTCCACGCATTGTTCCGGGAATTTGCCTTTGTCTGCCCTCCCGGCACCAGCTCCTCGAGAGCCGCTCGGTGCCAGCACCCGGCTCTGCCCCAGCACATGGGGTTGGAGCTGGGAGGGCATGGGGCTGGGTCTACGGCACAGCAGAGGAAGGTGCCAAGAAAACATCACCTTGTGCATCTGAGGGGTCTGCAAAGAGGCAGATGAAGGGCCTTGAGCTGCCCCAGCCTGTCTGCTACTTGCCCTGCCCATACCACCAGACTGTCCCCAGGACCGGGATGGGGCAGCAGCAGAGCCTGGACAGGCTGGGAACAACCAGCACCTCCTTGCCCACCACCCCACAAATACAGCGAGATCAGGACAGGAGCCTTGAGGTGATGAGGGCCCAGCATAATCACTTCACACGCCCAAGACCACACTGCCATGGCCAGGCAGGTCCCCACCAGGCCCAGCACCACCTGGCAGCAGGGATGGTAGGGCTGTGGCATTAAGCAGGGCTGTGGCTCCTCACCCACACCCTCACACAGAGCTCCTACCCACACCCACAGGTCCTACCCACACCCCC
>VZSR01001238.1:7105799-7136383 GCA_013398615.1 Brachypodius melanocephalos | reverse complement strand
CCGGTAGCCCCGAGCCGCGGCCGCTCCCGCCTCTCTCGCTGCCGTTGCAGATCGTGGACCTGGATGTGAAGCGGAACCGCAACCGCGAGGCCCTGCGGGCGCTGCACAAGGACCTGGAGCACGACGGTGAGGCCGGGCTGGCTGCGCCCACCGTGACCTCGTGGCCGCGGGTCGGGGAGCGGCTCCGCTGACAGCCCCTTCCCTTCCCTTCCCTTCCCTTCCCTTCCCTTCCCTTCCCTTCCCTTCCCTTCCCTTCCCTTCCCTTCCCTTCCCTTCCCTTCCCTTCCCTTCCCTTCCCTTCTTTCAGCAGAGAAGGCCATGGTTTGCTTCGGGAACATGTTCATCGAGCTGCCGAAGGCGAAGACCCAGGACATGCTGCAGCAGGGTGAGGTCACCCCGAGGGCTCCGTGTAGCGTTTTAATAAGCACCATAATTAACAAGGTGTTGGCTCAGTTAACGGAATTCAGGCCAGGGATGGGTTTTGAGGTGCCCTCTGGAGAGGTTGATTCTGGCCCTTGCTGTGCCTTGGGAAGCACATGCAGAGGCTGCTCGGCCCCGGGGGTGGTGGAGGCAGGGTGAGACCCTCCTGTGCCTGTGCTGTGTCCCATGGGAAGTTGAGCCTTTATCCCAGAGCCCACCGCAGTCCTCCTCACTCCCGTCTCTTATCCCAGACCAGGAAGAGCTGGATAAGGAGATAAACAATCTCCGGAAAGAGCTGCGGGTGAAGGTCAACCGGCTCTATGAAGCTCAAGGTAAACGCCCCCACTGTGCAACCTGCTCAGTGCCTGGGAACAGCCTCGTGTATCAGGAGGGTCCAGAAATTCCTTAGTTCCATGTGTTCCTGCAGCCTCTTTTCCACTGGTTTTGCAGTTCCCTCCCTGCCCCAGCAGCGTTGTCTGTGTCTGTGCTGTCACCCAGCAGCACCCTAAAGACCCTCCAACACTCTGCTAGGGTGACCCCACTTCAGCATCCAGAGCAGTCCCTGCCCTCCTCACAGCCCCTTTCGAGTTTGTCATTAAGTGCTTCACTTCTTTTGTGACAAAATCCTGATTTTTCCAATGTGTTTTCTCAGGTAAACCTGAGCTGAAGGGGTTTAACCTGAATCCCATGTCTGCTGAGGAAATGAAGCTCATCAACCGCATCCTGGAGGGCTGAGGTGGCCGTGCCATTGTCACAGCGTGTTTGCCTCTCACTGTGGGCTCATGTTTCGATAGCCACAGTCCCTGGGATTTGGTGTGTCCAGAGCCCACCCAGGTGAGGGCCCTGGGAATCATTTGGCTCCTCAGCTACAACTCTGCAGTTTCTTTAGATCACAAACCCTTTCCTGCTCTCCACTGGAATTCAGGTGGCAGAGCTGTGCTGGACACAGCACTGGACAAAGACCCACAGCTGGGGTGGAAGTGGGATCATTAAAATCAGAGCAGTGGGACATTCCTGACTCCATGTGTATGTTCCTTGTTGGGGGTTAATGTGAACACTTCTGGGGTTTGGCTTCAGAGCTGCTCCTTTGTCATGTTGGGAACAGGAGTAGGAGGGATTGGGAATCCTCCACATGCCTGAAGCACAGAAGAGGAGTTGTGCACGCCCGTGGCATTCAAACAAAGCAAAGCTGTACATCTGAGGCACGTCAGGAATCTCTAAGGATGTGTGGGGAGGAGCAGGAGGAGGCAGCATCCTTTTAGTCTTGCTGGGAAAACATGTTCCACTGTTGGAAGGCAAGAGATGACAGAAATGAGACTTTCAGGACTGGATGAAGGGATAAAACTTGGGTATATTTAAAAAAGCAGCCTGAGGAGGGCTGAGCAGGAATAGGCACTGAGTTTGTCCTGTGGTAAAAGGACAATGTAACCAGTAGTATTTTCTGCAAAGGTTTTAAAATTTGCTGTTTTCTACACTCCCCTCTGAATGTGCTCCCCAAGTGCTTAACTTGGTCAGAGCATAAGATTTGAAAAAAATTAGTGATAAATAGTACATGACTACAGTGAGATTTTTTTCTGTGTACAGGGAAGTGTCTGGGTCCAGCCAAGTCATTAATTTTTTAAACTTCCGTAGAGATATTTCTGGATAGAGTTTCAGAACTGTAAACATGGCTGTTGTCCTTTCTCCAGCCCCGAGGCTGCTCACCTGTTCTGCCAAATTTTGCATGAGCAACAGAGCTGGGCCTGGTCCCTGGGCCTGGTCCCTGGCTCCCTTTCCTTTTTCCCAGCCATGACAATGTCAAACAGAGCACCACCATGTCCCTGGCTCCCTGACCACCTCCCAACTTATCAAGGCTTTCTCCTGCCCTGACCAGTTCTAAACAGACTTCAAATTACAGAGTTCCAAAAAATACCCTGTATCTGATCCCTTAAAACCAAGGTGTGATTTCTTTAAATGAAAAAACCCAACCACCATTGCTTGGTATAACCTCTAAAATTCTGCTGCTGACACTACATACCCTAAATGTGTCTCTGTCCACTTCAGGCTTAACATTTCAGATACACAGACTAAAAATAACAGAATTACTATCTGAACTGTCTTCTCGCCTGCAGCTTTTTCAGCAGCTTGCCTGTCTCCTGGGAGCCAGAGGCAGCTCACAGGGCCACATCCCAGTGTTGGAGCTGCTCTTACATAACCCATGTGGTGCAGCCAGTCCGTGTCTCTCTGCAATGTGATGGCAGGGTTATTTTTGGAGTCTCATGGCAACAGGTTTTCTGCTCTGACATGTTTCCATAGTAGTAGCAGGAGGAGGATCAGGTGCCTGCCTGTCCTAAAAGCTTTGTTTTGCTGTGCAGAAGGTGTTTAGCCCCTTTATTTTCTTACATGGAACAGAGCTAAGCTCTGCAGTGCAGAGGGCCAGCTGAGCAGCCAAGCATCCCTGTGTCAGCTAAAATAATTTATCCATCCAGCCCACTGCAGCTTCCAAACTGGGAAACTCAGAAGCAAGGGAGCCAGTGCCTTGTGCTGAGACAGTGGTGTCCAGAGAGAAGTGGGAGCTGCTGCTGCTCGACATGAGGCGAGAGTGAACTTCACCCATGAGGGAGTTTCCCACCCCAAGGTGGGGATCAGCACCACACTTTCTGCTGTGCAGCAAGATTACTGAAAAGATGCTTCATTTGTTTTTTCCTAGGACACAGAAGCCACAGTGAAAACATTAACAGGCAAGTTACACAGCACCTTCCTCTTCCTGCCTGCAGAGGCAAGGTGATGTTTCACTTTCAGGTGAGGCTCTACTCAGGTGTTTTTAGTTAGAATCCATAGCCAGAGACGGTGGTAGACACACTGAGGTGTGCATGGCAAAAGGTACAGTGTGTGTCATCCTTTCCAGGTATGGAGAATCCAAGTACTGCTTCCCACCAGTAAAATACACAACTAGCTTCAGGAAAGTGCCCAATAAACAGCCACCACAGCAACTGCAGAGAGTCATTTTGGTCCTTTTGGTTTCCTCATTCCATAAGAGCTCACACACCCATTCTCGTTCCCCAGTGAAGATGTGTGTTCCCCTCCAGTGCCAAGAGTTTCAGGACTGAGCAGGACACCTGCCAGCACTGGATGAATTCTGCACCTAAATGTGTGTTTGCCATGATGTTCTCATTCACCAGAACACCCAGCTGTCCCCCTCTGCTGACAGGCCTGTCATTCCAGACCAGGTCAAAGCCTCCAACATCCTGCTCCTTCCCTGTCAGCCTATGGCATCAAACTCATGGACTGCAGTACCTGAGCAATGACAATTCCCCAGCTGCATGCAGGAATCGACCTCCAGACAAGCAGGGACTCAGCTGAACAGCTGAAAGCAGGGGACATCTCTCTGCTATTAATATCTAGGGTTAGCACAGTTGTGTAGTCAATGACAAAATACTGCAAGACCAGCTGCTGGGAACAGAGCACTGCAGCAGCAGCACAAGTGGGAGGCACAGTGCACAAGGACCTCTGACAGAGAGCTCTTGTGCAAGTCCTGACTCCAACACGGGCTACAGTCCCTTGGCAGCCCCATGCTGCCTTGCTTTCCCACTCTGAAAGGGCAACATGCTTCCTTACTTTGCTCTGCTTCTGGATATCCATCATTTAATCACTATGAAGGTTAGAGGATTATGATCAGTTGCCAATAAAATCATGAAACCAGACCATCCATCCCAAACACTGTAATAAAACCCCTCAGAAAGTGATAAACATCTTCAACCTCCTGCTCTCCCTGTTCACAATGCAAACTGAGTCTTTCAGAAGATGAACTTGAGTTCAGAGTCTCCCTGGCAGGTGGCAGTGCGGGAAGGTGAAGTGTTTACCTCCAGAACCCAGCTGAGGAGATATAACAGTAAATTAGGGAGAAACAGGCAGTTTTGCCAATGGCTCATTAAGAAAAATGCCTGCCCACAAAATCATTACCCTGCTAGAAGGCAGGAGTGAGTGTGAAGCAATAGGAAATCCAACCCTAAATCTCTTTCCCATGTGCTGAGCCAAAGAACATTCTGAGCTTATTGCAAAGTTTCTATTCCTGTTCTTGATGATACTAACGAAAAAAAAAAATCCCTTTGGCTTCCAGAAAGAAAAGTGAAAAATAAAGTCATGCTGAAGCAGTAAGTGCTAAAGAAGATTCACAGAATGAGCATTAACCCTTTTTAATTGCAGATGTGGGTGTCTGCAGGGAACAGGTTCCCAGCAGAGTGTTCAAATATCTCTCTCAGAGTTCAGCAGCACTGTGATGACATTAAAGACTTTCATTCCAATTAATTTCTTTCCTGAGTAACTGAAATTACTCTGGCCCTTTACCTGAAGGCTGCCTTAGCAGTAATTTTGTTTGTGGCTGTGAATACAGTAGACTGTGCACATTAGAGCTATCCCAGACCAGAACTGAGCTGAATTTATTTGTTCATTTGAAATAAAACTGTCCCCAGTGGCACCACATGAAATATTGGGCTGAAGCTGGCAGGACACAGTGCTGTAACAAGTAATACCAGTGACCATACCTTATTAGGAGGAGTTAAATTAGAGGCATTTCATAGGAGAGCACCATCACCATAAGTCACATCTAAGGGAATTTGCCTTACCTATGGTTCTGCTTGCTCTTTACATGACTAAGGCTTAAAGAATAATAATCATATTTTTGCCTGTCATTTTTGTAGTGCTATGTGGTGTTTCTGTTTCTCTCAGCTCTTGTAATGACAAATCAGTTGCGTTCTCAGCTTCCTGCTGTTGCAATACTTGGGTTGCAAATGTAGCAGATAAATTTCTGAGAATTTCAGCTGAATTTCATGATAAATATTTTTCACTTAACCAAGGAGAAAACCTGTGTTAAAAAACAAACAAAACCAACAGAGTCAAATTCTGTTTTAAAGAGGCTTTTTGTTGTTAAGTACCCTCAGTTCCTGGCCTGCATCTCAGTCAGTGCACCATGGACCTGGTGATGTTCGTTGCTGGCAGCCAAACCACTCTGGAGGGTGGTTTGTTGGTGCTGATGGGGCACTGCTGTGGGACACATAAGAAGGAGAGATGATCATAACCCTCCCTCTCTGGCAAATGCTCTGATACTTGTGATTTGCTGGTACTTGGAGGGGAATAACTTCCAGAAATAGCTAAGTTGGCAAGGTTTCGCAACCCAGGGCTAGAGATCTGACAGAGTTATATGGTGCTGCACCCAGCTGAAGGCTGATACTCTGATTTAAAGCAGCTATATCCTTCCAGGTGCCATCTTCCTTCATGGAACCAGTTCACACAGCTGTACATCTCACTTGCAGCACCACACCAGCTCACTCAGCCTGTAAACTCCTACCTGCAAGGTGTGAAAACATCATGAGACACCCCTGTCCCAGGGCCAGCACCTGACCTGACACTATAATCCCTTGTCTGCTTAATAACTCATTGAGAGTTTCAGATCCTGATGGGTTGGGATGTCACAGCCCAGGAGCTCAAAGTAGATTTTGTCACTGCTAATCCCCCTCTGAACACTGGATGAAAGTGCTTGTCCGTATCCACAATGAGAACCTCCACTGGCCCTGCCCCACACTTGGGAATTTAGCACTGTTCAAGTTGCTCAATCACCAACCTGCAGCCCGGAGACATCTAAACAATTACACAAGGTCATTCCCAACAGATGACCACACATTTAGTCCCTGTGATTTGTTTTCAATCATAATCTCCACAGCCCAGCAAGAATTCTGAGTAAAAGGCCAGAGACCAGAAGGTTGGGACTACCAACCACACTCAGCAGTTAAGTTCTCCAAGTTTAACTGCTATACACCTACAGGAGAAAACAGTCCCCAGAAGTCCCCCAGCAGCAGTCAACATCCTCTCTGCTATCAGGGTACTACAAAAACTCTCCCTACTGACAGGAGAAATTTATAGAAGGGAGCAGCCCATAAAACGGGATGTTCAATATCATCCTCCATTACAGTCAAACACCATTCTCAGATTCATGAGGAATCTGACAACCTATTTTTTTTTCCTTCCCCTCTCTCTCTCTCTCTCAGCTGCCACCTCTTGAGAGAGGCAGCTTAACAGTGACAGCTGTGTGCAGCAATGCCAGCTTTTCTGTCCCTCTGAGGTCTCAGAAGCAAAGGGCTAAGCTACATCTACCTCTCAGGAGTACGCTAACCAGAACATTATTGAGTTTCAAGTAAAAAAAAATCCACGTTATAGATGCACAAAGTGACATTAAAGCAGAAGGCTGGCCCAGCCTCACGCCTAAAGCTGCCCCCAAGGAAATCACCTAGCTGTGTGTCAGGAGAAGAGGCAACACAGTTAAGCGGCTACAGCACACGTGGCAGCTGGCAGGGCGAGGTCAGCACACCTGCACCTGCCAGAGATCCCTCAGCAAGCAGCCTGGAATAGCCTGCAGGCAGCATGTCTCCCTCCCTGGCCAGGATCAGTCAGGTGCAGGCTTTTGTGCTGCCACGTTTGTGAGAGGAACATCTGGGTTGAAATAAAAATCCAAGACAAACAGACACTGAACAAGCAAATACGCAATTCTCACTCTGACAGTCCTCTGTGCCTCAGTGACAATTAATTATTTTCCCTGTCTGTTCCTATTTTCCCAGTTTTCAGCCGCCTGAGCTGAAATCCAACACTGCGTGATGCTATCCGACCAAAAATAATAAAAATCAGATGTAATCAACAAGTAATGGAAAAGGAATGAACAATTGCCCTGAGCTAGTGCTGTACATTAAGGTGAGGCACTGGCACAAGTTGCCCAAAGAAGCTGTGAATGCCCCGTTGTGATAAACCAAAGTTTGCTTAGACAAACTGGTTGAGCCCTGTGATCTTCTGTTTCCCAGATAACTCACTTCGACAAAGTGTGATTGTGTCAGATAAGGGAAGAGGCCGATAAGACGCAGATCCTCCAGAGGTGGGCTGATGTTTTTTGTCATGCCAATTTCCTCCCTCCCGATGAGGCACAGAAGCATGTGACAGTGTAAAACCCTCCCAAGGGAGGTATCGAGGCATTTCCCCTAAGACTGAACACATATAACCCGTGGAAATCTTTGTTGTGTATGGGCTCCTAATGGATGAAGACTGTCACCATCATGCAGACCACAGACATGGAAACTGCAATGATCAAATCTCATCACTGGATCCATGGCTGGTGATATTTTTCTTCTCCTTATTTTTTATTGTTCTTTCTCTAATGTTTTCACTTTGTTTTATTTTTATATTTTTATAGAAAATAATCAAAACAGCTGTATGCTTCCTTTTCTTTTGTTTTAAACCAAACCTGCCTCATATATGAACATGTGTCATTCAGTGTAATTTCACTAATTCACCCCAAGGGATCTATTAACAAGAACCTCAGTTACCACTCAAAGATGGGTGATAACACCCATCCCTGGAAGTGCTCAAGACCAGGTTGGATGGAGTTGGGAGTCACCTACTAGTAGAAGATGGTCCCTGCCCACGGCAGGGGGCTTGGAACAAGATCTTTATGTCACCATGGTGCACCCTCTCCTAAGCAGCCTGCTGCACCTGCACTCTGGAAAGGCTTTTAATCATTTAGAGTGAGTATGAACTCTGCTGAACTTTTACAGAGGGAACTGATGGATTTTTCTGTCTCCTAAACTATCGAATTGAGGTGGCATACCTTTTGGGAAGATGTGTTAATCAAATGAAAGCTATCAAACTCAATACAGCAGCAACCGTGACACGTTAAAAATCAAATAGTTCTCTCCTGTGAATCACCCTGTCCTTACATTCTGTGAACCCAAGGAAGAAGAAAGGCTGCCAAAATTCAACCACTAAAAGTAAAACCAGGAGTGACATTTCAGCTTTGTTCCGAGCTGATTTGTCAAAGTGACATTTCCAGTGATCTGGTGACACCAGTCTTCCAATGAAAAAGGACTGGGGAGAGACAGGGTGACAGCAGCAGCGACGGGCCAGCAGAGTCCTGTAGGTGTTTGCAGGAGTTGGAAGTGACAAGGTTCATCTGATGCATCTAATACCAAGCAGTAGAACTGCACAGTTCTTTTCTTACCCTGCTGGAATCTTAGAAAATCCTGAGTTGAAAGGGACCTACAAAGAATGTATAGTATAAATATATTGTAAAATGTGTATATTTTATATGTATATATGACAATATAACCCAGTTGCTGCCTAGTGTTAGATGTACCTGAGATTGGAAGTTTATAAATAAATATGCACACGAAGCGTAAAAAATCAGATCCCAAAGCAAGTATCCAGCTATCTGGGAAAATCCATTGTAAAAACTTTTATTGTTACCCTGGAGAATGGTGAAGGAATGTGGCAGGAGGGTGGGAGAACAGACCACTGGCAGAAGGAGAGGATGAAAAAAGAGCAAAAGAACAAAATGCCTGTTGGATATTCCCAAAGAAAAGACAGTCATTCTCACCTTCTTCGATCAATTATACATTTCAGTTTTCAAGAACATTCCTCCATCTTGTGACTTGCCAACCTACAGATGGAAGAGCAGACTTAGTGGCTTTAACGTTAGCATTTCCTGCTGTTTTCCAGCATTTCAGTGCAGAATACCTGCACAACCTGATTCATCAGCTGCTCGTGCTCAAGCATGTTTATTTAAGGTTATGGGGGCAGGGAGATTCAACAAAAACCCCCTCATATTTGTGTTTGGAGGATTCCTGGAGGAAAGGCAGAGCAGGCAGCCTATAGGGAACTCCCATAGCACCAAATAAACAAACTCTGTCACACGCTTCCAGAAATATACGTAACGCAACATATGTTGTTGGGAATTTTAAGTCCCATTTTAAATTTGTGTATGTTACAGAAGAACTTAATTAAACAGGAAAGACAAAAAATATGTTGGGGAGCTATAGCAAATGAGCAGAAAAATCCCAAAGACAGCCTAGGCTGCAAATTACATAAAAGAGGGTGAGGAGTGGCCCAGATAAGGCACTCAAGGAGCACGGCTCCCACAGTGCTGCCCAAGTCCAGCTTCCTCCAGCCCCAGGATGTGGCACTGGGCACATCCTGACCTAGTGTTGCCTCTAGGTGTGGGAGTGGGCAACGTGGGACATCACAACACGGGGCTGCTCCAGAACGCAGACCAACAGAAAGAATAACATGGAGTTTATTTTTACTTGCCTGCAAGTTTTGAGGTCAGCCACAATCTATTTAAGTTGTTGGTATAATTTCAGTAATCACTGGCTTTTCATATATCCTTATTTACTGTGTTCTGGTTATTGACCATGTTAATTGAGGTTGTGGGGCATAAAATCAGCTTAATATAAGGGTTTTGTTGCCAATTAACACTTCCCATTTGTAGAGTTAGATAATCACTAGCTGCTATCCTCCTAGTTGTAATGCACGAGTTAGTTTGCATAATTACCTCCCAGTCACTTCTCACAAGGGTAAGACAAATCCTCCTGTCCCAGCCTCCTCACCAGACCTGCTGCACAAAACAGAAGGACTGCTCACTCGCAGGGGTGTGTTTTTAATTATGCACCACAGCACAACACTTAGGTTGTTAAATGGCTTGAATCCTCTGGCACAGGCAAGGCATTTCTCAGTGTGCCATGATATTGTCAGAATTTCTAAAAGAAACAATTTTTCCTTAATCCCCAGATCACTGGCTGCAGTGTTCAGCACAGCTCCAGGTCTAGGAGGACAAACATGACTCAGAGCATAAGGTTGCCTTTCTCTACCAGCAGGGCAGAGAGAAGTTCATGCCAAGCAAATCCACCCCAGCTTGTGCTCCAGACTGGTAATGGATATCCCTTCCCAGAAGTGTTCAAGGCCAGATTGGACTGGGCTTTCAGCAAATTGGTCTAGTGGAAGTTGTCTCTGCCCATGGCAGGAGGACAGAATGAGATGAACTTTAAGATCCCCTCCAACCCAAACCATTCTGGGCTTCTGTGATGATGGAGTCTCCCATAATCTCTTCACATTCTCAGGATGGAATTCCACCAGACTTGACATCTAACATGATAGGATTTCCCTAAATCCAAACAGATGTTTTCACAGCTCCATCTCTGGGGGCTGCCTTAATGCTCGTTAACCAGAAGCCCAATTAGCCACCTGTCCTGCACACAACTCCACCTTCTTGCACACCTGCAGCTGAACTGAAAGATTTCATAGCATGAACTCAGCCAGAACCCCACAGCCAGAACCCCTGGGAGCACAGTCTGTTACTCCAAACAGAGCTCTGCACTTTATACCTTCACCACTGAGTTGACTTTGGCTCTACAAATAAACTGAGCTGATTTTTGGCTGCTGAAATAAACTCTTACACAAGAAGCAGTGTTTTGGTGGTACATGTTGATCAGGAACCTGGCCAGGAGCATGGCTGCTCCACATTACCTTGCTCTGCCCAATTCTTCCTGCGGGTTTCCTGCATATTTTCCTCTCCCTCTGAAGAACGAAGGCATCCATTCATCTCCCACTTTCCTTGGGAGAGCACACACTTACCAGTTTCATAACCCAAGCGATGCCAAGGTTCTTGCAAAATTCTTCCACAAACAAATAGTACTCTGAAGACATTTTGAGGGTCTTCAGAATAAAGGCACATTTTCTTGCCTCAGGCTTTCCCGCTTCCCTTTCTAACTGCTTCCGAAACCTCTTCAGATCCTTTGCTAAGCAGCTGTTCTGACTCAGATGGGTAGAAAGAGAAATACAAGATTCAGCACAACAAATGCACCCACAGTATGACTGGCTTTAATTGCCCTTGAGAAGCTTCTGGGGATCAACTGCACCACATATTCTGAGAGGAAAAACAAATAAATATGGATACCACTGAGAACTGCTTTTTCTTTGTGGAGGAAGAGGATCAATTTCAATTTTCTGTCTCTCTGCATGAACACTGGGAGCTAGAACAGAGCAAGTCTTACAATCCATGTTCCACCATTCCTGCTGTAGCTTTCCTGTGCAGCCAGCATCCCCCTCTCCAGGGCAGGGAGCTGCCCACAGTGACCCTGCAGCAGCTCAGCCACAGCACCCCTGAACCAGTGCCGGTCAACCCAGTGTTACAAACCACCCTCAATCTTCCTCCACAGAGTCACAGACTGGTTTGGGTTGGGAGAGACCTTAAAAGCTCATCCTATTCCAGCCCCTTTCCATGGGCAGGGACACCTTCCACTAGACCAGGTTGCTCAAATGCCTTGCCTGGTGAGGGCTAAGGCTCCCAGTGGGATCACATCCCGCTCAGGCAGTGTAATGCAGGAAACATCGCCCAGGAGAGGACAGGGCTGTAGGTGTTTACACATTGGAATGGGCTGCCCGGGGAGGTGGTGTTTAAGGAATGACACCTCCATTCCTGGAGGTGTTTGAGGAATGACTGGAGTGGCACCCAGTGCCTTGGTTTGGTTGACAAGGTGGTGTTCAGTCATACGTTGGACCCCATGATCTCAGAAGTATTTTCTAACCTAATTAATTCTATTATACCTATAGAACCTAAACCCGCCCATAGATACGAAGCACACTCCCCATACACGATGGAAGTGTGGGGCAACCTTGCCCTCACCTACACACAGAGCGTATGGGGCTTAACATGCTGCTCCGAGGACGTGCAGGAATTGTGATACAGAGCCAAGAGCCCACTGGAAGCCCACCGGGAACCCTGCGGGCCCCGCTCGGAGCCGGGCCGCGACCCCCGAGCCCGCCGGCCTGTGAGGGCGCCGGAGCCCGCGCCCGTCCCCATGGCAACCGCGCGGCTGCGCGCCAGGGGGCGCTCTCGGCACCCGCACCCCCACACGGCCCCGCCAGCCTCCGGCCCGCTCCCCCCGCCCTGTCCCGGGACCCCCGGCCTGACCCTCCCTGCGGGCTGGCGGGGACAGGCAGTGCTGGGAAACCCCTCGGCCCTGCTCGCTGGCACTGCCCATCCTGCAGCCCTGCGAAGTCCCCCGGACACTCCTGCAGCTCCGCGGGTAGGGCAGGGATTCTGCGGCACCTGGCTGCAGGTGGGCACGGGCAGGGGTGGGTTTGGAGCGGGCAGGGCAGGGGGAGGTCTGGTGCAGGCAGGGGTGGGCACAGTGCGAGCGGGGGTGGGCACGCTGCGGGCAGGGCAGCGATAGGTATGGTGCATGCAGGGGTGGGCATGGCGTGGGCAGGGGTGGGCATGCTGCCGGGCGCTTCGTCTCGTGGCCGCACAGACCTGCCTTGATGGAGCAGGACAAAGGTTTTGTTCTTCTCCCAACAGTGCAGCCTTGTGCGGCCGCGGGCAGCGGCGACAGGCAGCAGCCAGCGCGGCCCCGTGCTCCCACGCCACGGCGCAGGGGGGGGAGTTTCTCCTCCTTTGTCTGCTCCCGGCCAGGCAGCAGCCGGTGCGCGGCAGCGCCGGAGCAGCCGGGGAAGGGCCTCGGCAGGAACCGCGGAGGACGGCGGCCGCGGTCCGCTCTGCCCCGGCACAGCCACCGGCCGGGCCTCGCCGCGCTGGGAACGAGCAGCGATCCCGGGGGTGCCAAGCTCTTCATGACGAGAATCCGACCAGGCAGCGGGGACGGCAGCTGCGCCCGGGGACGGGGAGGACGGCAGCATTGGGGACAAGGACACCCGCGCTCCGTCCTCACCCCCGGCGCCCGCCGTCGGCCATGGGGAACGGCATGAGCCAGGTAACGGGGAGCTCTGGGGCGGCTGCTCTGCAGTTCGGCCGTGCCCGGGTGGCTCGTACGGTGCCGGAGGTGGGAGACCCTTACCTGGCGGCTGCCTGTGCCGTGCCAAGTGGCGTTTCACCTGCCAGCACCGGGTCCGGCACAGGGCTCAGCTCTTTGCTTGTTTATCTGCCGGCAGAGCAACACCGGAGGTGAAACAGGCAGGGACACTGCACTGGGACAGCTGACAGCTGCCCAGGGGGGGAGTGGTGGGCAGGGGTCACAGCGAGTTCCTTCAAGGAAGAGGGGAACTTTTCCCAACACCTTTAATCCCAAGGAACGAGCACCAAGCACATGCTGGCTTGGTGTATGACCCCGAGCCTGGTGGTCCTGGACCCCCTGCTCAGCGGGGCTGGGCTGTGCGTGGGGCTCGGCATCATAAGCACAGGGGTTGGGCACTATTTTATTTATGTGCTGCCCCATTTTCTCCTCTCAGGAGCAGGTCAGCAGGGTGCCGGGGACAGGCACATGCTGTTTATTCATGGTTCAGTGTCCTGCCCTTGGGAGCTGCCCTTGCTAACTGGCGCTCTCCCACCCGCTCCTCTCAGTGCCGCAGCTGCGAGTTAAAGGCACCCCGTCGATACGAAATTGATCTAAAATCGCAGGAATCACAACCCTCCCCCCCCCCCCACCGTCTTTAAGCTGTTCAATCGAGAGAAAGGTTTCCAAATGTGAGCAGTGAGACAAGTGTGAGTCCAGCTGTGGTGAAAATCACCTCCACCTGCCCTGGGCTGCAGGGAGAAACTGGCAGAGAACTGGCTGGATTGAACTCACTGCCCAGGCTGTGAGTGAGGGAGAATATAAAACGGCTCTGGCTGACGAGGTTTGCAAGGTGTCCTGCTTCTGCATCTGCAGTGCTGTTAACGGAGGCCTTGTCAAGTAATTATCTTTTCATCATGAGAAGTGGAATTTCCCAGGGGAAATGAGCTGAAAGCATGGTGTCCAGAGCAATCTGTGACAGGGCTGTGAGAAATGGGCTTCCTGCAGTGCAGAGTGAGGGGAGGGAAGCTCAGGGTTGGGAGGGGGACAGCTACATCCCCTACAAGCTTCTCTGTGCCTGTTGCTTTAACATCCCTCGAGCAGCAGGGCTTCCACAGGTCACGGGTGTAGTCCAAGGCTGTACAAAGGTGTAAAAGAGTTGCTGAGCTCAGGTAATAAACTCCAACAGAGGACTAATTGATGATAAACAATAGGAGCAATAAAAAACCCATGTCTGGCTCCCAATGCCCATGAGAGTGCAGGTGCCAGGGCTGCATCCAGTCCCACATCCTGGATGCCAGGGCAGTGGCAGCCCTGGGAATGCACAGGTCCAGCTGCCCCAACACTGTTCCTGCCCCAGGACTGGCGATGGTCATGTCAATGCCAGAGCTTTGGCCACTCCAGCCAAGGTCACTGCTTGGGTCCCAGCACAGTGGGTGCCACAGCACAAGGTCTCTGCTCACACTGCCACTTCCCTTTGTGTCCCACAGATCCTTCCTGGCCTCTACCTTGGGAACTTCGTTGGTAAGTGGAACCCAGCTGCTGCAGAGATGTTCTCCAGCTGGGGAGTGGGGCTTGCTTGAGCTGGTGTCTCCCTGCCTGCAAATGTTTCCTGACATCCCGCCTGCACCCACCACCCTGCCTGCACCCACTGCTCTCCCTGCACCCACAGCCTGCTCTGATCTGTCACCCAGTTTGGGTTGGCAGTAGTGGGAGTGAGGACACTGTGAGAAAGGCAAGGCAGAGACCCCTGCCTTTGCACGGTTTCCTTATTTAACAGCTGCCCTGAGCTCTTTTGATACATGGCAGAAAGGAGCCAAGGAGGAAATACGGATCCTGTGCCAGGAGCAGCGGAGCTGGTGGTGCCACACGGGTGCAAGGGAGCAGGACTGGGGCACTTCAGGATAATGCTTCCCAGTTTTGCAGCTGTAGAAGAGGCCAGAGGGGGCAGTTCTCTCAGGCTGCAGCAAGTGCAGTGCTACACGTGTGTCCGCTCAAGGAGATGTGGGCAGGGCACATGTCTCCTCCCAAAGTGGGGACAAGTACAGGCAGGAGGGACACTACATGCTGACCCAGAGTGTTTCTGTGCAGGTGTGAATGGTTCAACCAGCATGAGCAGCAAGGAGAAGGGATCAGGGAGAAGCCTCTGGTTTGGGATCATGGGATTGGCATTCCAGGTTTCTGTGTTTGCCCATGTCTGCACTGCTGCATGTGGGGGTGGGATGCAGTCGATCTGCTGGAGCAAGGCTCTGTGTGCTGGCTGGTTGTAGAAGCACAGGGGGAACACTGTGGGAAGAGAAGGATAGGAAATTAATACATGTTGATATCTGGTTTTATCCTTTAGATGCCAAAGACCTGGAGCAGCTAAGCAGGAACAAGATCACCCACATTGTTTCGATTCATGAATCCCCTCAGCCCTTGCTGAAGGTAGGGTCTTGCACCAGATGTCAACTTGTAGACTCCCGCAGCTCCTTCCATGCTGCATCTTCCTTGCCCCTCTGAGCATCCCATGGCACGTACGCCTCTCCCTGATAACTGATCCCAGAGGAGCTGGGCGGCCCCCCAGCATGGGAAACTGGCTGCCTTGTGACTATAACCCGGCCTTGAACACTGACGGAAAACAATTTCCAGCTCTCCAGACTCCTCTTGTTTCCCATCCCCTCCCACGAGTTGCTGGTGTCTCCTTGCCCTGCCCTTCACCCCTGGGAGAGTGTGGCCCCATCCCCATGCAGGGGGGATGCTGTGTGGGGGAAGCAAAACCCTGTAGGCAGCTGTGGGTGAGGAGCAAAGGCACTGCCAGCCCCACTTTGACCAGGTATGACGCCCTGGCTGCAGTGCCTGAGCTTCTCCTCTCCCTATTCTGTCTTCCAGGACATTACCTACCTCCGCATCCCCCTGCCTGACACCCCTGAAGCCAACATGTGAGTACCCTGGGGAGGCTGGGGGCATGCAGGGAGGCAGGAGGGTGACCAGAGGTGACAGTTCACAGCTCCTCAAGCACAACGACCCACAGATGTGGTGCCACAGTGCAGGGGACAACCCCTGGACTCCAACAGCGTCCCAGTTCAGTGGCTGCTGTGAGGGTATGAGCCCTGGGTGAGGTGAGGAGCAGCCACTCTGCAGCACTCATGGAGAGGAGCAGCAAGTATCCACCGAGGAAGTATCTGGAGAGGGCACATAAAAGGTGTGGAGCCAGCCGAGGGCACAGGCGTGGCTGGAGATCCGAGCAGCCAGCTCCCACTGCCCCAGCATGAGTCACACAAGTCACAGGGCAGCCCTGTGCATCTCCAGCACAGTGTCCCCTTCTGTGTCCCCAGCACAGAATGAGCTGGCAAATCCACCTTTCCTTGGGACTAAACAGCGCTGAGCTGCTCAGGTCTCAGCAGTGGCTGGCAAATCCCCTAAAACAACTCAAACATGCAGGGCTGTTTGCCTCAGCTAAAAATGCTGTTCCACCCCTGAAGTTCTTATTCTGTCTGGTTTATTTTTCCTGCTAGCAAGAGACACTTCAAGGAATGCATCAGTTTTATCCATCAGTGTCGCCTGCATGGAGGGAACTGCCTCGTCCACTGGTAATACTTCTTCCCCTGTGCCTGCTGTTGTGTCCCCCCCAGCTCAGCAGATACAACCCCTGATAAAAGCCACCCTGTGCCAGAGGGCTCTGTGCCACTGGACCCACCCAGTATCCACCCTTGGTTGTGGCTTGTGACTCAAACCCAGCAGGATCCAGGCAGCCCTGGAGCAGGGGCAGCTTTTTGCTGCAGCTGAGTGCGCGGGATGAGCCGGGTTTGGGGCAGACAGCCAGGCAGTTGCTGCTGCTCCCATTCCCTGTAAAAGAGTGGGTATTTATAGGCACTGATGGCCAGGACCTTGGAAGGTCTCAGGCCTCCGGGAGAGCAAGTCCTTGGAGAAGGAAAACTGAAATATTTGAGGCACAGGGGTGGAGGAAGAAGCAAGCATGGGGTGAGGGTCTTCCACTAAAGCCAACCCTTCTGCACCTTCCCTTGCCAGCCTCGCTGGCATCTCCCGCAGTACCACGGTGGTCGTTGCCTACGTCATGGTTGTCACGGAGCTGAGCTGCCAGGAGGTGCTGGATGCCATCCGAACCATCCGGCCTGTCGCCAACCCCAACCCCGGCTTCAGGCAGCAGCTGTCGGAGTTTGGCGGCAGCGCAGCCCGCAAGGTGGGACGAGCCTCTACCACAACCCACATGCCCTGCCTCATGCCCTGCTCTGTGAGCCTGCTGTGGGTCTCAGAGCAAAGACAAGTCCTGAGGGGTCTCGGTTTCTTCCCTGCTCCCCTTGCTGGCAGGCTTGGACCTGCCCTTGTAAACCAGCACTATATTTTACTTCTCCCTCCTTCCCCAGGTCCGCAGGCACCTGAAGCAGAGGTATGGGACATCCCCTTTCAATGATGAGGAAGAAATAAAGGCCTTGCTGCCAGTAGGGAGAGAAGGAACATCCAGGACAGAGGGAGCTGTGCAAGGACTGGTTCCCAGAGCCAGAGACATGAGGAGCACAAGTCCCTTCTTGCTGCGGGTGAAGAGGACGTTCTCCTGCATCCCGGCTTGTCTGAAGTGACCCAAGCCAAGGGAGAGCAGTGAGCATCACCCAACAGCCTGGGGGAGATGAAGGAGATACAACACAGTGGGACAGAGAGCACTGGGCAGGAACATGCACAAAGCCCAGCTCCTTCTCTTCTGGGGTGGGAATGTGCCGCCCTCTGTCTGGGCGGGTTTCATGGACGCTGTTGGGCTTTGCAACACATGCTGGCCTCATCTTCTTCACATCCAGTGTGCTGGGGGCACAGATCTCTGCCCCTGGGTCACTGCAGGCTCCTGCTTGGGACAGAACACCGAGGGGGTCTCTTCTGCCACAGGCCAGTACCCAGGTGTTGCTAGCAACAGCTTTAGCACTTGGGTACCCACTGCATGGCCTCAGGGTGCACGGGAGAGCTGGTGCTCCCCTCAGAGCAATTTTCCCACCAGCAGCACAAGCTCCAGGTGGCTGTGGAGCAGGGACACACCAGTGTGCCAGCAGGTAATGCCACCACACAGGCTCCCAGGCAAGGGTCCAGCGCCAGACTGGCCAAGCACAAGCCCTGAGCAAGCACTGTAGCTTTAGGAATCCATTGCACCCCATTCCCACCTATCCCAGGGCACAATCTGTAACAGGTGGGAACCAAGCATTTAACCTGGCCAGACCTCACTAGAGCAGAGCCTTAAGCCATTTTGCTTAAAGACTTTCTATGTCCCCCAGTAATAAATACCCTTCTCTGTGGTCTGACTCTCCTGTGATGGCCGGGGATGCCAAGGGGGAAGGTCCCAGCACGGGATCCGTCTGGAGCTGCTGCTGGCCACTCTCTGGAGTGGGTTGGGAACACTGGCATGTCTGGATAGGGCTCACCCTGCTGCCTTGTGGGAAGTTGACAAGGGAGGCTAGAAATGTGAGTGCCAGAGAAGGGCTCTCTGGGGACAAGCTCTGCTCCAGGAGAGGTTGGGAGCAGCATGTGGGAGCTCACCTGGAGTCTGTTTCACTGTAGCCTCTCCACTCCTCCTCTCCTGGATCCAGGAGCACCAGGTCCAGGAGTCTGCTGGCTCCAGCTGTTGGGAGTACTGGAAGCCTGGCAGCAGCTGAGTATCACAAGCCCCAGACCTGTCCCATTTACACCTTTTCCTGGAGCAGAGTCCCAGGTGGGAAAAATTCTGAGGATACCCAGCTAGGTCCTCAGCATTGTCCCTGTTGGGACTCAGACCATGTTTCTGGGGTCCCCCTAATCCCTGTCCCCCCTCTCCTAGGGGGAAGGGATCCCCCAGGAGACAAAACTTCAAGACCAGGGTTCCTTCCTGCTGCCAGCATCTGACTGCTGGGCTGGGTGCTGCCTTGGGGTGACCCAGGCAGACTGGGAGCTCCAGCCTCTCTGGGCAGATACTGAGTGAACTGAATAACCAGGAGTGCATCGTCCTCCACTGCTCCTGCATCCGCCATGGGATCCCATCTCCTCCCAGTTCCTTCCAGGCTCCTCTACCCACTCCCTTGCCCCCAGGCCAGGTTCTCCAGCACACTTTGGCCTCCTCAGCACCCAGCAGGGTGGAAGCCCTGCAGCCCAGGGCCACACATCCGGGATGGATGTGTGTCCCATGCACACCTGCACCCTCCCACACTGGGACACCTTATGCCAAGCTGTTTACACCCAAGGACTCCCTTGTTCCCACCGTAAAACACACAGGGCCCTGGGCCCTCCAGCTCAGCTCCACAGCACAGCAAAATGTATTTATTTTGGCAGATCTGGTTTACACAGCTTGGAAAAACCCGGACAAGGGCAGGGTTAGCTATGAGTTAATGTTTGACTCCCTTTTGAAGCTCATTTTGGCATGAAAAGTTGAAGGGTTAAGCAGCTTCACCTTCCCTGGGAAGGGAGAAGCGTGGTGAGGAATACAGCGGGGAATCTGGCTCCTGAGCGTCCTCGCTGATGCCCGGGTAATTAGATCCCCCGGGTCCTGCGTCACCAGGCGGCTGCCACACCACATGAAATCCCCGGCAGGCTGATAAAAGGCCGGCCGATAAAACATCCCGGCGGGCTGGGGCTGACAAACGAGCCGGTGGCTGCGATTATCTCCCGGCCTTGGATGTAATCAGTTCAAGCCACTGGGAGGCTGTGCAGTGACTCCTTGCCATCGCTCCGCTTCCCAAGGCAGAAAGGGGAGATGTAGATTCTCTGTCGGTCAGTTCCCAGGCCCTTTTCCCACAACGTGGCCCCGCAGCTCGCCCAGATGGCGGGGACAGGTGGTACCTGGGCTTCACTTTGCAACAAAGGGGTCCCGGACAGGCTCGATAAGGAGAGAAAACCCCTGCCAGTGGGGCTCACTCGTGCACCCCGTGTGGCCCCATGTGCCCTCTGTGCCATGTGACTGTGCCGTGTTCTCACATCCTCTGAGAAAGCCCAGGACTGGGCTCTCTGCCACTGATTATTCATTTGGAGACTTTGCAGCCCCAGTAGCTCTCAGGAACTTTGCTGCTCCTCTTGGCCAGAGGTGACTTTCTCTGACTCAGAGCAGGAAAGGAGACCTGGGGGACTGCAAAAGGAGACTTGGGGGGCAGCAGCCAGGCAGAGAGCAGGGCTTCCCTGCACAGTGACCTGAGACTCTGCAGCAGTGATGGAGGAACCAACACCAGTGTCACCTCAGGGTGGCCCAGTGACCCAGCCCATGCCCTGCAGGCGGCCAGTGGGGAGCTGGTGCAGGATGTATCCCACCCGGGTCCCGGCAGCCCTTGGCACAGCTCAGCTGCCCTTCCCACCCGTTTCCCGTTCGACTCAGCATCCAGAGCCCTACGAGGCAGACGTGAGCATTAGAGCAGAGATTTGAGACATGGGGACATGTGACTATTCACACTACCGTGAAAACCCCGTGCTCTTCCCGGAGATCCCTGCAGCTCCCCACACCCATGGAGTGAGCAGCTGTTCTCACAGGAGGACGCAGACCCTGGAGCTGGGACGTGTCCGGCTGGATCCCCAATGCAGGAAGTAAAGAGAATAGGGTCCCTTGTCCCCTTCGGGGAGCATGTGGGAGACAGTTTTCGAGGAAGCATTTGGGAGGGATGCAGAAGAGTTCCGTGTGCCTTCTGGTGCCTTGTCCCCTCTCCCGTGGATGCAACGTGCCTGCCCCCCTCCCGCGAGTGCAGGGTGCCTGTGTTGAGAAAGATACCGGGTGCAGGTATCTCGGTATGTAAATCACCAATGCGAGCCGCACGTTGTGTTCTGCACAGCAGGAAAAGGCTGGAGCCCCAGGCAAGAGCCGGGAATTTGCCCACCCTTTGCCTAACAAAGGGCACTTCTCGGGAAGGGGGTCAATCACCCAGACCCTCCGCAATAAACGACGGGAAGAGCCTAAAATCACCACTAGTGTACATGGGTGCACACACTGTGCGGGTCTGAAACGTCGGGGGTGCCTTTTTTGGGGTGCCCTCCCGGAGGCAACAGCTCCAGCTCTTCCCATTGCTGCAACCTTCAATTAACGACATCACTTTTTCCTGAACACGGATGTCTGACGTTGCCGCGTAGGGAAAAGTGGAGCAGAGAAAAAAAATTTAAGACCCGTCTCTCCCCCCTCCCCCCCGCCTTGGGGCAGCCAGAACCTGCTGGCGTGGTCCAGAAAAGGGAAAGTGAAAGCAGGAGCCGCTTTCGGTTTCGCCGCCGGGCCGCGATGGCGGAGCCGGGGGCGCCCATGCGGCTGAAGGAGTGGCTGATCGCGCAGATCGACAGCGGCCGGTACCCGGGGCTGCGCTGGGAGAATCGGCAGCGAACGCTCTTCCGCATCCCCTGGAAGCACGCTGCCAAGCAGGATTACCGGCAACAGGAGGATGCTGCCCTTTTCAAGGTACCCCGGGCTGCCCGCGCTCCCCACCCGGCCCTGCGAGCGTCCTTGGGACTGGCCCCCGGGCTCCGTGTGCACTCCCGGGACCCCCCATTGCCCGAGGGTCTCCACTGCCCAGCTCTGTGCGCACTCCGGAATCGCTCACCGAGCTCTGTGCAGCCGAGCTCCATGTGCGCCTCCAGGGCTCTCCATTACCTGACTCTGTGCGCAGCGCCAGGACTTGGCACCATGCACAGCCCTGGCACGCACCGCTCAGCTCCGTGCGCACTCCCGGGACTCCCGGTTGCCCAGCTCCGTGTGCTCTCCTGCGACCCCGCACCACCCAGCTTCCCGCAGTCTCCCAGGACACACAGCCCCCGGTCCCCACTGCCCCCACCCCGGTGGACTCATACCCCGCTGGACCCCCTTGGACAGCCCCGCCGGGGGTCAGGTTGTGGCAGCCCCCACAGGGCACAGGGCACCCTCTGTCCCTCAGGCTTGGGCCGTCTACAAGGGGAAGTACCACGAAGGGACGGACAAGGCCGACCCCTCCACCTGGAAGACGCGTCTGCGCTGCGCCCTCAACAAGAGCACCGACTTCCAGGAGGTGCCTGAGCGGAGCCAGCTGGACATCTCCGAGCCTTACAAGGTGTACCAGATCGTGACTGACAAAGCCTGTGATGCAGGTATGTCCCTGCCGTCCCTCCTCCTGTGCCAGATGTGGGGTTGATACCTGAACCATGCCTGCACAAGCCCCATGCCCTACAGACATTACCCTTCTTCCCTGCTCCTCTTCCTCTCTGGGTGTCCTGGCAGCTGTCTTCCCTGGGGCTGTTCCTGCCGTTTGCCAGGGGTTCATCCATTCTTTCTTGCTCTCTGCAGAGAACAGTGACACACAGTCCCCAGGCAGTGAGGACCAGCAGGTGAGCCTGCCCTGTGCCATCCAGGCAGGGGAGAAGGTGGGACCCTCAAATCCCCACCTCACCCATCAGCTGCTCCCCTGCTTGCACACTGCCTGCATTTGTCCCACGGGGCATCAGAGAGGGTCCCCTGTGCCACGCACTGCCACATCCGGGCAGGGGATCTGCTGGCTTATGGGGTCCATGATAGAGGCTGGAGCTGGCTCAGGGTCCCCCGCTGCCACCTCAGCCCTCACCAAAGCTGCTCCTACCCCAGGGCAGCACTGCAGGGAGTCCAAAGAAGGAGGAAAGCCAGAAGGAGGTGCTGGAGAGTGCCCGTGTGTCTTCACAGCCCTGGCTCTCTGGCCACCCAACCGAGCGAGGTGAGGAGGGTCCCATTAGGTGGGATGGGGCTGGGGGCGGGGAGCACATGATTCTGCCAAGATCCTGCTCTCCTGTCGCTCATGCAGGCAACACCTGTGGGGTTGAGGTAGGGGCTCTACACCAGCAAAGCCATGCCCTCAGGGGATATAATGAGGCACAATAATGAGCAAACACAGTGGGAAGTATGGGCCCAGGGGCTTGGGCCAGGAGAGTGCCTGGGAGCCCTTGGGGTATCTGTCCATGTCCTTTTACCACCTCATCTCTACCCTGGTCCAGGGTGCCTTGTGAGGGGAGTCTTCTATGGCTGGAACCTGACCCATGGCCAGTTTGTTCCTGGACCCCAGTCCTACCTCCCTGTGGAGGATGTCAACAATTCAGGTAGGAGCCATGCTGCAGGCAATGCCCTGGGTGGCCCCACTAGCCCAGATTGCCCATGAACTGACCCTCCCTTTGCCCCAGACTGCTGGCTGCACATCCGCCTGTACTACTGCGATGTGCTGGTGAAGGAGGTGACCACCCGCACGGCCGAGGGCTGCCGCATCACCACCAGTGCCGTGCCGGCCAACAGCGAGCACCTCTACGGCCCCTCCTGCATGGAGCAGATAAAGTTCCCCCCACCACAGGTGCTCAGTGGCCATGGTCATGTGGCCTGCATGACTGACGTGCTGGAGCGGCTTTTGCCCCACCTGGAGCGTGGGGTGCTGCTGTGGGTAGCACCTGAGGGGGTCTTCATGAAGCGCCAGTGCCAGGGCAGGGTGTACTGGAATGGGCCACTGGCCCCACACAAGAACTGGCCCAACAAGCTGGAGAGGGAGAAGACTTACAAGCTGCTGGACACACAGCAGTACATACAGCGTAAGTCCCTGGAGATGCTGCAGCCCTCAGGAAGAGGGGCAGGTGCTGCCTTGGTGTGGCTGATGGGGGCTGACAGGTTTGGTGTCTTGCAGAGGTGCGGGAGTACCTGAGCAACGGGCAGCTCATGCCTCAGTACCAGATCTACCTGTGCTTTGGGGAGGAATACCCCACCAGAGCTGGGCACCCCTTCCAGAAACTCATCATGGCTCACGTGAGTACCCACTGGGGCTGGCAACTCCTGAGCCAGGCACAGGGACCATTGCAAGGCAGGGACACGGGCCTGTGCTGATCCTCTGTCATTCTGTGCCTCCACAGGTGGAGCCGGTGTTCGCACGGGAGCTCTTCCATCACGCCCAGCGCTTAAGGCCGACGCTGCTCTGCAATTCCCCCCAGCCCTGTGCCCCTGGCACCTCCAGCCATGTTCTCCATGTCCTCAAACAGCTCTGCCAGCCCTGAACCGAGTGGGAGAGGAGAGCCCAGTTGCCATAAAGTCTCAGAGTGGGAGGCTCTGAGCCCCGTGGCCCCACTCCAGCTGCATGTCCCGAGGCAGTGCGCTCAGGGTGGTCAGTGTGCAGGACCAGATGAGGAGGGATGTTAGCTGTGTGGGCAGGTTGCTGCTGCCCCTGTGATTGCTGTATTTATTCCCCAGGAGTCCCCCAGGTGTGCCTGTTCAGCAAGCCAGGGAAGACCTGGCTCTGTCCTTGCACCTTGCGCTGCCAGGACTCGCCATTGCAAACCTTAGAAATAAAGGTTGTATTTTCATATCAGTGTTTGGGGCTGGCTCTGGTGTGGGGGGCTGGTGCTGGTCCAAGCGGGGCACAGATGGCTGGGGAAGCTGAGTCCAGAAAGAGCCTCATGTGGGCAAAGCCAGCTCAGCCCCAGCCACGGGGAAACAGTGTGAGACAACTCCCTGCTCCTGCATTGGCTCCAGAACTGTTCTGCCCCTTGTCCCAGCCCCTTGGCAGGGATGAAGGCAGCAGTGAGGTTCCTGTTAGCTGCTCTGCTGACCTGGGAGCACAGAAAGCTGTCCCAAAGGCAGTAACTACCTGTGCCTCAGTTTACACTCATGAGTGATGAAGGTTAAGGTAGGGTAGGGTAAGGTAGGGTATGGCAGGGTGACGTAGGGCAGGGTAGAGTAGGTAATGGTAGGGTAAGGTAAAGTAGGGTAGGGTGGGGTAGGGTAGGGTAGGGTGATAGGGCTCCTGGGAATTGTGCTGCACCCAGAGTTTTTGGAAAAATGCAGGGGCCTGGCACAACAGAGACCTGGTACGGGATCCAGCACAAGCCCAGGCTGGTGACAGGGTCTGAGGCACTTGGCTGGGCCGGGGGCAGACGGGCATCTGAGGGCAGACAGCACCCTCAGTCCTGCCAACATCCCTCATAGCCTCACTCCAGGCCCAGATGGAGCCTGGTTGCTCACCGTGAGCAGGGCAGGATGAGAAGCAGGTCGTGGGAAGCTTCCGTGGGAAAAGGGGCTGGGGGAGCCGGGGGCTGTGCCCGCCTCTGCCCTGGGGAGGCTGCGGCCGTGCCAACCCCGGGGCCACTGGCTGCTGGCCGCAGGCCTTGGCGGCGCATCCGTCCGTCTGTCCACAGGGACCAGTGCTGGACGGCAGAGCCCCGCTCCGCCCTGGGCGGCCCCTCAGAGGAGGGGCCCGCCGCCCCCTCGTCGGCCGACGGGTTTTAATGGGCCGTGCTGGGGCCGTGCGGCAGAGCTGCGGCTCAGGAGCGGCTCAGGATCAGCGGCAGAGCTGGAACGGCGGGGGCCTGCCGGGAGGATGCAGCCGGACCTCCCCGTCGGCGACGCGGCGCTGCGCAGCCCACCGGCCCCTGAGCCGGCCGGCGGAGCCTTCCCCAGCGCTGAGGCCACCAAGCCACCCTACAGCTACATCGCCCTCATCACCATGGCTATCCAGAGCGCGCCCGAGCAGCGCATCACCCTCAGCGGCATCTACCGCTACATCATGGGCCGCTTCACCTTCTACCGCGAGAACAAGCAAGGCTGGCAGAACAGCATCCGCCACAACCTCTCCCTCAACGAGTGCTTCGTCAAGGTGCCCCGTGATGACAAGAAGCCGGGAAAGGGCAACTACTGGACCCTCGACCCCGACTGCTACAACATGTTTGAGAACGGCAGCTTCTTGCGGCGCCGCCGGCGCTTCACCAGGAAGAGGGGCCTCCGGGATGCACCAGGCACTGATGGAGACGAGGGGCGCGGGAAGACCCCCAGACAGCCGGCGCCAGGGCTGCCCGCTGCCCCGCAGCCGGAGAAGGGGAAGGTAGAGGGGGGCTACTCCTCGCCATCGGCCACAGGGCGCCTGCCGAGCCCCGCCGCTCTGTCTGAGAGTGCCGGGGAGCCAGGGTGCGCTGAGCCCTGTGCCCGGCGTCAGCCGCCCAAGGCCAGGCAGCCCTGCCTGTACCTGCAGGACATGCCACAGCGCAAGGGGCCATTCTTCACGGCCCCCGAGAGCCGCCCGCCCAAGGAGACTGTCTTCGGGGCGCTCCCAGCGGCGCTGCAGCTGCCCCGGCCAGGTCAGTACGCATTGCCCAGCGAGCGGCCGGGCCAGCACCAGCACCCTGCCCTGCTGCCTGCCCTGCTGCCCACCCAGCACAGGGACCCCCCGCAGGACTCGCCGGCCACCCCCGACACACCCCCAGAGCAGCTGGAGGGCAAGGAGATGGCTGCCTCTGGTTTGGGGCCGTGTCAGCCATTCGGGCAGGTGCCACCTGCATTCCCTGGAAACATCCTCGGCACGGGCAAGCCTCCCCCACCCTGCTTCCTGGAGGGAGAGGGCTACACGCAGCCCCACCTGCCCGTGTTCGGCTCCTTCAGCCGGCCGGGCCCCGAGGCGCTGGGCAGCAGCTACCAATGCCGGGTGCAGGCGCTGAGTTTCTGCATGAAGGAGCGGCCCTGCAGCACAGCGCTGGAGCATCTCCTGGCTGCAGCCCCCCCGGCCTCCACTGCCCCCCACCAGCCGCACTTCGGGGCCATGGGGCCACGGGCCGGCGAGCAGAAGGAGCCATGGGGGTCGGGGACCACGATTCCACTGCAGGGGGGTAATGGCTACCCCCTGGGGCTGCCTCCCTGCCTCTACCGGACACCCGGCATGTTTTTCTTCGAGTGAGGGACTCCCCATGCTGGGACAACCCAGCACCTAATAAAGCACATTCCCCAACGCTGCCTCTGTGGTCTCTGTGCCCCGTTTGAGGTGGGCAGTGGGCAGGGGCAAGTTGGGGACCCTCAGGTCCAGCTCAGGTGTTGGCTGAGGGACACACATGCCCAAGACCACCTGGCACAGCCTCCATCCCCGCCAGTCCCTCCAGCAGTGATCACTGACTGGATGGTGAGGCCATGTGGGGACGGGGCATGGCCTGGGTCAGGGCACATACACCGAGGTCCTGTGTCCCAGGGACATGCTGGGGATAAGGTCCTGCCACAATGTGGGGTCAGGAACCTCTGAAGCACCATCCCATAGTAGTGCAAGGGAACTTTGTCCCTGGGGGTCATGGAGACGTGCTGCAGCAGAAGTTATGCCCCAGTGGAGCCGCACTGTCACGTCCCTGTGCCTGGGATTCCTCCAAGTTCATGGTTTTGCAGAGGATGTCACATGTGGCACAACTGGCATGAGCCTCAGTGTGTGGCCCTGCAAATGGACCCCTGTTGCCCCAGACAGACTGTGGGGAGGCACCAGGGATTGTGGTACAGTGTGGAGGCTCTGCTGTGGGGGGGACAGGGCTCCCTCCTCTCTCTGGCCTTGCTTGTGGCTGTGTCAGTGCCTGGCTGGGATTCCAACCAGGGCAGCCCCAAAGATGGGCTGTGCCAGGGGCAGCAGCTCTGATGGGAACAGCCAGGAAAGTGGATTCCTCCGACCTGAATCATGCAGGGTGGCTGCCAGTGAAGAGGCACCAGCTGAGTCACCACTGTTGACACTGGGCTGGGCACAGGGATATGCCCCAACTGGCCAGGCTGGGGGACACTGGAGTGGGCAGGGTCCCCACACAGCCCCAGGATGGGACCTGGCCACCAGCTCCTTCCCACACAGCACTGGGACACCCAAGTCAGCACCTCTGAGCACTGGAGTGGGACCAGAGTGATGCTGGCAAAGTCGGGCGCTGTGCTTGGACCCCTCATCCTGCCAACCCCAGGAGCAGCAACACCCAGATCCCATGGCATAGCCCGCCCCACGATAGACACAGAGCTGGCAGGGGCTCTCCGTGCTGATGTGGGGACCAAATTTATATCAAAGTTCCCCCAGCTCCCCAAGGGCAGGGAGACTCCAGTTTGGCCAGTCTCGGGGGTCTCTGCGGGGGCGGTGCTGGCACGGAGGAAAGCTGCCGTCACGCAGGGACCAGGAGCACCGCGGCCGCGTCAGCTCTGTTATCAGCCCCCAGACGGCTGCTGCTGGGCCATGGCTGTGTCCCAGCCCCGGGCAGGGCAGGGGGGCCGCCCTTCCTCATCGGGGACCACCACTCAGCCCTGGGCCTCTCTTTTCTCCCTTTTTTCCCCTTACCCAGTGGAAAACAATATTTGAGCGCCTACATCATTCTGGCGTCTCCGGAGCGGCCGGCGGCGAGCGCGGCTGACCTCAACCCCCTCCTTCGCACGGTCCCCGGGGGCGCGGGAGGAAGCGAGCGCCGCAGCCGTGCCCAGGGGCCGTCTGGTTCCCACGCAGCGTGGCCGGGCCCATCGCCCGCCCCGGCTGGGAACACACGGCCCCGGCCCCACGCTGTGCCCGGGATGGGGTCCCTGTGCTGGGAGCAGTGTGGCGCATCCCACTGTCCCCCAAAACTGCAGCAGCCGCTAGGGTTGGGCACTCCTGTCCTGCAGATCAGACCCATGCGCTCTCCCAGCGCTCCCCTCGACCGCCCTCACCCCGACTGTCGGTCATGGACCCGCTGTTCTCCCGGTTCTGCCTCCTCCCTGGCTCCCTCCTGCTCGCTGTGGGTGGCCTGATCCCCCGCCCACTCGCCCGCTCCCATCCTGGGCCGTGCCGTGGCCGGGACTTGCTGCACCCGGTCACGGGGCGAACCTGCTGCCGCTGCCGGCGGTGCTGCCAGGTGCCGGTGCCGGAGGTCTGCCCGCTCCCTTTCCCTCCCTGCACTGCCTGCGGGGGTCCTTGTTTCTGCAGTTAGGGTGGGTGCCACAGGAACAGGATGCATGGGGAATGTGTGCTACTCTAGGCTCCAGTGATGGATGCTGAGGACACACGTGTGCACATCCAGACTGCACCGTGCATCTGTGGGGGTGATGAGAACATCACACATAAGGGATGGACCTGGCTGTGGTGGCCAGTGGGACCAGTCCACTCCAAGAAGCTCATGAGCCCTGTCGGCTGGGAACGTAGGATGGGATCACGGCTGCTTCCATGGGTGTCAGCCCTGTGGCCTCACTCATCCAGCCCTAGGGTGTGTCTCTGTAGGGTCCCAGGGTAGGAAGGAGGGGGTTGGAGAACCCAAACTGGGCTGTGAGGTATGGGTCCCTCACCCGGGATGTGCTGGTGTCTGGGCATCCCTCTGCCACAGACATGCACACACAGGGCTGTGCTCGGAAACTGATCCCCTACAGCAGCTCGGGGTGCCAGGAATGCCCGGGGCTGATGGTCGATCTGGAAGCCCCGTGGCCACCCCACAGCAGGACCCTGCAGCCCCTGTGGCTGTCCGGGGCCAGGGCTGGGACCAGGGCAATGCACAGCTCCTGGAGTCAGACAGGAAGGAGACGTCACCACCGTGGAGTGTAACTCAAACCAGATGGGGCTGCGCTGGCGTCCAGGCCTGTGGGGTGGTCACAGACAGGAACCGGTCAAAGGCTGCCGGCAGGAAGCCGCTGGGAGGGACGCCTGCTGTGGGAGCTGGAGCCCGGGCTCTGGCAGCCTTAACCACTTCAGGGCCAGCAATAGCTCCCCTGGGCAAAAGAGCACTAGTACCCACCAGCCCTTGCCTGGGCATCCTACCCGATATGGGCAGATGCTGAAGATGTGAGGACATGTCTGACTAGCAGCTGATCCATCCACCCATCCAGTCAGTTACTTTCCCTTCCCCCACCCCCTGGGGTGCTCAGAGCTGTTGGGTGTGTTGGGTGTGTAGACCAGAAACCCTTGGCACTATGCCTGCACAGCCCTGCCCAGGACGTACCAGGTGGTCCCTGTCCAAAGCACAGCCTGGGCCCATTCTCTCTACCAGAGAGATGAGATTCTGCTTCCCATCCTCATCTCACCTACCCTGGGTCTGTCAGGCCCCACAGGTGGGAGTAGGGCATCCCCAGCCCCCAGAATGGCAGGTGTGGGGTGTGGGCAGACCTGTACATTTATTTACAAGAAAGCAAGTGCTATGGAGGGCTCCATTATGAGGCAGGGTCCCACCAGCCGTGGCTCCTGCCCAGTGGGCACAAGCCTGAAGCCCCTTCCCCTGCTGCAGCCAGTGTGGGGGTGAGGGGTGATGTCTCCCTGTGTCTCCCGCCAAAATGTTTTTCCAGCAGGCACAGAGGGCAGAGGCAGCTCCAGAGCAAACACACAGCCTTGGCTTGAGGGGCTCAGCCATGGCAAAAGCCAAAGCTGGGGGACCTCTTGCCAACCCCCCATCCCCTCTTGCAGTGTGCAAGGCTGGATGCTGCAAATCCCAAGGGATGCCCATCCTCTGGCAGCACCGGGGAGGCCCAAGGGGTGCAGGCAGAGAGGACGGGGATAGGGACAAGGCGCAGGAGCTGGAGCAGCACCCCTCTCCCAGTCCCAGCAGGTCCCGCGGAGCCCCCGCACAGGGCGGGGGAGCTGGCGGCCGCGGCGGCGGAGCGGTTCCGGTGTGTTGGTGGTCGGGTGAGCGGTGCCGGCCGGAGCGCGGGCCAGCTGCTCTGCATTAGCCCGCCTCGCTCATCGCGATCTGCCGGGGACGGGTGAAGCAGAGGTTGTGTTTTCCCCCCGCTGGCAGAACCGAAGGGCAGGGAGGGCAGGAGGAACACAAAGCCTCCTTCTTTCCTCGTTGGCTCCCAGCTGGGGACGCCGCTGGAAGCGTGCTTGCTGCTTCCTCCCTTCCTGTGCGAGCAGCAGCTCGGGGCCAGCTCCGCTCCCAAATGCCCAGCTGGCCAGGAGGAGGTGCTTGAGC
>VZSR01001238.1:7081358-7105699 GCA_013398615.1 Brachypodius melanocephalos | reverse complement strand
GAAGAGGAAAGATTCTCATCCTCTGGCCAGGGCCGTGGCACTGAAGGTTGAGCGAGGCCCTGCTCTGGGGCCTGACACTACTCCTGCCTCTAAAAGCTGCTCTTGGGATCAGCTCAGGAATAATCACCACAAAGCTTGATGGGGGTGTTACCTCAGGGGCATCCACCCTCAAGGGTCCCCAGCCCTGTGTCCCAGCTGCCAGCTGCTCAGCGAGACAGAGCTGTTCTCCATACTCTAGATGCCATCCACCAGGACAGGCAGAGTCTGGCAGCCCCCTCCCAGCCCCCTCAGAAGCTGCTGACCCTCATGCCCTTGCCGGATCCCGTACCTTCCAGCGCCTCCTCATGACGTATTTCTTGAGCAGCACTTGGGACTTGAGCCGCCGGTTGGAGCGTTTGGCCTTTTCTGCCAGATTGTTGAGCCAGGGATGCTGCAGGCACTGGTCAGCACTCATCCGGGCACTGGGAGAAAAGGAGACCACATCAACCCTGCTGAAGCCCCTCACCCCCAACCACGCTCTTCTCCAGCCACTCCAGAGCCCCAAAACCCCATAACCCTGCAGGGAAGAATGAGATGCAAGGACGTGCCCAGGCACTGGTGGGGCTGGGCAGGACTCTGAGGGGTCCAGCACGCCCTGCTTGGAACAGGTGTCTCTGCAGGGATACAGGGCTCTGTTGGGGACAATCAGAGTGGGGCAGAGCCCCATGGGGTTAATTCAGTGCTGGACCCAGGGGATGCTGTTGGGCCTGGTGAAGGGGCAGCATGCGGTACCCAGGTCAGCTCTGGGGATGCCCGTCCCAGGACCCCATGGCCATTTCCAGCCTCACACCTCTTATCCTTGATGATGAGGTTGGAGACAAAGTCCTTGGCCTCACTGGAGACACTCTCAAAGGTCTCCTCATCGAAGTACCAGTTGGCAGCCAGAACGTTGTTGAGTGTCTCGGTGTCATCGTCACCCAAGAAGGGGGAGAGGCCACTGAGCCTGGGGGTGCAGGGAGGTGAGGAGTCAGGTGCTCTCAGACTTCAGCACCTCCCAGACCCCCTGGAGCAGAGCCAGTCTCGCCATGGATGTTCCAGGGATGTGCTGCCACCGTCCTGTGCTCTTGCCTGCAGCTGGGCTGAGCCACTTCCTGCACCCAAGCCCCACACAGCCATTTCTCCATCTAGGACCCTCTACCTGCCACCAAGCAGCCAGGTACCTGGGGACAACTCTGCAGCCAGGGGAGCTGTGCCCCAGCACCACAGCTCCCCAGCATGGCACTGGCAGCCCCCACCCAGCCCTGACATACAGCATGTAGGTGATGACGCCCATGCTCCACATGTCCGTGGAGTAGGAGACCTGCTCGTAGTTGACCACCTCAGGGGAGAGGAATTCAGGGGTGCCAAAGTTCACTTTCAGCTTCTCATTGGGATTGTACCTGCAGCCGAGAAGGGGTGCAAGTCAGCAGGAGGGGGACAGGCTGCTCTCCCAAACCACTGCCCCTCTCTCGGCAGATGTTGCCCTCCCCAGCTAGTCAGGGACAAAGTAATGACCTAGAGCAGGTCCTGGGGCTCCTGGTACCCAAAGGCACACAGAGATGAAGGGTGGAAGGGGAACAGGGAGGAGGGACAGAGCTGAGAAAGAAAACCTCACCTTCGAGCCAGCCCAAAGTCGATGATCTTCACCATGTGCCCAGTGGCAGAGACGCAGAGGATGTTCTCAGGCTGTGGGGACAAGGGTGACCATTGCCCCACCGCCAAGAGAGGACATCCGCACTGCAAAGAGCCAGCAGCCCACAGGTCCTGCAGCTGACCCACAGCAGAGCAATGCTGACAGGCATCACTCCCACAGCTGGCCAGTGTCCTGCTGTCACCTTTGGCCCCGTCATTGTCAGCCCCCAGCCGCGCACCTTGAGGTCGAGGTGGAGGACACACATGTGGTGCATGAAGCGGATGCCCTCGCAGATCTGCCGGACAAACACCATGCAGTCCACCTCTGTCAGGTGATAGTCATCATCGATGATCCGCTCAAAGAGCTCACCACCCTCCACACTGCACGGGGATGGACCATGGGGTCACTTTGGGGTGTGACCCTGCCCCAAGCCATCCTCCTGTAGAGCTTCTTGCTCTTCTGAGGACGCTAGCCCAGCTCCACCATGGAGGTGCTGGGCAGAGCCAGGGTGGGATGTAGTATTTTGGGACTGGACAGCCCCAAGGTAGGCACAGGCACTCACAATTCCATGAAGAGGATGATCTCCCGGGGCGTTTCGATGGCATCGTAGAGCTGGATGAGATTGTGGTGGTTCAGCTGGTTCATCACGTCGATCTCCAGCAGCACCATCTCCTGCAGAAGGAGCCCCAGTGTGGGGTGTCAGCCCTGGCTGTGCACTGGGACAGGCTGTGTCCCCACACCAGGGGCACACAGAGTGTAACACTGCCACCACCTGCCCGGCATCGTTCAGACCTTGTCCTTTGCACCCTGCTTCCGGATCACTTTGGCGGCCAGCTTGAGCCCCGTTTCCTTCTCTGTGCATGTGTGAACTTCACCAAACTTGCCCCTGTGGAGGGAAGGAGGAAGGAGAGAGGGAGAACTGCCCACTCAGGCTGCTGGGGACACTCACACTGCACTGTGGTGCTGCTCTGCACTACCCAAGGCACCCGTTCTGCCTGAGGCACCCACCCATCATGACCAGAGGAGTTCCACCGACTCAAGTTCACTGCCTGAGGCTGGAGGGCAGCTTGGGACAGTGCCAGCAGATGCACTGGGGCCCCTTCTTACCCCCCCAGGATGTCCTTGGAGCTGAGGCTGTACTGGGAGCTGACACTGGTGGAGCGCAGGGTGACAGTGCGATGAGCGAAGGGCGCTGGTGGTGGAGGGACATCATCTGCCCAGAGACAAAGGATGAGGTGAGAAGGGAGTCTGCTGTCCAGGGGACCCCACTACTGGGTACCCCGGGCTTCCCTGGTGTGGCGTGAAGACAGGCACCCAGCCAAGCCTATGGGTGCAGGATGTGGCCAGGTACTGAATGCTGGGCTGTCAGCCAGAGGTTCCTGGCTGGGGCTGAACCTGGATGATGCAGTAACCCCTGAAGGGTCCCTTCCTATTTATTGCCCATAGCATTGCCCTGCTGCATGGCACCAGCCCTGCTCCATGGAACCCTGCACCGCAGCACATGCCACTCTCTTCCATGGCACCCACCCTGCTCCATGGAACTCTGCTCCATGGCACCCACTCCCCTCCATGGCACTCTGTTCCATGGCACCCATCCCAATGCATGGCACCCACCCACCTTCATGACAGCCACCCCCACCAACCCACATGTCACATTTAACATTTCCAGGCCATGTTGTTGTCTGTCACCCTCTCCAGGCCAACCCTTCTCCCTGCCACCGCCTCCTGCTCACGCTCCCAGGACAGATCTCACTCATAGGTCAGCCCATGCACACATTCCTGAGCCACCCTTTCCCAGGTGAGAGCAGGACCCAGCCTCACAGGGATCCACAGACACCTACTGCTCCCAAGTCCTGCCATCCCCACAAGGACAGTGGTGCAGGATACGAGGACATACTGTCCCCTGCCACCAGCCAGACAGTCACTGTCACTCCCCAGGCTCCTCTTCCTCACAGTCAGTGTGGCCAGAGCAGGCCAGGAAGGGACACGATGTGTTTAGCCCTGTTTACAGTGAAAGAGGAGCTCGGAGGCCACCAGGCAGGTGACAAGGGCAGGAGCTGGCAGCATGGGGTTCCCAGGCTGTAGCTCCACAGAGTGTCTGGGAGATAAGGAAAAGGCAGATACCTCATGACCTTACCCAATATCTCAAAAGGGTCTTCCTTCCCAAAATCAGGGGTGAGGTAGGGGCTGGGGGGTGGATTTGCCTCTGTCAAAGATGATTGCACCCCAGGTCCAGGCTGCTCTGCCACCCCAGCAGGATCTGGGGGCTGCCCTGTAGCGCTGGGCAATGTCCTCTCCTGAGAGGTGCCAGGGGGTTTGAGGGGCTGCAGGTCCCCCAGGGCTGGTGGGCCAGAGCCAGGCTCTGTCAGACCCTCTTTTGGCTCCATCGCAGTCTCCTCTTCTATTGTTTCCATCTCTACCACCTCTGCCCAGGGCTGCTCCTCCCTGGAAGCAGGAGTGGGAGGTGAGCAGAGCCCAACCAGCAGCTCCCGAGCCCAGCACCCAGGGCTCCCTGGAGCAGCGAGGGGGATCCCCCCATCCCAGCAGGGTGTGGGTACCTGTGGCAGGCAGCCGGGCAGCTCAGGCTCTGCAGCAGAGCCGGGCGCGGGGGCTCAGGGATCGTTGGTGGCTGTCCCTCTCTCCCCTTGGACACATCCTCCCCTTTACCCTGAGCCTTCACAACAGCCATGGCTGCTGCCTCCATGGGCTCTGCAGCCCCATCCCCAGCCTCTGCTCCAGGTGTGGGAGACTTCACCTCTGCAGCTTTCTTCCCTCCATCCTGAGGCTTTGCACTAGCTGAGACTTTCTCCTTTTTAGGATCTTTCTCTTTATCCCCAGCCTCTGCTCCAGGTGTGGGAGGCTTCACCTCTGCAGCTTTCTTCCCTCCATCCTGAGCCTTTGCCGTAGCTGGGACCTTCTCCTTTTTAGGATCTTTCCCTTCATCCCCAGCCTTTGATGCAACTGTGGATTTTTCCACCTTTGCAGTTTTCTTCCCTCCATCCTGCACCTTCACAGCTGCTGGGGACTTCTCCTTTGCAGACTCTTTTTTGCCTCCACCTTGAGCCATTTTTTCAGCTGGTGTTTTCTCTGCCTTTGCTGCTGCCTTCTCTCCATCCTGAGCCTTAGCAGCATCTGGGGCTTTCTCCTTTGCAGGAATTACAGCTTTCTCCTTCAGTGAAGCTGGGGCTTTCTCCTTCACTGGAGCTGGAGCCTTCTCCTTTGTAGGCTCCTCTTTGCTTCCATCCAAAGCCTTCTTAACTGCTGGGCCTTTTTCTGCCTTTTCCACTTTATTCTCTTCACTCTGAGCCTTTGCAGCATTCAGGACCTTCTCCTTTGCAGCAGCTGTGGTTTTCTCCTTTGCAGGCTTGGTGTCAGCTGGAGATTGCTCTGCATCTTGCTTCCCTTCATCCAGAGCTTTAGCAGAGGCTGAGACCTCCTCTTTTGCATCCACTGTGATTTTCTCCTTTGCAGGCTCTCTTTTGCCTCCATCCTGAGCCTGTGCTCCAGCCAAGGCTGTCTCCTCCTTAGGTTTTGCTTTTCCTCCTTCAGGGTTTGCTGCAGCCAGAGCCTTCTCCTCAGTGGACTCTGCTTTTCCACCACTCTCAGCCCCTGACCCACCGGATGCTTCCTTCTCCTTGGGCTTGTCCTTTCCTCCATCCTGTGCCTCAGTTACAGCTAGGGCCTTCTCCTCCTTGGGCTCATCCTTCCCTCCATCCTTAGCCTTTGCAGCAGCTGAAGCCTTTTCTCCTTTGAGCTCTCCTGCAGCTGGAGTTTTCTTCTTCTCAGGCTTATCTTTGTCATCCTTCCCTACACCCTGGACCTTAGTGGCAGCTGGCACCTTCTGCCCGGTGGGTGCTGCCTGCCCGTCATCTGATGCTGCCTGCTCTCCATCGTGCTGCATGGCCGAAGCCTCCTCTCCTGGAGCAGCTTCCCGTTCATCCTGCGGCTCTGGAGCAACCAGAGCTGCCTCCTGCTCCGGCTCTATCTTCCCTCCTCCAGGCTCGTCTGTGCCTTTGTCCTGTGCCACGGTGGCGGCTGGCACTGTGTCTCCTTGGGGCTGGGGAGCTGCAGGTGCTGCGCTGCCCTCGGCTTCGCGGGGGGCCGTGCCGCCAGCCCCCCCAGTGCCGGCACCATCCGCGCCTCCACCCTGCTCCATGGGACACTCCAGGCAGGAGGCGGCTGCCCTGCGGTGCTCCCGGTTCGGCGCGACTCCTGCGGGAGAGAAAGCAGCAGCTGAGGGCTCGCCGGACCCAGCGCCCTGCAGAAGAGACGGCAGGGCTCGGGCAGTGCCTTTGCTCCTGCAGGGATGAGCTGCTGCCATCCAGCCGGGAACTGTGCCCCCGCCGCCCAGCCGGCGGCTCCCGGGCTGGTGGCAACGAGCCAGGGACCCCACGTGGCCACCAGTCCCGGCACCGTCCCATTGTGCCCCGATATCTGCCCCGCGGTGACTGATCGATGGCCTGACCCCGGCACCTGTCACCGGGTGCCTGGGGCCTCCGACGTGTAAAGCAGCCAGCGCGGCGCGGCCAGGGTGACAAGTTAAGGCCACATCCCACCATGACAGGACAGGAGACAGCGGCTCTAGCCCCGGGCTGGCAGTGGGGATCAGGAGAGGTGAGCATTCCCGCCACGGCCCCACCACTATTGCTCCCCCTGATCCACACAGGAGGTCCAGCCATGCAGGCAAACCCCATCTGCTCAGGGGGCACACAGACCCCTGCACACAGCAGCCGCCAGTGTTGCTCGTCCCCCTTCCAGGGGTAACCAGCTCCGCCAAGGGGACCTGTTGGTGCCCTCTACCTGCATTGGGCTCCAGCCCAGCCCCTGATCCCCGAATACCCACTCCGCCCTGGGCTCCACTGCCCTCCTGTGCCCGGTCATCTTTCCTCACCCTGTCCCAAAATACCCCCGTGTGCAGCCATCCAGAGCCCAGGACAGCCCAGCCCCAGAATACACCCACCAGCGACCATCCCAGTGTAACAGGGAAGTTGTTTGCTGGTCTACTGGAAGAGGAGGTTTAGCAGAGCAGTCCCTGGAAGAGCATTCCCACAATCCCACAGCTCAGCACAGGAAGCCCTTGGGAATGAAGGTGTTTTTCCCAGGACTGGAGGCTCCACTATCGACAGGACCCCCCACCACCATGCCCCAAGTCAGAAGCCATGGAGATCCCCCCCGGCCCATTACCTGGGTCCTGGTGCAGTGGGTGGTCAGGGAGGCAGCATCCGCAATGTGGCAGCGCCGCAGGGAGCAGCCCCTTCTATCCCGGGTGTAACAGAGCCGGATTAGCGCGGGCAGAGGAGGATCCCTTACAGCAGCGGGAGCCGGCCCACTTCGCCTTTCACAGCACCTGTTACTGCTGGAGCCCGTTCAAAGGACACGCCACTCTCGCCTGTCCCTCGTGGGCTGGGGACATGCAGACAAGGGGCAGGGGACAGGGATGGACTTGCCTCCCTGCTCCAGCACAGCACCACAGGTAAGGCTGGCACTGGACAAGGTGGCACCCCTAAACAATCCCATGGGTGTGGCCTGGGTGAGCTGGACAGGGTCCAGACAGCTAAGGTCCTCCAAGGTGCCCATAGGTGACACAAGGTGGCCACTAGCCAACCCAGGGGGATGGCGGCCAGGAGCAGCTGGTGATGGTGCTGGTCCCTGTGCTGCTGTGGCCAGCTTTGCCCACTGGCACTGGCCCTTTGGGAGAGCAGCTCCAAAGGACCCTGCACTGTGTGGGTACAATGTGGCACCTCTGGGCACTGCCACTGGGCCTTGATGAAGGTGACAGCAGCTGGGAACTGGGCACTGGCCAGCAGCTGCAACCTTCCCTTAGGAACCAGTTGAAAGACTTATTTTCTGCAAAATCAAACGTTTTGGGAATCAGGGGAAGAAACAGAGGAGCTGGAGGCTCCAGAGGGGTTGGGTTGTGTGTATGAAGCTGCACAGGCATTGCCAGCTCCTTTTGGGGTGTTGTGCCCCAGAACACACCTCAGGTACTGTGTGGGGCTGAATGCTGGTGTTTGCTGGAGGAGTGGGGCTCTCCCCAGGCCTAGGCTGGCCAGGTGCCCCTGGGGAGGCTGAAGTTACCCTGGGCTTCTCCAGCCCCAGCTGCTGCCAGCTGCCAGTCTGGTCCTGCCTCCCAGCTCCCCACCCCACAGTTACACAAAACTCAGTCACACGAAGCTGTCAGACATCAAACCTAGCTGCTTAAACCTGCCCTGGCCAATACCATCCATGATGGAGCTGAGTCAATGCCACCAACAAGCAGCAGCAGCCTCCAAGAGCAGTGCTCACTTTGCCTGCAGCACCTTTCAGGAGGACCAACACTGCTCAGGCAGTGCTGCTGCTCCACATTGATGAATCCCAGCCCCCAGTGAGCCACCAGCATCTGTGTGCCATTGCCTGGGGTCAGACTTTGCCAGTGGTTCACATGTTTGAACTGACAAGCCAGGATGGGAACACAGCTGTTCCTCTGTTCTTCGTGTGCTGCCATCCCAGCCCTTGATGTGCTGCCATCCCACCTGTCCGTGCCCTGGCCTGAGGCACCCACCATCAACATCTCAATGGAAAAGCAACACTTCCTCAGTGGGACTCAACTGGGGACTCCTAAGCAGATATGGAACTCTCCCACTCCAGACTTCACATCTGGGATTTATGGCTTCAGCAAGGCCAGCTCCTTTCCACTCCATGGCAGGACCTGGAACGTGATGAGGACCAGCAGGGACAGTACAGTAGCAGGCACACAGCTCCAACTCACTGATGCGCTGATGCAGTAGTGTACAAGCAGAGGTTGGAGCATCACCAGCAGCCACAGTTCTTGGTGACAATGACACATGCACTGCACAGTCATGGCGCAGGACAGGTGATGAGTGGGAGTCCCCCACCTTGGCCTCTGTAGGGCCAGAGTCAGAAATAACCGGCCAGATGCTGTGCCTGGCCAGCAGGGACTCTGCCCATCGACTGTCATCGCCACCATACAGTTTGGAATTGCCTCTCCCCTCTCCAGTCAAGGGCTGCCAGGCACCTGGAGGCCACCCAGTGTCACTTCAGGCACATACTGCCACTACTTTGACAGCCTTCAGCTCTGCACTTTCCTGGTAAATCCCAGGTTGAAGGAGCACATCCATGCCCAGGCATGAGGCAGGAGCCCATGAGCCAGAGCCATGCTCCACAGCCCCCTTGGAGCTCTTGGTGTGGTGGACACTGGGATAAAATTCTCCAAGGAGAGCAGGAGCAAGCAGCTGGACACCAGCCAGCCTTCCTGGGATGCCTGCAATCCTCCACGCTCCTTGGGAGCAATGTTAGTCTGGGCAAAAATCCCTGGGACAAGGTGAGGAAGCAAAGCCCTGGGCATGGGTACTGGGGAGCCATGATACTCCAAATGTAACAGGTGACCATGGTTTATCACTATCACAGATAAAATTCATTTGTAGGCAGAGAGAAATAAGCTGAAATCCAACCTTTGGGAAGAAGGAATTGTAGAATTGAAGGGCAGTATCTTTTGCACCCCAAGATTTCCGATGCCTTGGTCCAAAATCACACACCCAAAGAACAGCACAGTGCTCTGGGGCTCTGCAAACCAGCCACCACCCAGGCTTTTCAGCTTGGGGTTTTTTTTCTGCCTTCCCATTCAGGAACTTAAGCCAGAGCCTACATTGGCTGCAGCTGGGAAACAGCCTGTCCTAGGGCTATCTGGCAGCGCCTCAAGCACGCTGTTCCCTGGCGACGCCGTTGTCACAACTGCAGCAGCACACTTTAACCTTTACGTTTACCCTGGGAAGGGAGGCTCTGCGGGGCCAAAGCCGGCCCATTCCCGGGAAACCCTACACCCCAGCTAAATTGAGCAGCAGGGCAGGCTGCACAACATCCTTGCCTGAATCCCAGCCATGCTGCTGAAACACAAACCAGCCCGGCCGTCTGGCTTAACTGCTTCCATCAGAACCAGGGCTTCCACCACGAGCTGCCGTCGTGTCATGACAGGTGGCAGCAAGGTGATGGAGAAACACAAGGAAAAATCCCAACATCATCAAAAGAGCATCCAGAGCGGTGTGGCCACCAGCAAGAGCACCAGGTCCAGGGGTCCTTGCCAGGTTCAGGCCAAGTCACACAGGCAGCTGCAAAAATTTCCCAGCGGAGGGAAGGGAGAAGCAAAGCTGTGATCTGAGAGCATCATCAAGCCTTTTCATAAGAATTTATTCACCAGACAATTTGATCTTGCAACTCAACAATGAAAGTCCAGGAAAACATTGGCTGCCTTCTAGTTCCAACTCTAGTCTCTGTTCAGCAAAGTATTTTGATAACAAATTGAGTACAGCTCAACGGGAAAGGGAGCAGAGGAAGATTTTGTACCCAGACCTTCTCTCCTAATCTCCTCCCACTCCTTGCTTTCAAGGCATGCACATAAAGGTAATGGGCTTTGAGTACTGGAATACAAAAATGTTTTTGCAAAATCCAAAGGGAGAATATAGATTTTACATCAGTTTCTCAACCTACCCTGACTCTAAAGGGAAGTATTGGAGCAGCACTTAGTTAAATCCCAAACTCTTGCTCCCATCCTGTAATTTTTTTCTCCCCAGCACTGGAAAAATCACCTTCCACCATTTCCCTGCTGAAACCTTGGCCAAATCCCATCCTCTCCAACATCCAGCTCCTTCAGAACATGATTTTTACAGTTGGTACACTAGAGCAGTTTTCCTACCATGTCACCACTTCTCTCTTAATTAAGAGAGCAGGTCCCACACCCCACCTCGTGAGAACCTAGTGGGTGACTCCAAGCTCATACAAATATCCCAGACCCTTGGAGGCACAGCTGCCCGAGGCTCCTCCCCTGTTTGCAGTGCATGGGGAATAGAAGAGGCCCTGTTTGGGGGAAGATGTAATGTCTTTTATTAGACCCAAATGATACCATTGGGGAAAAAATACTGCCAAGCTGTCAGGCACACAACCCCTTCCTCAAGGCAGAAGAGGCCATGTAGGGCCATCAGGGAAATCCAGCTGCTTCATCCTTCAGGGATCGGTGGCTGCTCCAGTTCCACAGGCTCATGATCCTGTGTGCCTTCACATTCTTCAGCAGCTCATCATCATTCCAGCTTCCCCCGACTCATCATAAATATTTACTGCTCCTGCTACCCACACACTGCCTTCTCCAGAGCTGGCACTCAAGGAAAAAGCAAGGGCTCCCTGACACCACACCCGAGGTTCTGTGATGTCCTCATCCAGTAGCAGATCACGAGGAACAGCTCCACCCTGACAGAAATGGGGTTAAGGCAGACACGTCAGATCCACATGGATTTTTGTTTTCAAGAAGAGGATGCTGACATGTCCCTTGTGGTCCAGCCACTCCTGCAAATTGTCACAGCAGCAGTGACAGCAGTTGTTCTGGCTGTCTTGTAACTCTCACCTCAGTGACACAGGGCTATCAGCAAAGTCAGAAAAATGCAGCTGAAGGCAGACTGGGTGATTAGATCAATCTTTTGGGCCAACCTCTGCCACACCCAGATGAAGAGCCTCAAGTGACGAAAGGAAAAGCTGAGACACGAGCAAAATGGGGAAACATCTGAGCTCGCCATTTCCAAGAACCCACACTGCCACAGAGTCATCCATCCTTTAGTGCCAACACACATCCCTTAGCCTCTCATTCTCCAGTTCCTCAGTTACTAACTGCACAAAACTTTTAATTTTTTTAAAGAATCCTTGTATTTCAGTGTGCGTGGCTTTTCCTCTTTTAATTTCAGCACTGAAGTTTGAGACTGGTGCTCTTTGAAACACTCGCATAGAGACCCCAGCTATTCTGCAACGACATCTCTTGAGCATCACACTTCTAGGAGAATTCCTGCAGAAGCATCATCCCTTGGGTACAACAGATGTTCATATTGGAATTTAGTCTATAAGGATTTTCTTCTGCTGTTACTTTTCTCAATCTAGGAGTAAAATAGCAATTGCTTGATGTACTTTGGCAAGAATGAGACAGCACCTCTAACCACCACCTTAGCTGGAGTCTAACACCAAATTTGAACTCTTTCTCACCCAAAAATCTGAACATAAAAGGCTACACACTCTGGGAATATTTCTTCAACAGTATCCCAATTCAGAGGAAATGAAAGCAAATGCTCTCCATTACCACCAAACAAGAAAGTGTGTCCAGTTAGGACAAATTAATTCTAAATTTCCCTTTTCCCCCCGCTTCTCTTTGAAGCAGCACAGCAGTAGCAAACAGCTCTGCTCACAGGTGTTTCAGCAAAATATAAAGGTAAGAAATCAGAGCACAATACTAAGTAGGAAATAATTATTAAAACTTTAATCTAGATGTGTCCACTTTTCACAATGCCACCAGTTTTGTCCTCCAGCACATTTGAGCACTTGGGCTATATTTAGCTCTGCTCACTGCCCAAACTGGCCAGAGATGCTGATGGCTCTGTAGCCAAGAGACCTGCACTGGCAGGAGCTGAGGGAGCAGCTCACAGCAAGTCACTTGCCAGATAAATGGTTCCCCAAATAGAAGGACTTCAGCTATAAAACAGCAAGATGGTTTAATGCTCTAATATATACAAAGAACTACTTTTAAGCGTGGGCAAGATTTATATTTGTGGTCATCCAAACATCAACAAGGAAGGCCAGAACCACGCTACACTGGCTTGAAAGAACCTCACTTAACACAATTCAAGCTAAATGTAGGTTAAAAGGCTAAAAAACAGACACTTGAAAATAGCACTTAGTGTACAAACACAAGACAGCTCTGCCAGATGCACACATCTGTGTGGTCAGTCTTTACCAAACACTCTTCTGCAGGAAAGGGCTTCAGCCTAGTAGGCAGAGACAGCAAGCAGATTAGGAATTTTTATTTAGGTACACAATATCTGTATGCAATATCAAAACCTGGTTTAGTCTCTAGATAAGATGGATACACAGCAAGGCCAGGAGGCACTGCTGAAATGCCATGGGCTCAGGTGGAGTTTAACTACTCAGTACAACAATAGAACCAAGCACAGGAGTTCAGACTGAGCAGTCATAGAAAAACAACTGCTCCCTCTCTCCTACCAAGGGAGTGGAGACGGATGGGATCTCCCTGCAGTTATCACGTGGATGCTCATCAGCATCGGAATCTGTCTGAGAAGTTGGGAGACTTTGGCATAGTCAGTGGTTGGTCACTGGGCTTCACTTCTACGCTGCGGTATTTGCGTATTGGGTTTGCCTTGTGCACCTGTGAAAAAATAAATATAAGCAAGGGCAAAACAAAGCAAATTATTGCAGTTATGATGAAGCTGAAATTTGCAGGTGAGCTGTGGATGAGGTGAAGGCAGGCATCTGCCTGAGACCATCACACCACCCTGGGCACTGCAGTGAGGTAGTGGAAAAATGCACAGCACATTTTGAGGTTGTTGGTTTTACTAAGATCATTCTGCTTTGATAGCTACACATGTGCAGCTCCAAAGCTCAGCCATCTCAGCACAGCTGCCTTCTTTGTTTGCATAGTTTTGTAGGTTCGGTTTTTTTAAACCAGTTGTGAAGTTAGTGAGTCATCAGTTTGCAAAAGGAAGCCTTGAAAAGGCAATTTCAGCACAGCTCAACTGTGACATTAGTTCCGTAAGGATATTCCCACATTCCTTTCGGTTACTTTAGAGCCCTTCCTCAGCTCACTTACCATTTCTTGTCTTAGCTTAGCAACTTCTTCCTTTTCACGCTCCTCTTGTTGCTGCCTGATCTGCTCCTCATACTTCTCCCTTAAGGCTTCTGCATCTGCCAATCGCTTTTCAAATTCTTGCCGTTCTTTTGCTCTTCTTTCTGTTGCCAGCTCAAAGCTTTCAGGAACTACAGAACCAGAAAGGCTCTCTAAGTTTAGAAATAGAGGAGATAACATTGGTTCAAAGACAGGTAAAGCAGAGCAGTACTAATGTCAATGGAAGCCTCCCTTTGGAGAGCTTCCCCTTGGCAAGGGTGGTTAGGAGATACCTCCAGGCTTCAGGAAAAGGGAAAACTTTACTCCCAGACGTGAGCAGTGTTAATGCAGACGTCACCCCGTCATGGGTGTTCTCATGGGAGGGAGCAAGCACACAATTGTTAGTACAAACAAGCTTTTGGCTGGTTTTATGCTCTACAAATCTCAGTCTACTCAAGCAGTAGATGCCTTCATCTCATTAGAAACGGGAGGGAAAGAGTGACAGTGCTGCAGAAATGCCAGCTGTCTCTGCAGGGAGCTCCTCACATTCTCAGTACCCTTATCCTAAGCTGGCACACATCAATCATCTGCCAATTGCAGCAGAGTTGCTAAATACAGCTGCCATGCTGGAGCAGGACAGGGGGGCGGAGAGGAAATCCCCCTGCTCCCAGGAGACACAAACTGCTAGGCAATTAGTTGATTAAATGCAGGGCACTATTGGCTGTGCTGATGAAGAAGAGGCAACAGCCAGAAAAAACATCACTTAATTGCATCAGTTCTGAGCTATCAGCCAAGCCCATGTAGCAAGTACTTGCAACTCTACCTGATAGCAACTTATGTTCCTTTTTGGGCACAAAAGGCTCCTGGTACACCACTGTGTTGGGACGAGCTTTAAAACATGCTGCCTCTTTCTGCCTTTTCAAGTCTTCTTTAAGCTGCAAGGGAAGAGAGCATGTCCAGTGCCAGGCAGAAAGAAACCATCTCCCTGTGATCCAGACTCTAGCACTCCCTACACTGGAAAAGCCCTGCTGACTTAGTCAAATCATTTCCATAGAAAATTATATTAAAGCCAAAAAGTGGTGCCACTTATTGCCTGACAGTTGCTTTGCCAAAAATAGCCTTAAGAAAGTTTCAAGTGTCCACTGCAGACTTCACACGAGAAAAGCAGTACATTATTTGTGTCCATAAATTCCTGGAGATTGTCAGCATAGGGATTGAGCTGCATGGAGCGCTGCTTAGAAAACAAGCCACAGCTGTTCATACAGTTGTGGTAAATCCCATCATTTACCACAAAGTGAGAAAAATAAAAACAAACCATTGACCAACCCTTAACCCATAGCACAAGTCTCATGCCAAGTACAGAAAAATTCCTTGCTCCAACTCAGCTACTGATTCAATTCAAGGAGAGCAGTTTCTGTAGTCAACCACAACTCCATCAGCTGATTTAAGTCTGGTTATTCCCATTATCCTTTTCATCCTACCTGCTGTTTCCAGCTCTGGAGCTTGGCAGCTCCCCGTTCATCCACCTGCAGATGGAATGGTTCAGGCTGAGTTGGGGTTTTGACCTTCTTTTCTGGCAGTTTAACTTCGTCAAAGAAAGGCAGAGGCAGTGCTTTGAACTTTGGCATCTGAAATAAACAACTCCAATTATTACTTGTCCTTTCCTTGGAAGTTTAATAGACAACAGCAAATTCTGTCATACTTTTTTTACTGAAGGAGTGAAATCCAAGGTAGCTTTTAATTCTTACCTCTTCCTTCTGTAGTTCTTCTATTTTTTTCTCTTTTTGTATTTGTCGCTCTCTGTCCCGGGCATCAAAAGAGAAGGGGCAAACTTCCACGTGCCTCTGCTCTGGCATTTTGGGTTTGAAGGGCACTCCATAATGTGGCATAGGATTAGCTTTGATCACAGCCACCTCCTCTTTTTCCTAAAGGGATATTAGCATTAGAATCTGATTTTTTACTTTAGTATAGGCTGCAACTCCTGCCAAGCAAAGCCACAAAGAGCTTTCAATGAGCTCCTTTAATAAGGGGCACAGCAGGGTCACACAAACAGTGGACACTGCAAAAATTCGGAATTCAGGAAGTACCAATTTACTGGCATCCTGAACCACAGGCCCAATTCTTCCTTTTTTGAAACCACTCTCAATTCTAGTAGCCATCCAAATTAAAGTGTGATTATTTAATATCCTCTTGACAAGAGGGAAAGGAAGAAGGATGTGAAGCTTTCAAAATCCTGCTCCCGACCTCAGGGAGAAGAAAGGTCACGTGCAATATCTGTCTTCAGTGACAGAATAGGGAAGGATGAGAAATCTAAGCAGTTCACTTTCCTTATTCAGAGCAGCAACACCTCAGAAGCCCTCATCAGTGCCCTAGCATTTAAATTATTTAGTCTTTAATGAGAATTCAGTCTCTGTAAAATGACTAGCAATAACCGGATTGCTTGAAGTGAATGGCACAGGCAAAGGTAACCACTGGAGAAACTGCTCACAAGAGGGAAGGAAGGGACTTCCAGCCCCAGAGCATCCCACCCACATCCAGAGGCACAGCAGGAACTGCAGAGAGACCTGGGTCTGGCTCCAGCCTCATCACAACTGTTACCTTTTCTTCCTCTCTGCCAGACACGCGGGTCCTGCTTCTCAATGTGAAGGCTGGAGACTTGGGGACCGTAACAGGAAGTGCTTTCTTCTCTGGAACACCCTGTTCAGAAGAGCCAGTAAGGAGTTACCCAAGGGCAAGTGCCAAGAAAATGCCTCAGAGAAACAACCTGACAGTACAGGACGTACTGTGGTTCTTACCTAATGACAGACATTGTTTACTAAGATCATTAAACACTTAATGCAACATAGCTACAAACATTTTGAAGCTCACTGCCACCTGAGGTCCAGTTCCCAAGCTTGAGCATTATTAAGCTTCTTACCACAACATCCTCCAGGATTTTTGTGGGACATGGCCTGGAATGGAATTCAAAGCGCTCTTCCTCCTGCTGCTTCTTACTCTCACGTTCCTGAATCCTTTTTTCTATTTCCAACTGAAAGCCGATGGGTTGGGTGAGCTCCTTCACAGAAGGTTTCTTGGGCAGGAGTGGCCCACCCTCAAAGATTTTGTGATTCAGTTCTCGTGCTTTGAATTTGTACCTATGCAGGAACAATGGAGACAGTCACCAATTGTACCCTGTATGTTAGTGTGCAGCTCTAGTTAGCAATTCTTCCTTGGCCTTCAAAACAGCAAGATTAATAAGGGAAAGATTATAGATTGTTTTCCTAGAAATCCAAACCTTTGCCTATGAGTGAGTTTTGAATTGCATGCAGGCTGCATTGCTACATTGGGTTTGTTTCAGACATCACAAGCTGTACTCAACCCAAGATCAGTTCTCCTAAGAGCACTTTCTTTAAAATGAATTGCATATATTTCACTTCCCTATAATCAGAGCTAAAGAATTACGAACAACCTAAAGGAATCTCAATAGCGTATGCTACTCATTCTTTTACACAAAAAGGCTATTCCAGAGAAATGACTTTTTGGTATCTAAAAAACATTTCCAGTGAGGTACAATCATCCCCTGGAGGACTAGAGTAAGCCCTTACTTACTGTTGAATTTTCTCTATTTCCTCTGCTTCTAACTCTGCAGCAGTTTTGCAGGTGACAGGTCTCAAGCGCTGCTTTGTTCGCAGCACTGGTGTTTTGGGGTGTGTGAGCCGAGCCTTCACCGGCTTTTTGGAAACTGAGCCTGCAAATTCAAGTCACAGAGACCAGCAGTTAATTGCAAGGCCTGCAACAGACACAGGCCATTTGCTCAGAGTAGTCAAAGCATCTCTTGCTCTACCATGTCTGTGGACACAGCCAGGGACACTCACCTTCCTCAGATTTCCTGCTCCTCAAATGGTAACGAGGGGGTGTGCGTTTTTGGAATGCTTCTACCTGCTCAGCAAAGGACACATATTCTGTGGTGGCTTCTTCAAATTTTCTTTTGTTTCCCTGGGACAGATTGAAAGGTTTGGGGACAGTGGGTCCCTTTGGCATTCGCACCTGGAGACAGAAAACCAGTGTCAGTATGGCCAGGAGGCTTTGATGACATTTCCTTTCCCCACTGAAGCATAGTATCTGTCCCTTCCTCTCACTGCAAAGAAGGTAACACCTCACATTAACACAAGTGTTAGCAGTCTGAACATGCACAAGTTATATTGGGAAACTGTATCAAGCAGATTAAAGCAGGAAGTGGAATGAGTGGAAAATCTGACATTAAAGGGCTCCTTTTTCCACAAGGTTTCTTTGGAGTCTTGTGGCAACACAGTCACACAGGAAGTTTGCAGTCACATTTGCACAACACCTGCCTCTCCTGTGGTAACCTCTCTGTGCAGCCCAAGCATTGCACAAGCAGCAGGGAGGTGATGGCAAGAATCAGTGAGCTGAGCGCTGGCAACACTCTGGCTCTCACCGGAGAAGGTGGATGCTTCCTCAGTACTGCTGCAAAATCCAGCTCCTTGTACTCGTTCCCAGGCTGGCTTTCCACATTCTGTTTAATTCTATTCTCCGTGCAGAAGTGGAAATCAATTGGCTTTGTTACTTGACCAACAGGTCTCTTCATGGGCTGCCCTAGAGGAAAAGAACATGTAAGGACTGACAGCCTTTTGCTGTGGGATAGGATTTGTGGAAATAAAAAAAAAGCGTTTAATTTCTAAAACTGGTAAGTTTCTAGAGAACTCATCTTTAACTTTTCAAAACATGACATAACCCAAACACACCTGTTTCCAGGCAGTTTAGAGGCTGATCTACATTAAACGGCTCCTAATATTTATTGCAAAGCCTGAAATGCTTGTTTTCAAAGGTACTTGCACAGCTCTGTGCAGCACTCTCCAGCTGAGCCCAATGCAGCTTCATTTGGCAATTCAGGCAGAGCCCACCTGCTCCAGCAATAGCTGCTTTCAGAGACTCCTCGTTCTTCTTCCGCAGCTCCATAACCTCCTGCTGCAACTGCTGCATCTTTTCCAGCTCCTGCTCCTCTGTACTCTTAGGCTTGCTAGAAGGTTTGGTCCTCCTGCAGAAGCACATTAAAAACTAAGATATGCCTTCCTGCTTCCCTGGTTATTAGCATGATGTTAGTGCAAGAAATATGCTTATTTCCAATCTCACTGCAGGACCATCACCAGTTATAAAAACATCCTCTTTAGAAGAGATCTGCTTGGGTTTTGTTTGTTCCAGAAATCTCACAGCTAGCTGCTATTCTGCAGACTCATTTGCTGTGTGCATTCTCGATCCATTAGGAAGAACAACTTTTCCTCAAAAGAAAAGCAAAACCTTTCCTATGCACAGGTTCAGCTGGTGAAGTACATCTCATCTTGCCTTGACCCACTGTTTACTAAATGTGATACCATCACATGCTAAGTTGAAGCTGAAAACACTCAGCCAGGACTGTCACCTAAATCAAATGTGATTAGCACACTAGTCACAAGAAAGCCACGTACTTCAACATTGTTGGCGTGGAGGGCATGGTCAGTTTGCTTTTCCCTTTCCCTGGGGAGAGGTCAGGATCCTGCAGGGGCTCGCTCTTTCTGGCTTCTTCTGTCACCTTTTCTCTGCTACCAGAACTAAGAGAAAAATGTTGTTAGGGCAAACCCCTTGAATTACCTGCATTCTAAATTAATGACCACTGGCAGTTCTCACCACCATGCATAACATCCCAACACCTGGTGAGGTCCAAGGTATGCCAGGCTGGCCTTACCTCACCCCAGGCCCAGGCATGGACCATCCAGCTTTCCCTGGTACTCTAAGGCTGCAGAAGGGAAGATGAATCACTGAGTTTTTGGAACTTTTCTGGAGAAGGGAGGTATACTGTAGATTATTGAGTAGTGTTTCAAAGATCACACTTCAATTTCCTGACCTCGAGCTTATCACCATATGATACTTCAGTGGTTAAGTTAATTTGAGAAATATTTTAGCTGTGACTCTTTCATGACTGCCTAATGACTTCCGGATGGATAAGTTCAGACAAATTTAAAGCTAACTGACAGACACTGAGTAAGAAGTAAGAAGGTGAAGAAGCCCATGCTTATTTCATTCACACCTCTACCTCCACTCAGAGCAATTCCTTCAGCATTTGCAGCCATTTCCTGTTCATGAAACCAGTATCAGTAACCAGTTCCAGCCACCACCCCCTAACCTTCCTGTAAGAACCTTCTCAGCCAGGTGGAAACCCTTCCCAAAGAAACAGTTGTATTCCTTTTCCCAGCCCTAAACAAAAGGACTTGGATGACATACATTCTCATTTTCTTCAAGGGTGGAACATCTTCCTTATTATCCAGGGTATTAGCAGTTCTCTCTGCCTTGATTCTTCCTGGCTGCTTGCGCTGCTGGGTTTTCCCCTGCTTTGTAGCCAGTTTCCTGCCTGGTCTAGAGTAGAACAGAAAGCAGAGGTGAGTTTTCCCACAGATCTGAGGAGACACCTGACCTGGATGACATTTTTTATGTCAGTGCATCCCCTAACTCCACCACACAAATCATGTTTAACACAACAAGTCAAATGCAGCATGATTTTTCTAAAGTCTACCAATCCATAAACTGAATATTCTTTGCTATATATGAGCATGCAGAGCCCCTTGCATTCACAGCAAGAATGAGTTCTGCAGATATAAACAAAGAAACTTTATAAGCCACCTCAGTTTCAGATATCCTCACATTCCAGAAGCTCCTGGTGCTGCTGAGTCTCATTTGACAAGTATGTGAGACACTGCGTTACATTTCCACCCTAGAGACTGCCCCTCCAGCTTAGCCAGCAGATCAGGTGTCCCAATACATGATCTCCATGTTGGAGAACTCCAGCCCCACAGGATGCCCCAAGAACAGCTAGAACTGCAGATCCTGAGAGCAAGGACCTGCTTAGTTACACCATCATCAATCATTGTACAAACTAAGCACAAATATTTCACCTTTGAGGAGCCTCTGCAGGGGCAGCAGCTCTCCAGGTTGCCAGGGACCCAATGATATTCTGAGGGACTGCATTGCCCTGGGCACATTCTGCTTCACCATCGCTTTCACCTGAGAAAGGGGCAAGTGTCAGCTCATCTATACACACATATACAGAACAACAGCAAGCAAAACCACATGAGACCTTGCAGATAAGAGTTTATGAAAATGGCCCCACAAAAGCCAGACAGAGGCCTTTCCATTTTGCCAGTGAAAAGCAGGTAAAATTTATTCCCTCCCTGCCACACCATGCCAGCTTACTTATTGCTACTTCTTGTGATGAGACAGAAGACAGAATAACATCAGGCTTTGAAAAAGCAGGGCTGCAGTGTGAGACCCCTGCCAGATTCTCTGCAGGAGGGACATTCTCCAAATCGGCTTTTTGGTCTGTAAGGAGAAAAAGACTTTCACTATACACACTGTTAGGAATTATTAACAATACCCCAGAATATCATTATGAGGTAAACAAAGTCAAGTTACAGATGACAAAATTTAAATACAAAAAAACAGAATAAAAGAAGCCCCATGCATAATGAAAGATGCAGTTAACATCATGACTAATTGGCACAGAAGCCAGGTCAAAAACAAGGATCATAACACTGTGTCATCCAACAAGGAAACAACTCAAGGAGTTGGAAGCAACTTACCAAACCAGGAATCTGCATTGTGTACATCATCTTCATTCAGAGTTGCAAAATTGATGCAGATGTTTGGGACATCAAAAGAATAACGGGATTCTGGCTTAGACATCTTCACAGTCACACTGTCCCCAGGAGTCCTCTGCCTGCACTGCTACAGCCCTTTAGACAACAACAGGATATCAGTGGAATCATCCCCCACCTCTCTTCCTCTGCAGAGATTCTAGGGACAGGCACTGGGACAGCCTTTGGTACATCCCCACTTCTTGCACTTCACATCTTTGGGCAGAACTCCACATGAGCAATGCAGAGTTTTATTCCACTGCTGATTTGCAAAGCTAAGGAGATTTCACCACTGTCAACATGTACAGGTTCAAAACTATCAGGAAGATCAAGTTTTGATGGGATTTTTTTTTGTACCTGTAGGTGCTAGAATTGTATTTTTAAAGAAGTATAAAGCTTTTCCAGAGAGTGACTGGTTCGCTCACCACACACAAAGAAGAGTTCTTACCCTTACATGATTTACAAAGCTGATGAGGTTCACTCCAGAGAACTGCAATGCACAACCTCTTTCTCTGAAGGGCTACAAACAAGAACTAATGACACAAAGGTGCTCTTCTATAGAACAAACCGATTTTCAAAGCAGGAAGAGGGTTCTGTAGAACATTGTTACTGGGCAAACAGTCAGAAGGAGGGCAGTGTCAGGCCCTCTTGCATTCCACAGCACTAGCCCAAGGCTGGCCAGGCTATAAACAAACTGAGCCCTGTGACCCTTGTCAAAGTCCCTGCAGTTAATTAATGAAGCACTGACAGCAAGAGGAGTCCCTGTGTCAACAGGTGATATTAAACTCAACGGAATAGGAATAAAGCCAGTGACAAAGTTATAAACCCTGAAATTATAACAAAACCTTCTTGCAAAGGTGCTTTTGTGCGGCCTTGAACAGCTGTGAGGGAAAGCCCACGAGGATGTTATAAAACACTCCCCAAGGAAATCACCTGAACTTTGCTTTTATGAACCCAAGCAATTCCAAAGCAGCATATTCCTAACCCACGGAGCCTCAGCCCTAAACCATCTGTCTAGGCAGACCACACATGGTTCAAAACCCAGATGGTGTTCCTCAATAAGTAAGAAAATGGTCAAGAGTAAAGCAAAGCAGTGTTTAGGGGGTACCATGCTGGTCACAACCACTGGCCCCCAAGGATAGGTGCACTGAGAAGCCTCCAGCTCCCCAGAGCAGTTAAAAGCAAGAATGTCATTAGAGAAGCACCAGCTACATGGCTGGGAAGATGTCAAGGTAGGGCCCAAAGAAGGCCAACAGAAGAATTGGAGCCAAAACCAACTGTAACTGAGCTTGAGACATGGCTGGAATCAAATGCTTTCCTACTGCCCTTAATCAAGATAGAATTTCTGTCAACACTTCAGACTTTTTTAAAAATCAAATGCGTCATCTGCATTCTCCCCTCACCCTCTCCAGTCAGAGCCAGAGCTCTGGGCATCGTGTTTCACAGCTACTTGTACCCATTGCTACACCACTGCAGTTTGCAGCTTTTTACTGTGTTGAGTCCATACTCCCTAGTGTCACCACCCTCATTGTCGACCCCTTCTCTCTCTCCTTTATCCCAGACAGAAGAGAACAGTCAGAAAAAGGATTGTATCACAATCACACTCACAAGAGACAACAGGGAGATAAAAGTTATTGTGACTGAACTCCAGAAAGTCCATTTCTGAACTTTCAGTCAGATGAACTCATGGCATCTGCTTCTCAAATCCCTACATATCCTCCAAGTCCTGCCCGGAACAGGACTGACGGTGAAGCAGCAGTTCACTGAGAAGCATCTTCCTTCACCCACCAACAGGGGCTAGAACAGGGATCAGCCAGGAACGCTCCAGTGATTTATCACTCCTGTGCCCACCACAAGGCATCTGAAATCCCAACAGGCTCTGCCAAGCACAGCCTGACACCCGCTGCCCACTCCCCGCAGGCATTTAAAAACACCCGGTCATGATTTTGACAGCACAACCACATTTATCTCAATCCAAAATTCTTTCTCTCCATGGCGGCATTCAACCGCCAGAAGGGAGGCGTGGAAACTTCTCCTCATTAATAGGGACGTTCCCTAATTAGCAGGCACTGCATGCATTTCCCCAAGTGTGATTACAGGGACGCTGTAATCCTACACAGCTCGGTGTGGATTTAAAACATGACCCTGCTCTCCCCCACATCCATCACCTCCTGTGTCGACACAAGTGTCTGCAGCGAGCCAGCCGGGGAACCCTCACCCCCGTTCTGCAGGATCAGCTTTCACCTGGTTCGCAGAGCTGCTGGGGAAAGGAGAATCTAACCTTCATGCTCGCAAAAACACCCCAAATTCCTTCTACAAAGCAGCTCTCCATTAAAATCTTCACTTTCTTTCTAGGTCTGTTCTCTCACTGACCTAAAAGTGCCTCCAGAACTGCACAGCCATATCCACAGGGAGGGATAGGCAGTGGGTTCCTCTGACATCAGGTTTCTCTTGAGTAACTACACTTTGGCACATTCCAGAAGAGTGCCTTGGCATGGTTTAGATTAGTTAGCTTTGAAAAAGGATTACACTAAATTGAAACAAGCATTCCTATCTCAGAATAAGACTGATCCAACAGCAAGTGCAATAGGTATTTTGGAATAACTTCACACCTCACTCTAATCCAAATTAGCTTTAAAATAGTGACACAATTCCATCACAGTTCAGTGTCTTTGTCTCAATGTAGTAGTGAATGTTGTGCCAACAGCACAAACTGCCTGGACAAAGAAGCCTCTCAGCCATTCAGGCCATGGTGTTGGAGATAGGATGCAGCATTCCAAGATGAGAAATCAAGGTCAGAGGGAGAGAGAATGGAGGAGTTTGGGAGAGTAGCAAGGACAGAAGGATAGTGATAGGGACACAGAAAAGTTGTGACAGGACAAGTGTGAATGGCTTCAAACTAAAAGAGGGGAGAATTAGATTGGATATTAGAGAGAAATTCTTCCCTGTGAGGGTGGTAAGGCTCTGGCAAGGGTTGCCCAGAGAAGCTGTGGCTGCCCCATCCTTGGAAGTGTTGAAGGCCAGGTTGGACAGGGCTGGTCCAGTGGAAGGTGTCTCTGCCCAGAATGGTGATGGGGGGTTGGAACAAGATGAGCTTTAAGGTCCCTTCCAACCCAAACCGGTCTGGATCCTGAGGAGCAGAGAGATCTGCTCTTTCTTGCCACCTTGAAATGTGGATAAGGCCCTGGTGAGCTAGAGATGATGCCTTATCACAACACAACACCGGAGCTTCACAAGTTATAGATGTTACTTATGGGAAATCCTAACAGGATCAGAAAGCACAATAAACAAAAACAGACACACAACAAGGCTATTCTAAGTTACATCAGCAGATAAATACAAAGCCAGCTGATCCACATGCCTCAGAACCCAAGACAGACAA
>VZSR01001238.1:6977285-7078674 GCA_013398615.1 Brachypodius melanocephalos | reverse complement strand
CGTGTGGCGGCACCTTCGCTGGCGAGCGCTCGCCGGTTTTGAGAGGTTTATCTTCTCCGCGTGCGGGGAGTGAGGGGCTTCGGGGCGGCGGGTCTGCGGTTACCGCCAAACCGGGCCCTCTTGGGGCTGCCGTGATCCTTGGGTAGCGCTGCCCGCCCGCTGCCGTCGCTGTAACGCCGGTGGAGGGGGGCGGGGGCGCCGGGCCCTTTAACGGGCGGGGCGAGGCGGGGGCGGTGCTGTCGTGGTCTGGGCCGACCCGAAGCTTCAGCAGAACGAGAACCGCCTCCGCCCCGGCCCGCAGCCGGCCTGCTAGGCGCAGCCCGCACCCGGTGAGATCTGGGGTCTGCTCGGAGCGAGCCTGGGGGTCCCCGGGACTCGAGGCTGATTAACGGGGAAGGGGGGTGTTGTGGTCGGTTCTCCGTGCGGCTTCAATCTGGTGGCCCTGAGCCTCGGCGTAGAGCTACGGGGTGATCTCAGTATAATGATAAGCTATCGGTGGTAATGGCGCGGGTGCATCTAAGAGCTGTGGCATTAACCGTTTCGGTGCCTCTCTCCTTCTCTGTGCTAAGGTCAGATGTTTCCATCGGTCGAGAAGAAGAGGAGTGGAGTCGGAACCTGCTGAGTGTTGATCTGCTTGTGCTCCGGACCATGGACTCATTGAGGGTGTCCCAGGTGTGAAAATGTACAGCAGTAATAGGGAGTTAGTGATTGACTTTGTTTCCTACAAGCTCTCACAGAAAGGATACAGTTGGAGTCAGCTGGAGGAGGAAGATGAGAACAGGACTGACTTTGCAGGGGAGGAGGACGAGGTGGATGGCGTCCTCAACGGGAGCCCCTCCTGGCACGCACCTACCAGCCACATATTGAACGGAGCCACCGTGCACCAAAGCAGCCTCGAAGTCCATGAGATCCGTCGAGCAGCCGACGTAAGGCAGGCGCTGAGAGAGGCGGGGGATGAGTTTGAGCTGAGGTACCGGCGGGCGTTCAGCGACCTCACTTCCCAGCTCCACATCACTCCCAGCACAGCGTATCAGAGCTTTGAGCAGGTAGTGAACGAACTGTTCCGCGATGGAGTGAACTGGGGCCGCATCGTGGCTTTCTTCTCCTTCGGAGGAGCCTTGTGCGTGGAGAGCGTTGTTAAGGAGATGCGAGTATTGGTGAAACGCATCGTGTCTTGGATGACCACGTACTTGACCGACCACTTAGATCCCTGGATCCAGGAGAATGGCGGATGGGTAAGAACACCTCTCTGTGGTGGGGGTGGCTGCCCATGTCCTCCCTTGCTGCAGGCTGGGAGTGGGGCCGGTCAAACCGGAGCACAGCTCTCTGCAATGTTTGTGCTAGAGCTTGTCCTACCCCTTGCAGGGAGCATAAAGGGATGTGTGGTCTTGCCCTCTGTGCTCTTAACACTCTATCCCAAGAGGGTCAGCCCACCGTGTTGACAGAAACAGTTTGTGCTCCAATACGTTTTTCTCCATCCCTGCTTTTTCTCCTTCTCCCTGGATGTTATGTAAAAGACCTGTTTTTCCAAGAGCCTATGGAAATCTAATGTCATCCAAGCTTGTTCTTCAAGCAGAGCCCTGCCTCTGGGGCATGTTCCCGCTGTCATTAACAGCAGGGAGTGGAGCTTCCTCCTCTCCAAGGCTGTGCTGTGGTGGGCTGGCTGGTGGTTTGCCGAGGTAAAAGCTACTTCTTCATTCTGGAAACAGCACTTGCCTTGCTCATGGTGAAGTGAATCCCACAGGAGATCCCAGTGGGTGGGTGGGCTTCTGGGACTTAGCTGGTGTGGTGGGAGCCAGGGCTGAGGTGGAGGCAAACTCTGTGCTGGGGAACTGCTAAGCCTGCAGCTGCTTTTCCCTTGGCAGAGAGCAGTGCTCCCAGCTGCCCCAGCAGCAAACCCTGGGAGCTCTCAGTGGTGAGGTATTAACATGAATAAGCATTTCTTCAGGAAGCATTCTTGAAATGCCGGGTCCGGCTGTGCGGTGCAGCCTGGGACTGCCGGCGGGAGGTATATGACCTACAGATGTCTGAGTTTTCATTTGGCTTCTGCATCTTAGTGATTCCCTGCTGCTGTAACCTTTACCGGTTCCCACTGGAAAGAGTTCGTGCTGTCAGGCATTGGCATCTAAACAGTGGGGAATTGCCTCCTTGCTGGGAGCTGAGGCCTCTCAGCCCTGTTCAGCTCATCTATCGGCAGAGCCCAGCATTTTGGGAAGGGGACCAGGAGACTTTGAGCCCAACGTTGTGCTTTGCACCCTCCTGACAGAGAAGAGGCTCTCCCGAGCTCCCCGTGCCTGGCCAGCAACGCTGGGGACCCCGGAGAAGAAGGGGAGCCGGTGCACCCAGGGAGAGAGAGCTGGTTCGGGAAGGGTGAAGGAATTCCAGGAATGCGACCGCCCTGGGGCACTGCCTGGGTGGGGCTGCTCAGGCAAGGAGAGGAGCTTGGTTTCGATTAATAACCCGGGATCTGCTGGCCATTTCATCTGTCTGTATGTGGCCCATTAGCTCTCTCATCCTGCAGATAACCCTGGCCAAATGCAGAGTTCTTTCCCCCTCCCTCTGCTTTTGGCTTTTAGAGCCACAGATTAGTCTTGGAATTAAGTGATCAAACTGAGGTTTCCAAGCTAGTGTGGCTGTTGCTGTTAGTGACGGATTGGGCTGTATCCTGGAGACCTAGGCGATAATGCAATCTGATTTTTTGTAAATGAACTCTCTGGGGGATTTAGATTAAATCACTGGTGGAAAATCACTGGTCCCTGCTTGAGGGGAATGAAACACCTCCTCCCTCTGTTCCCCACCCCCAACCATCACGATTCAGACTCTTCAATTTTTTTGTGTCTGTCTCTAAATTAATTGTTTGGAACAAATATTTGTTCAACAGATTGCGGAAGGGTCAGGACTCCTCTCTATCTGACCCGCCCACCAGCTCTTGCTTTGAAAAGCGCCGGTTCCCACTCAGGGGACCGCCTTGCTCTCTTGTTCTAACCTTGAACCGGGCTTTTAACTTCCCTGCCCAGGTTGTGCCGCTGCCTGGGCTATGCTGGGAGCTGAATGGAAGCCAGGCAGGGTGATGAAGGATGGAGTGTGGGGAATCCACACCACCAGCCACCAAAGTACCTGCACTAGGCAGTGTTACTGCTGCCAGCCTGTTGCAAACCCTGAGTACTCATTTGACATCTTGGCTGTAGCTTTCTTCCACTCTCAGCTTTCATCATGTCCCTTCCTGGAGACAGCCATGCCACTCCACACTGAGGGATAGAGGCCATAAGAGTTCCTGAGTGCCTGACGTGTGGGGCGTGTATGGGGATGCTTTGCTTTCCTTCGCTCTCGCGCGATTCCAGCTGCAGGGAGAAAGCCGCTGGCTTTCTGCCAGCTCTCCCTGCAAGAGGAGTGCCACCCTGCCCTGGCTGTGATGGAGCCATCCCTCTCCTGCTGCCCTGTTTGCACAGGGAGTCTGTTCGGTGCATTGGAGCTGTTAGAGCCTGTCCCATTCAAACAAAGCACTCCCGAGAGGTGCAGCAGGCGGGTCCTGGTGAGAGAGATGCAAGTTCTGGCAGGCCTGCTTGGCAGGGCCCAGGTGGTTTGTGTTTTGGAGCACTGCAGCACTTCTCTTCCTGGAAAGCCCCTCTGAAAGAGGGAAGGAGAATGGCTCCATAACAAGTGCTGCACAGCCCAGTTGTGTAGGAAGCTCTGTTTCATTCCCCACCAATGGAACAAAGGCAGCCTAGGAGGGCCACGGGGTACAGGTGCCTTTGGAGGCTACTGTGTGCTGGGCTGTAGCAGTTCTCTTGAGAAATCAAGTTTTGAGGCAAGGGGAAATAGTAAATCTTGCTTCATAACATTAACATAGGAGTGTTGTCACATTTACTGGCTCTGCCTTGGTTTGCCCTCCGCTCTGCAATCTGGCATTGGAAAAACAAACAAACAAGAGCAACCCAAGGGGAACATTTAATAACCAGCCAGAAGAGAGCTGCAGCCTTGGCAAGCCATCACATCCAAAAAGGAGGCTTTCCTGGGGCAGTTGCTTTGACCAGGACCAGGTCCCACTAGCTGTGAAGTTGAAATGGTGATGCCAGTGGGGATTGGGAGTCGTGGAGGGAGAAGTCTGGTGAATGGGAAGGAAGGAGGGGGAAGCGCAGGGTAAACGGGAGAGAGCCTGGCAGGCAGAGATGTACTGACCGTGCTTAATCTGTTTGAGAAAGGAAAGTGAGCAGTAGTTCCTGCCTGGCTGTGACCCTCCAGTGCGTGACAGCTTTTCCTTCAAGGCTAAATAATCCACATTCAGAGTGGGATTTTAAGGAGGGTTTTCTGGATGACCTTGGAGTTAGATCTGTGGATGTAATATCAAGAGGTTTGTGGGGCATATGGTGGGGACCAACATGAAGGGGCTGTGTCAGGCTAGAACTGAAAGCAGATAGCATCTTTAGCATCAGTCTGTGATATGTGAATCCCAACAAACTTTACTAGGCTGATGGAGAATGAACTACTTCTGGCTCAGTGCTTCCTGGGTTCTCAGTTGACCCTGACCACACAGGACTTTGTGTGCTGGGACATGTGTTGTGTCACCCTGCAGTGGACTAGAAGCTTGTGATTCTCTTTGGGGAAAACCCTTTGAAGATGTCAATATAGCAAGCTCATTTTTATCTTTTAATTTTTTTTTTCTGAATGGTAGGAAATGACTCAGCCTGTGTCATATGACAGCACACAGCTGGGATTTCGTCCTGTGCTCTGGCTCCAGGCTCCTCAATAGTTTCAGGTTGAGAGTTAGACTTTGATCCTCAGCTCTTTGGAAATGCTTTTTGGCCTTGTGCCTCGTGTCCCAGGTACCCTGCACAAACTGTCCCTGCCACTACCACTTTTCACGGGAATGTGGTTTGCCAGAGTTCTGCCCTTCTGAGTGTTACAGCTTGGGTTTTGGGGATGCCCCAGCACTGCTAATCCTGTTTGAGATCACAGCTGTCTGTTCCATGTGGGGGTCAATGTGCAGCAGAACTGACTCAGTGGAAGTGACTGAGCATAGCCAAGGCCATGCTTTGTGGTCTTGAAGATGAATCCTATGGCTTCATCTCAGGCTGAGAGAATTGTGGTTGTTCAGCCTGGAGAAGAGAGAGCTCCCTGCCAGTGCCTGAAGAGACTCCAACAAAGCTAGAGGGGGACTTTGGACAAGGGCATGGAGTGACAGGACAAGGGGGTATTCCTCCCCACTGACAGAGGGTAGAGTTAGATTGGGTATTAGGAAAGTTCTCTGCCCTGTGAGGTTTATGAGACACTGGCACAGGTTGCCCAGAGAAGCTGTGGCTCCCCCGTACCTGGAAGTGTTCACAGTCAGGTTGGATGGGGCTTTGGGCAACCTGGTCTGTGGTGCACAGCTGTACTATTGCTTTGCACTTTGTCCTCGGTAATTATTTTACAGCCTTGATTGATCCCTTGCAGCTGAGATGATGGCCCCATTGTCATCACCTGCCTGGCATCCTCCTGCCAGTGGGGTTCCCCATGTCCCTTCTCAGTCCTAAGTATTCCTTCCTGGCTGTGGGAGCCACCAGCAGTGTCCTGGCTCAGGCTGTCCTGCCTGGAGCAACCAGCCCAGGTAGCTGTATCCTCGCTGACTGCTGGAGATCTAGGCCCAGCGTGCAGCTCCCTGGCAGCTCCTCACCCAGCCTTCGACCTGGGAGGCTTTTCTGCAGTGCTCTCCAGGAAATGCCATTGGAATGACTTCCACTGCAGCTTCCTGCCCGGCCCACAGCAGCATTCCTACCGCTAGACCAAGAGCAATGCAGAGGCTGATTTCAGAGCTTTACTCTTTACCCCCTTTACTCGTTCTCCTTCTTTGGGGCCCTGCCTGTTTTCCTTGCTGCCTCTCGGTGTGTGGTGCAGTTTGATTACGTTCCTTAGATCTGTGATTACAGCAGGCGCCTGGAAAGCCAAACTCCTGCCCTTGGCTGGCTGTGGCTCAGAGCAGCCCACTTAACCCTGGGGTCTTTGAGCGAAAGGGATAGCGTTTCGTTTGCTCCCAGGGGAGCCACTGGCAACTCTGATTCGTAAAGCACTCTGAGGCTCTTTAATCCGAAGAGCTGAGTGTCATTTAAAAAAAGACCTGTGAAATAATTAACAAACTGTTTCTTGCTGCTCTGTGTTCACAGCTGCTCTCAGAAATGTCATTCCGCCTGCTCATCCCGCTCCTCTCTGATGCTGGAGCCGGGTCCCTGGAGCGCTGCCCGGGATCTCTCCCTGCTTCAGCAGCAGTGGGGTGTCCCAGCACAGCAGAAGGGGTGGGTGGGAGCTCTCATTTCCCCAGTGGAAGCTGCAGCTTACTGTGTATGTCTGGGCTGCTGTGCCTGATTTCCGTGGAGCTCCTCTATGGTTTGTGTACATGGTTTTCCCCTGGGAGCAGCGACGTGCCTGCAGCACACACTGAGTGCAGCTGAATGGTGGTGCGGTGCTCTGAGACCTTTGCTGAAGCTGAGAAGGTTTGGTTTCCTTTGGTTTTTACCAAGCAGCTGATGGCTGTAAGCACAGTCCCATCTTGACATTACGAGGAGTATTTCTCTAGCAGCTCTTTCCCCACTAGCTGTAAAGCCGGAGTATTCCCGGGAGGAGCTGGGGGAAGGGAAGGGATGGATATCAGTTGTAGAAGTGTTGCAGACCTGCTGAACCAAGAAGCGAGGGATTAATGGTGGCCTCTGCCATGGGAGCAGAAGGGGACTGGGGCAGCTGATCTGTTCCCTCTGGGGACAGAGCAGCCGGGATGTTGACCTACCTGCTGATTCAGAGCCAAGGTATTCACTGTGGGTGGCTCTGCCTTGCTGTGGCAGGAGAGCAGCCACTCTCCTCCACCCTCTGCTCTCCTGCTCCACCCTCCCGCAAGGGAGGGATGTTGCCCTTAAACACTATTGTTCTGAGCCACTAAAGATTAACGCACAGAGGAGGAGGGCATGAAAGGGGAGCGGAGTCCCTCAGTGCCAGAGCACTCCTTGCTTTACTGCCATGACCTTGAACAGGGAAACTTCCTCCTCCCTGCTTCTCAGCTGGAAGGATGTGCAGAGGGGTTCTTGGTGCAAGATCTCTCTGAAGTCCTGCTTCTAATAAATAATCCTTGAGATGCCAAGAGCTGAAGTTAGGGAATATGCATCCCAGAGGCGTGGGAGAGCTTCTCCCACAGTGCACCCGTGGAGGGGGGCAATGGGGCAGGCTCAGGGCACGGGCTGGCACCCATCGTGGTCAGGTGGGGAGGAGGGTTACTCTCTACCACAGCAGAACAGCCCAGCGGAACGAGGGTGCCAAGGGCTGCTGGGAGGCAGAGCCGTTAGCAGATGGCTCCAGCTGGGCTCACCGGAGAGCAGGTGTGGGTTTCGGGAGCAGCCTTTTAAGAGAGATGTCAGTTTTGAACCCGGGAGGCTCAAGGGGCTGGGCCGTAGCTGCCACAACTAGCATGCTGGGGAGCTGTGACCTAGTTGTGCTGTAGAAATGCTCGTTTTATTTTTTATTTTTAGGTATTTTGCTTATTTTATCCTCATGTTTAATTTAGTTAGCAAAAAAAGAATCGGAGGGCTGAGCAGTGCTGGGAAGGACTGCCTGCAGGCGGGAACGCCCGCTACAGCTCCATGCAGCCAGCATCTCTCCAGCCGCCCGTGTCTTCTCTCGGACACGTGCTCACGTGTACCAGCCCAGTGCTGTCTCTCAGGATCTCTTTAATGGGAAACCCAGTGCACTCAGCGCTGCTGCCTGCCTCCGGGGTAGCGAGGGTGGGAGGGAGGAGCGGGATTCGGAGCGTTAACCAGAGAGGCTCCCGTGGCCACGGGGACTGTTTGAATGTTGTGCTGTAACTGTCTGCCTTCCCTCTGCTGCTGGGAGCAGGAAGCTGGGGGAGCTTGGTGTTTCAGGGGGCTTTGGGCTGGTTACTTTTTCGACTGCTGCTTGCCTCTGCTCTGGCACAGCATGCCCAGGGAAGGGTAATGGGCTGTATCTGCAAAGAGGGAAGTTTCAGGGGGTTGTGCGATTCCCTTGGGGAGAGCTGTTTGAATTTATTGCATTATCCTCCTTCCTGCTCAAGCTTGTGTTTCAGCTGTGTCTGCAGACGTAGCTGCTGATTTAAGTAGATCCAATTAGTAGCTAGCTCCTGGCATCAGTATCCTGCTTGGGGAGATGAGCCCTGGAGATGAGGAGCCTCCAGTGGGAGCAGGGCTGGGCTCAGCCTTTCAGCCCCCATTCCTGATCTAGGATGGACCCAGAGTTCCCCAGCTCACAGCCCTGCACCCGAGCTCAGAGGGAAACCGAGGCAGGTGTCCTGCTCCGTGCTTTGCCGGGCCAAGAACAAAGAGTAGGCAGGTTCTCCCTACCTGTTCCAACTGCTGCCAGACAGGTGCTCTTAAGAGTGAAATCAAATACTCCAAAACATGACAAGCTGGCAGCAGGCAGGGCTTGGACCAGGAGCTGGAGCTGCTCACACTGGGACTATGCAAGGAGCCTATGGTTAGAGCCATGCTGTGACCTGGCTTTTGGGGTGGGACTCAAAAGGGAGCTGCTGGAACTGGCTACTTCCTGAAGGAGCATGGAAGGGTTTTCTTCTCTGGAGGATGAAGGGCTCTTTGTGAAGCTGAGAAGAGATCTAGGCTAGCATGGAGCTGGTTTGGTTTGAACGCAGCTTGTGCCACGATTGGGTGGAGCAGGACAGCTGTCTGCATTGCTTTTCTGAACAGTACCAGTCCCACTTGCCCATCTCCCTGATTTGTGCCACCATTGAGGCTGAGGAAGACTGGGAACACTACCAGTGTTGTGCAGGGAGCTCATCTGGTGGCAGTACGTGGCATTACTCTCTGTGTGTGACTTGTGGTGAGCTGGCTCTGGGTTTGGGCTGGGATGTGGGCCCTGGGTATGTCTGTGGCCCTGAGTAGTGCCGGGGTGACATATGACTTACATATGGAGAAAATGACGTGTTGCTACCTGTAAATCAGCCATCATGGCATGTTGCAAGTGCCCCCATCCTATACTTGTATGGCTCACCAGTGTAATAAACTTGCTGGAGAGCTAATGTCTTTTAATAGAGCAACTGACCTCATTTAGAAGCTTCCAGTGCACCAGCCAGTGATTATTTCATGCAACAACATGCATGGAGGAGCCCAGGGCAGAGCAGTCTCCTTCTCATGCTGCACTGCTCTTTCTCGCGTTTGCTGCATCAGCTGCCTACTGTGCTTCCTGCCCTCAAGTCAGCAAGGATTTTGCTAAAAGGGACTTTGTGGCTTGAATAATTTGAGATTTCATGGAACTAACAGGAAGTGAAAACAGAATGAGCACATCTTCCTCCTCTTCCTGCACCTCCACCCTTTCCCCTTTTTCATTCAAGTGGCATGTAAGAATTATAGCAGCCTCGTGAGGTGCTGGGGCTGAAGTGGGAAGTGGTGAAGCTTGGCTGTCCGTCCTCCAGGATGCTGGTGGGCGAGTGGCTGAGGCAGAAGGATCAGGCAGCTCTTCCCCAGGATCCGTCTCCTCTGGGGACCTTGCCTGCACCCAGCCTGGCTCCCTTGACCCCTGGTAACACCAACGTTCCCCATGGAGTGGGTTTGGTGAGGCTCAGGGTGTGGGTGAGGACCAGAGAGAGCTGTCAGCATCGCCCACTCATCCCCTGGCAGGAGAGAACGTGGCTCAGCAGCCGGGCACACGTGAGCATGGCACATCTCCCTGGCGCAGGTTTCCCCACGGTTACACAAGGGCACGATTGCACAGGAGCTCTGACGTCCAGGAAGAGCAATGACAAGGTGAAAATTGAGCTCTGTTCCCGGGGTGCCGGTGGCCCTGCTGAGGTGCTGTCCGGCACAGCGAGCTGGCCACGGCCCTCTGCTCCCCGGCCCCGCGGGCGGCAGATAACCGGGACATGAAAGCAGAAGCCTTCCCTGCCCCCCGAGCGTGCCCCTCGCACAAAGGCTGCTCTGCTGCGGGGCTCAGACACCATCTGTCCGGTGGGGAGAAGCATCAGAGAGACCGTCTTTCCTCGGACTATTCCACTTAATGCCCTTTGGAAAACAATCCCATTCCCAGCAGGTGCTAATCTCTTGAGTGGATCCGGCTCAGCCAATGTGTTCTTCGCTGTGCCTTTGTACCGGAGCCGTGTCTCCCACCATCCTCGCCTGCCCTGCTGAGCGGACCCGGTGCCGGCCAGGGCTGCAGCACCTTCGGGAGCCCTCAGCCTGGTTAGCTCTGGGAGGAACACTGATGAAAGATGGATGCAAGTGGATTAGTCATTCACATCGTCTCCGGCTTTAATACACATGAATGTTTCAGCAGATTTCTGGAACGGAGAGTGCAATTCCCTGCTCTCCATCTCGTGCTGTGCACAGCAGTCTCCCGGGGCAGGGACGGGGGTTACAGCTGTCACCATAGCCTCTTTCATGTATTTGGAAAACGCTGAAATTGTGCTGAATGGTGTGGGGTTATTGCAGGTTCCCTGGAGCCAGTGATGAAACCAGTTTGACAGAAGGCTGCCGTGGCAAGGATTAGGGCTGGAATGTGCTAGTGAGGGTTTGTTTTTGGTTAGAAAAGAGCTGGCTCTGGCCTGGGCTAGGCTGGAGCCCCGCAGGTCTGTTGGGCTTTGGCCCAAGGGATAGCCTCCCTGCCGATCCCCCCACACTGCAGCCCCACAGCGAAGCCTGAGTCAGAAGAGAAAAAGGAGGGGATGTTCTTCTTTAATGGACTCTTTTGAATTTATGGCTGCGTCCTTCCCAGTCGAAGGTTTCAATGACTGCTCTGGCATTTGGGCAAGGACAGCACCCCAGGGTCCACAACACCCCAGCACCAGCTCCAAGGGCAGGAAAGGCAGGAGAGGCAGTGAGTGGGTGGCATTCCCTGCCATTGTCATGGAGATCAGCAGCTGCTTCCCTGGAGGTCACCATTTGCATAACAGTTAGAGCTGAATCTCTGGAGTATTTGCACCTGCAGCTGCTGTCCCCAGAGCCCCTTCCTCTCTCTGTGTCCCAGAGCCCCTTCCTCACCCCATTCTGAGCCTGCCTGGGTTTGCTGGTGGGGACCAGGGGGTGAAGCTGCAGATGTTCTCTGCCCATGGAAGAGTGATTGGTACTAGATGATCTTTAAGGTCCCCTCTAACCGTTCTAAGATCTGTGTTTCTATGGGGAAGGTCAGACCTGCCTTGGATGGCAGGTTCCCTTGCCATGCTCCTGAGTCAGGTGCTCACCTTGACCTCCACTGCCCAGCACTGCAGGCAGTCCTGTGACCTCTGCAGTCACACTCTGTCCCTGCTGCCCTCCTTTCAGGGCTGAGAGTGGTGGGGGCTACACATGGATACAGCATCAGGGGGAGCAGGACAGAGAGGGAACCTCTAGGATGTCTCTTCCATTCGTATTGCAAAGGGACCCACAGAGCTGTGTTTACAGGATTCCCAGTGCCTTTGGGAATACTTATGTTTTCTTTAATTCTTAAAGCTCTCAGCTGCATTTTCCCCCCTGTGCTTCACCTCCAGGTTCACATATGCCAGCCCCATGTGGTGAGTTGGCAGCCCAAAGGGACTCTGGGAGCAGGTTGCTGTCGATGCAGGGCTTTGTTGTGGTCTGTGCTGAGCTGCTGCCTTTCTTTTTCCCTCCTTGTCTTACTGCTCAGCACAAAACTGTTCCCAGCTTCTCATTAACAAATGTCTGGTCATCCAGATGACGCTGCTCCCGGCCGGTGGTTGCTGTTAGACCTCTGAGCAGGAACACAGCTGTACTTACGGTGAAGGTAAAACAGAAACAGCCTTGTTTTCAAGGGAAACATTGCCTCGTGATGAGAATGCCTGGGTTGGGAGTCAGATGCTGTGGCTCATGCTGCTGGCTCGCACACAGCTCTGGGAAAGGCACTTAACCTCCCCATAGCTCTGTCGATCCATTTGGGAACAATGCTGACTTATCTCAAGGGAGGTTCTGGGGAACCAGCTCATTTTTGATAAAGCACATCAGGATCCTTGGGTTGGAAAGGCTGTTGTTCCTGCTGAGCTGGGGGCTGGGGGTGTCTGTCTCACTGGGCTGGCTGGGTATCGGAGCTGTGGGGAAGCTCCAAAGCTCCTGCTGGAGTCCAAGTCTTCATGTTGAAGTTTGACCAAGTTCACCTGAATACTCCTAGCAGAGCCTGGCTCTTCTCTGCTAGTTTTCAGAGCTTTGTCCTGGTATCTCAGTGACCTCCACACCACTCACCCCATTGTGCAGGGCAAGCTTTGAGCCCCAAACTGCCAGAGCCCTCCCCTCTCCGCTCTCCTGCCTCACCAGGGCCCAGATGGGAGTTTATTGCCCACATCTGCTTCCTTCACTTGCCCTCATGGCTCAGTGCCACTGAATCCTCTTTCCCCAAGTGCTGGGCCTTATCTTGAAAGAGGAACCTGCTCTGGTCTGCTCACCCTGAATGGGATCCAGCAACTCTTCTCCCTCTTGTGTGGGCAGCACTGGTGAATGAAACCAGCCAAGCAAATGACAGCCTCAAATTTTAGGTGTTCCCCTTCCCAGGGCTACAACTTCTGGCTGAGACACTACTTCTTTAGTTTGCTCTCCCACCTGAGACAGAGTGCTTCAGGTCAGACCTGCTCCTCCTGCCTTTTTGCCACAGGGTTATGTGTGGGCACTGGGCAGTGTTTAAATGGTTGCTGCATCCCCTACAGTGCTGGGTTGCAGTCTGGAGCTCTATGAGTGTCCAGAGAACTTTTGGCACTGCAGAACCTCCCTGCCCCAGCTCCGGGGGGGTGTTGAAGCCTGACTCTCCAGGTTCTCTGCCTCCTGCAAGCAGCATGTGCAGAAGGAGGGAAGCACCCCCTGCCCCAGCTCCTCCAGCAAGTGGTGTTTTAGGCTCCAACAAGAAAATGTGGATTCCTTCCCCAGGGGAGGAGAGGCAAAGGCAGGGGATTGCCTCTTGCATAGGAGTAAGGTCTCTGATTTTCATTGCCTGCTCAGAGCATCCTCCTCTCGGACATGTCAGTCACCCGGGGTGGGGAAGGGGATGTGACGGGCGTTTTGATGGAACAGCCTGTTCTCTCGGGTGGAACAGGCCCACGAATTGAGACACTGACGTGCTGTTGCTACCACAGTCCTTGTGATCAACTGAGGAATTCCAAATATTTCCTCTCAGATAAAGGTGACTGGGGGAGGCCAGAAATATCTGGACGTGTCTGGGCAAGCCTGAGATCCAAACACCAGGGCAGAGAAGTCAGGATCAGTCCTGGGAGTGCTGGGCTTCAGGTGCGTGGCGGCCGAGGCCCGGGATGGTGTGGGAACAGAGTAAGCTGCTTTTCCCTAACCTTCAACCCACCCCCAGCATGAGCAGGGAGGACACTCCTGCCTGTTTTCCCACTCCCTCTGGTCTGGGATCTGGTTCTCAGGGGACACATCTGGGATCAAAGTTGTGCAGGGGCTGAGCTATCCCAGCTCCTAGGGTGGTTTCCTCAGGGAAGGGCAAGGCGCTCTCCTCGGGTCCCCTACAGCCCCCAGCTGTGGCTCCAGCAGCTGCTGCTCCCTTCCCAAGGGATAGAGAGAGGCTCACATCCCCTCCCTGGCTGTGCCGGGCTCTGGCTGTGCTGCTCTCCGCCTGTAGCACCCGATAGCTCTGCATTCACTGGGTGCCATTTATCTCTCCTTCAGCAAACACTTCCTTTTCTTGGAAGCAAGGGCTTCTTGGAACTGCCTTTCCCCAAGCTCGGCAGCACATGCCATGGAAAAAGCAGCATGGAGAACCAGCTGCCAGCCCTCCTTGGCTCCCTGCCCTGCCAGGGGGGGCCTCTCCTGGTGCTTGCCCCACGGAGAGGCTGGGTAGATGTGTGGCCCTGTCCACCACTGCAGCCTTCCTGGGCACAGTGAGGACATCCCTGCTGTGGGTCAGGAGGAGCCTGTGGAGATGTGTGGGACCCTCAGTGGGGCAGGTCCTATTCGATCCCTGAGGAAATCAGATTTTCTGGGGAAAACATCACAGGATGCAGCCGCCTTCCTCCAGCTGAGCATTCTGCAGCCTCAGGGGCTGTGAGCAAGTGGCTGGCATGTGTGTCCGAGGAAAGGACCATCCCTGGAGTGAGAACCCCAGCACTGAGATCAAAACATATGCTGAATTGGAAGAGACCCACAAGGATGATCAAGTCCAACTCCTGGCCCTGCACAGGACAGCCCAGCAATCCTACCACGTGCCTGAGAAATGTGGTCCAAACACTCATTGAACTCTGGTTCAGGTTTGGTACCATGACCACTGCCCTGGGGAGTTGGTTCCAATGCCCAGCCAGCCTCCTGGTGAAGAACCTTTTTGTAACATCCAACCTAAATCTCCCTAGACACAAATTATGTAGGGGTGGTGTTTTTTGGACAAGTGCCTTCTGCCCCAGTTCCCTGTGCCCTCCATCCTTGCCAGCCTCCTCTCAGTTTGCTGCCACTGCCATGCCCTGTCACAGCTCCATGCTCATCACCACCTATCAGCAGAGGAATTTCCTGTGCCAGAATTTAAAATATCTCCTTCTTGGGTTTGGGCTCTGCTCCTGTCCATCTCCTTCAGCATATCACTCACTGGTCCCTGGGTGAGTGGACAGCAGACAGCAGCCCTCTCTCCCTGAACAGCACCTGCCTGTGAGCTCCATCCTGCCCATTCCTGCAGAGCCAGGACACAGTACAACACCTTTACAGATCCTGTGCCAGGTGGCAGGCATGGTGGGAAGCAAGCTGCCTTCTGCCACTCTGTGTAGGTGGTGGGAGTCACGGGGATGACTGTCATATCCCTGAAGAGGACTCTAAATGAGGTGGCAGCAGTGACATGCCCCAGGGTGAGTTAGCAAAGTCCCTGTGTCCCAACACTGGCCTTGGGTTTGTGACTACCTCCTCATGGTCATGGGGTGTGGAAGGCAGCTGAGGAGGGTGTCTGGTGGGAGGTGGAGAAGAGCTTTGGTGGCAGAGGCAGGTGCTGAGGTGCATCTATCAAGGTAAGGAGCCCTGTGGCCATGGAGAGGGACACAGCCTAGCTTCCCTGGGAGTAAACATGCAGATCTGCTGTACACCCTGCTTTGAAAAACTCTGTGAGCTTGGTCATAGGTATGTGGGAAGGCGAGGAGCTATCCCACAATCTGTGACCATCCTGGGGCATTTTGGTGGGAGCTGGGAGCTTTGGCACCATGTTCCAGGGAAGAGAGGCACCTGGATGCCAGCCATGACCTGAGCACCAAACTCCTGTAGTCCCGCGGCCGCAGACTGTGGGCAGGTGTGGGAGGCAGAGTGCTGGCAGACCAGGCAGGCAGGAATGCTCCCCGTGCCTGCACAGAGGCTGTGGCGAGGCATGACAGCGTCAGCCGGGCTTATCTCTGCTTTCCCAGAGCAGCTGAGTTACTGGAACTGCATTCACTTATCAGGGAACAGGGGATCTTGCTGGGAAGATGGGCTCAAGGTGCGACAGCATCAAGCCTCTGCTGACGCTGAGCTGCTGGCGATCCCTGAGCCTGGAGCTTGCAGCTTCCTCTCCGTCCAGCCCTGCGCCTCCTGCTCAGCCCTGATAAACCTGAGAGATCCTGGGCCACGTGTTTCCCTGCTGCCTGCCCAGGGACCCCTCCTGCCCTGCTGTGTGCAGCTCAGGGACCCCAGCATGGGCTGAGGTCTTCCCAGCTCCTGCTGCTGCTGCTGGAGATGAAGGGCTGGAGGCAGCCAGCTCGGACGAGCCAGGCCGGAGTGACTGCATTCCTGGCCAAGCCTCGTGCTTGGCCTGCTCTCCTGAAGCCGTGGGAAGGCAGTAGCTTGGCGACCCAATGTCTGCCTTTGCCACAGGGATTCGTGAAATCCAGCTCATGTTGTGGAGTAACCTGCGAGGGTCAGGATGTGGGAATGGGAGATGGGAGGCTCCACTGTGGACACAAAATCACTGGGGGGATGCACAGTGTGGGCTCCCGCAGCCGTGGGCACCAGCCTTGCTGCTGCTTCCACAGGCCTTAGCCAGGGAATGGAGCCCAGCGGGTTCCCACTGCAATAATTTCTATCACACTTGGATGCTAATTTTAGAGAGCCAGGAGCACGTGATGCATCCCCTGCCCTGCCCGCGTGGTGTTCTCCTCACAAATCCTTTCTGGCATCCTCTTCTCTCATGACTGTGCTTCTCCCCTTGCCCTCTGTGCATGATTCAGTGAGGAAGCACAAGGCATCTGTCATCTGCCTGGTCCCCACCTCCACTTTCCTGCCAGCCCTTCCCTCTGTGCTCCACTCACAGCCCTGTGCTCACCACCCTCCTCTTTCCACAGGAGCGCTTTGTGGACCTCTATGGGAACAATGCTGCTGCCGAGGTGAGAAAGGGCCAGGAGACCTTCAACAAATGGCTCCTGACCGGGGCGACGGTGGCCGGAGTGCTTCTGCTGGGATCCCTGCTGAGCCGCAAGTGAGCCGCCACCAGCCCCCCGTAGCCAGGACGGCTGCGCCTTCACCGCCACATCCACTACACTCCGCTCCCGAGCACACCACCGGCACAGGGGGGCAGCCCCTCCATCCCGGCCAAGCACCCTGCTCCATGGAGTTTTCTCCCTCGTGCCGCCAGCTCCTTTTATTTGTAGCCCGTCTTATTTACTGTTCCGTTGTGTTTTAAAGGCGCTGAGGCCAATGCAGCACTTCAGCCACCAGCTCCCAGCGCTGGGAGATCCAGGCAGCTTGGTGGGGCACAGGCTAGAAGGTGTCCCAGCCCAGCAGGGTTCTCCAGATAATTTGGAAGAGAATAAACAGACTTATTTTTGCATGTGTGAGTGCGTGCGTGTGTGTAGATGTGTCACTAATATAAAGTTCCCCAGCCAGAGCAAGGGTCAGGCTCCATGCCCCCGTCTCTGGCACGCTCAGGCACCAGGAGGAGGCAGGCTGCCTAGTGGGATGGAGCTTCCCTGCAGCATCCCTATCCTGTCCTTGCTTCTCCAGTCAAAGTTCATTCCTGTGCCAGGGGGAGCAGGAGGAAGAGGCAGAGGCCAGAGGTGAGGAGCTCTGCCCTTGGTCAGCCCCGTGTGAATTCCTTTATCCCCACATGGTCAGTTGCTGGGAGCTGCGGCCTGTCCCAGATGAGGATGATGTGCCAGGCCCAGAGCTGTGCGTGGCTTGAAGGGTTCTTTGTCCTCTTCCTCCTCCTCACTCCAAATGTAGATGGCTGTGCGACAGAGCTCGTCCCTTCCCAGCCTGCTCCTCTGGGCTGTCAAAGGAAGGAGGCAGGAGACGGGGAGAGTGCTTGTCCCTGATACAAGGGGCTTTGCACAGAGCTGGGGCTGTGCTGTCCAGGAATCCAGAGCTGGGGATTGGAAGGGTCAGGGGAAGCACCTTCACAGGGGTGGCAAAGCCCAGGGAGCAGATGATTCATGGGGTGAGCAGGGAAGCAAGCCCAGGGGAGATGGGAGTGAGGGCTTGCACTGGCTGAGAGCCATCTCCACCTTTGGGGAGCCTCTTTGGGGACAACAGGAGCTGTTGGCCTCTCCACTGCTGTCCCACATGTTCCCAGTCCCATAGTGCAGGCAGATCCCTGTCCCCATGCGTGGCTGTGATGGCTGCATGCAGTGACTGAGGTGTCTGGCTTCCCTTCCACTCATCCCCATGCTGCTCCCTCTGCTGCTGGAGCAGGGAACCTCCAGCCTTTGAGCTGAAATTAGCTTCCAGAATAAACACCCTCATCCTTCGGAGCCCACCGCGGGCAGACACAGCTGTCCACAGCTTGTCCGTGTACATACGTCCCGCGCTCTGCTGTACATATACGAGTAGTTTTTAATTCATTTGTGAATACTATTAATGCTATTTTTGTTATCTTGTCTGTCCGTATTTATGTGTGGGACCGTGCTCCCTGCAGAGGCCAAGCTGGGATGGAGGTGGGGGGAGAACCGGAGGCTCCAGGGGGGCTCACTTGGCCACTGAGCACGGACTCGCGCTCCTCATGTTGGACCCGCTCAGATCCCGCATGGGGAGCACGAGGATTAGCATTAGCCCATTGAGCGCTTCGGTTTGCAGGTGGAGGTGAATCCACAAATAAATTTGTCATTCGAGCTGCTGGTGGTGCTGTGGTCTTTGCAATCGCTGGGAATTTGAGCAACTTTGGACCCAAAGGAGCTGGCTTCAGTGGGAGGGATGGATGGATGGATGGATGGATGGATGGATGGATGGATGGATGGATGGATGGGGTCCTCTCCCTGCCCAGGGAAGGGTTGGGGTGCTCCAAGGGCAGTTTGCCGTGGTCCAGAGGGATGGTGGTGGGGTGGGGTGGCACTAAGGGGTGATGGGGGCAGTAGAGCCCAGGGCAGACTAAGAAGGTGGGCTGGGGATGCTGGTTTTGGGGACATGGGCTCAGCACCCATAGTCACACTGGGAGGAGGAGGGCAGAAGACTCACAGCCTCACTGCCTCACTGCGACACGCAGCCCCTCGCATTCCCGGGTATTCACCTCAAAAAAGCACCTTCCCTTTGTGCGGGGCTCATTCCAGCTCATTCCAGTTTGGACCACACAAACACTCGGGCATTTTGGGGATGCCACAAGCATGGGGAACACGGAGCCACCCCACATCCCTCTCACGGCAGGACGCGCCCAGCTCAGCTTCCTCAGACCCCCCCTCCCGTGTCCTTTCCGGGGGAGCCCCGGAGCAGGGGGGCAGCGGCCGGGCCCTGCGGGCTCCGTGGGCTGCCGGGACGCGGTGGGAGCCCGTGGACACGAGCACCATCCCGTGGGCAGCGGGAGAAGCTGCCGAGGAGCTGCGGCCGCAGCGGCTGCGGGAGAGGGAGCACGGGGGCACCCATGACCAACACAGCCGAGAGGATTGGGGGGAAACCCGGTCCCCGAGGGCCACTTAGCCCCGTCCGCAGCCGCCCGGAGCTTCACACTGGGGACGGACCCCACCATGGCACAGGCACAGCCTCTCGCAGCAGAGGACACAGCGATGCGCCGTCATGGAATCGGGAATGGGACCCTGCTTGGGAGATGAGGCTGAGGGGGCTCCCCGAGACACCCCACAGCACACGGGGCTGAGCTACGCTCCCGCTTTAATCCCTGCCGAGGATGGGGAGGGTCTGTGGGTCCTGTGGTTGGGCACTGTGCCAGCCACGAGGGCACGGGATGGTGATGGGGACACAGCCGGCGGAGGCTGGCGGGTTCCCACGAGGCAGATGGTCTCATGGCTCGTACTGCAGGTCCGTGGCGATGAGCACGAAGCCCTGTAGGAAGTCAGGGTGAGAGGGGGGATATGGGGGACATGGAGGACCCTGGGGTAAGGGGACAGTGGTGGCACCCACCTGCTGCAGCGAGAGCCGGGGTCTGAGCAGGTTGAGGCCATGCGGGAGGGGCAGGGGGATGCCAGCCTGGAGCCACTCTGTGGGGAGACAAAGTCATAGCAATGGATGGCCGTAGTGCAGCTGTTAGAGGATGGGGACAGGACGAGGACAGGATGGGAACAGCACTTACTGTTTGCCTGGGGAACCCCAAAAAGCCACAGCCCAAACTTCAGCAAGGTCTCCAGACGCTTCACCTGTGGGACAGGCAGGTCCTGAGCCCGGCACAGCGCAGGTGGAGAGGTCTGTGCTGCAGGCAGGGCTCAGCCCCCTGCCAGACTTGCCATACGTGGGTTCCACAGCACCCCCAATTCCCCCCAGACCCTGCTCCCAAGGTGATGTGGAATCCAAGGCTTCCCTTGACTTTCCTGGCACAGCCACTCACCTCCACTGGGCCCACATTTGATGCCACTTGTGTCACATGGAGCCTAGAGGACAAGATCAGGGTCAGAGTCAGGCACAGGGATGGGAATCGTCCAGTCCCAGGGTAGGGACACTCTGAGCCCCATGGTGGGACCAGGATCCACTGGCAGGGCAGCTGGCACAGATATGAACTGGGGGCAGGGTGGGGTCTGAGCAGGAAACATGGGACTCAGAGAAGCAATTGGACAGAGGTGGGGAATGGGGGAGCTCTCCAGGTAGGTCCTGGGGGAGTTCAGACCGAGCTCAGGGTTGGGCACTAACCCTGTCAGTCTCACAGTGCCCCCAAGCCTGTTCCTGGTGATTGTTGGCTTCCCGGTCACGTTGGCATCCTGCAGCAAGAAGAGACATTGAAGATATCATGGCAGTGCCTGCAACCCAGCATCACCCAGCCAGGAGCAATATACCCAATGGGATATTGCTGGCCCCAATATCCCCCCCATACCACCCAGCATGGCCCCAGCCAGGAGCACAGGCACACCAGCCCCAGACAAGCCCTTTGGTGTCCCCTGGCTCCCTGAGCTGTGGCAGGAGCAGCCACTCACAATGTTCAGCAGAAAGGCAGGGACACGAGTGGCGTTGGGCAGCACCACGAAGGCCTCGGCAGAGCTGAAGAGGCTCCCGTGCAAGGCATCAGGATGGCAGGAGAGCAGGGGCTGCTGGCGGGCCCAGAGGTGCAGCTCCATGGGCTGGTCTGGATAGCGCTCCTGCAGCTGGGAGGGACAGGGCAGGGGTGACACAGAGCCATGCTGGACATGCCCCCCATCAGGTCCCCACCATTGCCCAGATCCCATGCACCCACCACTGCCCTGCCCATGTCCTTGTCCTGTGGTGTCCCATTCTGTCTGCATCCCATACTGCCTGCAACACAACCCATTTCCAATGCACCCCATTCCCTGTCCTGTTCCTCCTGCGTCCCATTTGATCACTGTTCCATCCCACCTGCATCCTTTCCCTCCTGCATCCCATCCCTCCTACACCCCATCCCCTGTCCCATCCCTCCTGCATCATTTCATATGTCCCATCCTCCAGTATCTCACTGCACCTTCTGTTCCTCCTGCAATCCCATCTTGTGTCCCATGTCCTTATCCCACCTACATCCTGTCCTTCTCCATGTCCTACCTGTGTCCCCTTCTCCCTGTATCCTGTCTCACTCACCTCAGGGGAGAAGACTTCCATGCTCTTGGTCCTCAGCTGGAGCGGGAACTTCCGAGGGAGCTGGAAGGCAGGGAGGGATCAGGGTGCTGGGGCCAAGCAGGGGTGGGCATGGGGACACCCCAGTGGCACCCCAGTGGGGACAGCTCTGCCCTGCAGCCATCCCTACCATGTCACTGGAGAAGTTCCTGCGCAGGGCCCCGGCTGTGAAGTATGTGAAGGCGGCTGAGTTGGCAACAAGCTCGGTGACAGCCAACAGCAGCATGGACTCGTGTGCCATGGGCGGTGTCTTGGGCGGGGACGTGGGCAAAGCCACGGGCAGTGCCATAGGTAATGCCACAGGCAGCACTACAGGCAGTGCTGAGGATCTCTGCTGGTACGTGCCTACCCTGAAGATCTCTCCCTGCACAGACACACAGATGGATGTGAGGATCAGCCAGGTTCTCCTGTTCCCAGATCTGGCCCAGGGATGCCCAGGATGACATTACCTTGAGAGCAATGTCCCCATACTCCTCTGTGAAGGCCGGCGGTCCCAGCAGGGAGTGGTCTATGGCAGCAAAGGTGTCCAGCTGGGTGGACACTGCAGGGACATGGGTGGAGGTGATCAGGAGGAGTCAAACCACCAGCCCCCTCCCACAGCCAGGATCTGTCAGGATGCAGTCCCACAGTGGGGTCCTGCAGATCCTGCTGGGCGCCAGTCCTGTCCATAGCCCCCCAGGACCACCCTGCCTGTCCCCAGTCCTGAGGTCCCCTCACTCACCTTTCATGTGCTTCAGGACAGCGTCCAGCCTGTCAATGCCCCTTTGGAGCACGAGGCAGAGCTGGAAGCAGAGCAGGTGTCAGTGAGCCCATGGATGAGGGTCTCCAAGCCTCTCACTGGGCTGGGGGGGACAGGGACACTGACACCTGAGGGCACAGAGGCCAAGGACCCACCTGCTTGTTCAGCTGTTGCCGCAGGGTTCTCTGGAGCAGAGGTGCCAGCAGGTTGTAGAGCCAGCTGTAGGGCAGAGCAGGGTGCTTAGATCACCTCATGGCACCCACCCAGCCTCCCCCAGCCCACCACCCTGGCTGGGGCACCAGTAGTCTTTGCATGCCAGGGACAAGACAGGGGGCTTGGCATCACCTGTATCCACGGTGAAACTCCATGTGAAGGTCAGTGCCACGGGTGTCACAGCTGGCACTCCAAACCGTGGGGTGGCCACTGCCATCCTCACTGACCCCCAACACCGCTGCCAGGGCCAGGTCCTGCATGCGGATCTCCACAGAGCCACTGTCCTGGCTGGGGACAGAGTGGGTGAGCACAGGGACAGCAGTGACATTGAGCCACCCTGAGTGCTGTCCCTGTCCCCATGAAGACTCACATGGTGCCCAGCTGGGCTGCCCAATCAGCACTGAGCTGGATTCGGGCGCGCTGCACCACCAGCCTCACCCCCACATCCTCAGCAAAGTCCAACGTGGATTCATTCATCTGCAGCTCATGGATGTGAATCCTGCACAACACAGGCAAATTGTGCTTGTAGCTGTGGCACAGACAGGGATGGGGACAGGGACAGGCACCCCACAGGTGGCTCTTACCGTGGCACAGTGTAGGTGAGAGTGCCCAGGAACGGGGTGTTGTAGGAACCTGTCAGGTTCAGCTCATGCTCCTTCTGCAGCATCGACTGGAGCAGCTGCAGCCCAAAGCGCCGGCCTGAGGCAAAGTGGGAATTTGGGGTGATGCCAAGGAAGGGGCTGGGGTACCTGGGGTGTCAAGAGAGTGAGCAGCCAGGTCCAGGATGGTCCTTCTGCCATTCCTGGCAGACTTGGCATCATTCCTGGAGTTGACCATTGGTTCCCCTCATTCCCTGTCCTTAGCACTCTGCGCATCATCCCCCACTGCTCCCTCCCAGCCCTGCCTGCTCAGGAGCACAGACTCACCGAACTCCAGTGTCCTCTGGGTCAGCCAGACCTTGATGCCAGGATTGGTGCCAGGGTTGGTGATGGTGGCAAAGACACAGATGGGCAGCACGAGCAAGAGGCAGAGCCACACAGTACCTCGAGGCTGGTGCTGGGACCTGGAGGCTGGAGCAGAGGACATGTCTGGGCGATCCGCAGCTGGTGTAGAGACCCCTTCCCTGTGCAACCAGCACAGACAGGACTTATATCAGGGACAGGGAGCCCCTGGTGACATCAGCACACACAGGGACACCGCAGTACTCTGGCCACCGAAAGCCCAGCCTTGCCCAACACATGACTCAAAGGGGAAGCCGGATTCCCGCTGTTCCGCACTTGCGCCCATCGTGGGAGCGGGGGAATGCAGGGTCCCCCAGCACTGCCTGCCAGCCCCCCACCCTGGGGTACACATGAGCCAGAGACACCATAGGGGCACAGGGCCAGCCTGTGGGGACACACAGAGACCCGGCTGGGCCAAAGTCACAAAGAGCTTCAGCCGTGCCCTGCCTGGGAGCAATGGAGGAGTGGAGGACACGATGAGCTGATCTTGGGGAGGGGGGGCCTGCACCAGGGCAAACAGGGCTCATTTGCACCAGGGAGCAGAAGCTGTTCCCACTTTGGGAAGTGCTCTGGGAACCCTGTGTAGGGTTACTTAAATTTCAGTGGGGATCAGGGTGTTTGGGGTGCAGAGGCAGCCCCCAAGGAAGTGATCGAAAGGTTGAGACAGAATGAGAGCAGAACTGTGCAATCCCCTCTGGAAAACCCCAGCAGGGGGGAAAGGAGCCACCTGCACTGCACACCCACCATCAGCAGGACCACCCCCTAGCCGGGGGGAGCCCCTCCAGTGCCACGGGCTATGGATAACAGGGGGCCAGCTGCCCTCCTGGATCCAACCTGGCAGACACAGAGGTACCTCCAGGAGAGCCAGGGCCTCATCTCAGCACCACAGGGGCATGCGGAGACCACGGACAACCTCACCCGAGGGACCACAGCCCCACACAATATACCTTATGGAAGCCTTGAAAGCAGCCGCCCACTGGCCCGGGAGGAGGCCCAGTGCCACCAGCCATGGCTGCAGTGCTGGCCAGAGCCCCCAAGCAGTGACCCAGAGGCCAGCACTGACCCTGACCCCCAGCCCAATGCCCACCACAGCCCCTCTATCCCAGAGATACCTACCCTCACCACAACAGGGGGGTGTGGTGCCCCTCACCGCGCGGGCCGCAGGTCCTGCCATGGGTCCCAGCTGCTCCGTGTCCCCGGGACTGTACGTGACAGTGAACAGCAGGAACCAGCTCTGACGCCAGTGTCCATCCCGGGTCCTGGTCAGACCACAACGTCACCCATTTCCCCCATCCCTAATCCTTTCCGGGATGAATCAGGTCCCATGAAAACACCGAGGGACCGGTTGGGGCAGAGGTGCCCGCGGGCTGGGCGCTCCCTGGGGCCCTCCGGCTCATCCTGGTGCTGCCGCATCCGGCATCCCGACACGTGCAGGCGGCTCAGCCCTGCCAGCCCCGCTCCAAGCCTGGGCTGGCTCCGTCAGCCCCTTCCGTAGCCCTCCTGTGCCAGGTACCCAGAGGTGGCCACCACGCGTCCCCTGAGGAGGGGATGACGGCCAGGGTTGCATCGTGAGGGCTCGGTCGTGGGGCACACAGGGCTTGGACAGAGGTCAGGCAGAGACGTGGGGACACACATGGACACACACGGAGCCCCTCTCCCCACCGCTCCAGCGGGAGCTTCCACATCAGGTGACAGTAGACAGGTAAGAACGGCACCCTCGAACACGGCACGGGAAGAGCCCCAGCGCCTCCCGCACCGCCCCCGGCCCGAGCAGGGCCCCCGGTCCCGGTTCTCCCTGTCCCGGGACCTTCCGTGCTACTCCAGGAGGCCGGCCCGGGGCGTGCAGTGCGAGCGGGCACCGGGAGAGGGACCCACAGCCCCGTCCGCGCTGCGCTCCGGGACTGGGAGGAAGGAGGGCGGTGGAGGAGACAGCAACGGGGACGATAAAGAGCATCTGGGGAGTGATGGAGGGGACCCATCCAACGATGGAAAAATTCACCCACAGAGACCCAGGCCCCCTGGCCCCGCTACGTGTCCCCTGCTGCTATGCCACAGCCAGGACAGGGATGAACAGGCGAGGCAGTGTCCTGCTACCCCAAGTCACCTGTCCCCTACACAGGCCCTGCCAGGGGTGCTGCCGGGCTGGGAAAGCACGAGTGGACACGTACAAGCATGGACACACATGGACACGCTCGCAGCTGTGTGAGCAAACACACACAAAGGGTGTGCAGAGCCCCACACATGCACAGGCCTGTGCCCAGGCTGGTCAACACCTTTCAGCCCCAAATACCTTGGATACAGGACCCTTGGGAGGGGGGGCACCTAAAGGGTCCCACAAGAGCCCCTCCAGGCACCCCAGTTGTCCCTTGCCAGGCCCATAAGAAGGTCTGAACAGATCTGGAAGAGGAGGCCGTGAGATCCTTGGGGTTTTTGTGAGTCAAGGGGAAGCTCAGGTCAGGGCAGCTGCCCGGGGCACCCCCAGCCCTCGGGGTTGCACAACCCTGATGCAATTTCCTTGTTCCAAGAGGTCTGTCCCCACAGGCAGGAGTTGCACCAGGAAGAGCAGGAACCACAGAGAGAAGCACCCCAGGACTTGTATCTGCTCTCCCCTGTAAAAGGGTCAATCCTTGCGTCATCACTCCTGTAATCCCCCAGTCCTGACACAGCAACAATTGTGGGAGCCTCGGGAAGGCTCAGGAGTGCAGGTGGCCCAGCTGGGCAGGGGAGTGAAGGGAATTCCAGGCTGTGAACACACCACTGTTTAGGGAGATGGGAAACCACACTCCCCTCTGGCCACAGAACCCCACACCTGGCTCATAGCACTGTCCCCTCTGTGTCATCCCATCCAGGTGCCTGATCAGGGGAAGATGCGTCCCAGTACTGCTGCATTATCCCACCACAGAAGATAGGGTGCAAACAATCTTTCCTCCCGTGTCTGACCCTCAACACCCCATGTCTAAACACAGGGAGTGAAACCCCACATGAACCACTGGGAGAGGCTCTGTGGGGGCAGCGCTGGGACATGGGGCACTGGGACCAACCTGTGAGAAACCCCCTCCCCAGCACCACCACAGGGTCCCAGACCCCGTATCCCCCCAGCACGCCCACCCAGCCCACAGTGGTCTGCACAAGTTGCCCCCCGTTTGATGGGACACATATCCCTGGAGTTAAACAAGCCCAAAACCCAGGGTAGGGGGTGTGAGGGGCAGGAAGAAAACACACGTGTGGTCATCAGGGCTTGTTTAATAACAAAACTCCAGCTATTGTAGAACAATATTCTCCAGCATCATTGTAATATACAATACGGGGAATGCTCTCAGCAATCTGAGAAGGAAGGATCCGGCCCACAGCACCCCCTGCCCAGGCTGCGGGGGGACCCCCAGGGCAGCCCCGCCAGGGAATCAGGGATGCAGGTGAGCCGCGGTGCTCAGGGACGGGGTCCCAGGGACGATGTCGGTGGTGGGTGGGACCGGGATCCCGGGAATGGTGTCCGTGCAGGGTCCAGAGCGGTCTCAGCGGCAAAGGATCCGATCGGCAGCGGGAATGCACGGAGCCTGCGGGAAAGGGACACGAAGCGGCCGGTCAATACTTGTCAAGAGGATGCCAGAGAGGACGGGGACGGAAAGGAGGCAGGAGAAAGGGACATCCCCGGGAAGGAGAGGGCGCGGTGCAGACCGGGGGAAGGAGATTCCGAGGAGCGCTGGTGCCGCCCGTCGTGAGCACGGGTCTGAGCCGGTGCCGTGGGGTCCGCACTCACCTCGGGGGAGTCCCCAGCAGCGGCGGGGCGGGGGGGACCGCACTGCAGCTCCAGCTGCAGGTCCCAGATGTAGTCGATAACGTGCTGCAGCAGCTCCACCTTGGAGACCCGGCGGTGCCGCGGCAGCGTCGGCACCAGCGCCCGTAGCCGCGAGTAGCAACCCTTCATATCGTACAGCAGCGCGGCGGCCGCCTGCTCCGCCGCCACCGGGGACACCCCTGGGCCCGGCCCGCAGCGGGCGGCCTCCCCGGGCCGCACTGCCTTCAGCGGGCCGCCGGCGCCCGCGGGCAGCGGCGAAGAAGCGACAGCGGCGACCTTCATGGCGAGGGGCTGTGAGTACGACGGGCAGGACAGGGACGCTGCGGGCGGACAACGAACCCGCTCCCCGCCGCGCCACTTATAGAGCGCCACCGACCGGTGGGGGGGGCGGTGGGGAATCCTCGGCCAATGGCGGCGCAGGAAGGAGGGCAGAGCCCCGCCCACTCCATTCATCAGCCCCGAAGGGCAGCGTCTTAAAGGGGCAATGGCGGGAGGAGAGGCGTGACGGGCTTGGGCTGAGGTGCAGGGACACCGGCGCTGCGGAGGCTACAGAGGTGCGAAGCGCCCACCCTGCCCCGCAATTCACGCGGGTGCTTGCCCTGCGGGCTCCCGGGATCGGGCTCCTTGCAGCGCCGCTTGCCCCTTGCTCCCTCCAGTCCCCGGTGTCCCTCCGGGCGCTCGGGCCCCCCCGCTCTCCCCGCAGCCCCTTCCGCCCCGCGGCGGCTCAGACCGTGAGACGCCAGGGTCGTGACGTCACCCATTCATAAAACCCCGCGCGCTGTCAGCGCGGCGCCGGGCGGGCGGTGCCCATGGCGACGGGGGCGGGGCGGGGACACACACCTGCAGCCCCTACGGGGGGCACCGGGACTCCCACGGAGACATCGCGACCCCCACAGGGACACCGGCATTCCCAGGGAGACACTGGCATCCTCATATGGATACGGGGGCACCGGGACCTTACAGGAGGCACAGGGATCCCCGGGGAATATCTGCACCCTCACAGGGACACGGTGGCACCGGGGCCCTACGGTGGCACAGGCACAAGGGCATCCCCACAGGGGGCAGCCCGTGTTCCGCCCCGAGTTCGGAGTTCCCCGTTCCCCGCCTCGCCTCCCGGGGCTCAAACCTCCGCAGGGCTGCTCGGTGGCGGCTGCCGGAGCGGGGGTCTCAGGTTCGGGTCCACCCGACGGACGGGCAGAGGGGTCGAGCGCTGGGTGCGTGGGGCGGCGCGGGGAGTGGGCTGCGAGCACGGTCCTGCCGCAGGGGAAGCCGGTGGAGATTCCGCCACTGTGCGAGGCAGCCGGTCCTTGCCCCGAAGGGTTTCTGGTCCGAGCTGTAATTAGCGTTACTGCTAATTACCCCGCACCTGCGGGGAGGGCAGGCAGCGCCCGGGGAGGGCCCCGAGCGAGACCCCGGCACATCCCGAGCAGCTCGAAATGGTGTGGGAAGGGAGGGAGGCAGACAAAGCTGCAGCCTCAGACACTCCCAGGTGTATTTACAGACACAGACACGCAGGGTGGGGGTACGTGTGCACACACAAAAAACCACACGTGCTTGCACACACAGGTGTGTGTGGGACACACCCAAATATGTGCACAGGATTCACACGCATACACAAACCTGTGGAGCCCAAACACAGCCACAAGTACACGCACACAACAGAGGCACACACGGATGGACGCACATACAGGTACACACACACACGTGCACATATACGCATTCATGCACACATACACCCTGCCTTGCACACCAACATGTGTGCCCAGGTGCCAACACAGCTCTCCCTGCCCTTTATGGGGTTGGCCTGGAGGGGCCAGACCCTGCTGCACATCCCCAGGCATTCAGGGAGCTGAAGGCCTCCCCTTCTTCTTCCTCTTCTGGGGAGGGCAGCAATCCTGGAGAGCATGCATGAACTCCAACCCTGCCAGCCTGGCTGGGGGGAGCTGGAGCCCCCTGTCCCTCCCTCTGTCCCTCCTCCCTGTGTCCCCCAGCCTGGTGCGGTGGCGGTTCCCAGGGTGGGCACGGCGCTGGGGTCGCCCCCTCCATTCAGGGCTCGGCGGAGGGCCCGGTGCTGCCCGGTTCCCACCGCGGCTCTCAAAGCTGCTAATTAGCCCCCATCTGGCGGCAGTGGCCGGGCCGCGGCGGGAGGCCGGGGACATTGTGCACAGGAATGTCTTTCAGGGCCGCCGGCCGGCCGCCGCCACCGCCAGCTGCGCCGCCAACAATGCCAGGACGAGCTGGACCCCGCGCCCCTGCCACCGGCCACCCCGAGCGGCGTAGGGAAGGGACGTGGATGGATTTCGTGGCCGTGTGGGTGTCATGGCACACATGGCACAGCCGCTCTGGCACAGCCACTCCGGCACAGCCACTCCAGTTGCCCCTGCCCATGGGATGCCCCCGAGAGCAGGACCTCATCACCCCATTCCTCTGCATATTGGGGTGCTGGGGATGGGGTGCTGGGGTCAGGGCTGTCAATGTGGCACCGGGACACTGCCTTGGCCACAGCTGGCTGCGGGGTCCCGGCCTGGCACGGCATGCCGGCCGGCGCAGCAGTGTTGTCCGGCAGAACACAGAGCTTCATTTCCATCTCAATTCTGGGAACGGGGCGCGCGGCGCGGTAACAGCAGCCTCGGCCATATGGTGCTGGCGGGGCTCAGCCCGGCCGGGGGGGGCAGCCGGGGGGCGGCTGCTTTGCGCTGAGTAGGGGTTGCCCGGCAGCCGAGCACATCAAAGCCCCCGGCCGCCCCCAGCCCGCCGGGACCACACAGGACACGGCCGCGCCAGGCCGCCGAGGGGCCGCAGGGCTGCCTGTGCTGCTGTGATGGGGTGGACGGGGTACAGCTGGCACCCCAGAACCAGCGGCACCCAGCCCCGCACTCCGGCATGCAGGGCTGGAAGGCAAACACGGACACCGCAGGTCAAGTGACCAGGACCCCCAAACTTGGGCTGCTTCTGTCCTGGCTGGGCTTGGGCTCCATCCAGATCCCCTCTCCCGGTGCCATCCGCAGGTCACCCCTGAGGCTACACAGAGCCTCCACCCCCCCATGTCCGCATGACAGTGCCGAGCCAGGGTTGCAGATGTGCCGGGGCCGCCGGCACAGCTGGAGCGAGGCCGAGGCCTGAGAAAGCCCCTGCGCATTCCCCTCCCGCCTTCTCCCTTCCCGTTCCCAGCTTCCATCCGCTGCAGCCCAGACCAGCTGGAGCCAGGCAGCCCTTCCTGGGATTTATTCCAGCTTCCTGCCCCTCCTCGCCGGCCGGCTGGGGCTGGGGCTGCCTTGGGCTGCTTCCTCTCCCTGTGAGCAGCCGCCGGCCGGGCGCCACTGCCAGTACCCGTCATCACACAGGACCCCAGCTCTCACCACCAGCACCCACAACTCCATGGGACCCCAGCGCTCATCACCAACACCCACCATCACAGCAAGGATCCCATACCCAGCATGGTAGAGCTTGAGGCACAACTGCAGCACCCATCACTCACCATCACCCAGCTGCACCCCTGCTGCAGTGGGGGCTCTAGAGACAAGCAGCCCTGGTGTGTCTCCCCTCACCCCAGGCACCAGCACTTCTCAAACATGAAACCACCCTCTCCTTGCCTGGCATTTGCACCCTGTGCACCCCCAGCTCAGCCCATCCTACCCCAGTGCAATTCCTGGTGGGATCTCAGCACAAGGGGTGTGTGCCCAGGAGCTCCCCTAGCCCACGGGCATCTAGATCACTGCTGTCAGGTGCCATGGGTGAGTGGGTGGGTGAGGATCATCCCAAACCCCACATCTGCTGGCAGCAGAGCAGGGAGCTTTGGCCCCTGCCCTAGCTGGGCGCAGTTCAGTAGATGGAGGTTTCCTGCCGGAGTCGGCACATCCATGTTTCCGCAGCCCCCACCAAGCCGGAGGGACCCTGCCGAGAAGGGAAAGTGGCCCAGCAGCGGCCCAGACACAGCGGAGCCGAGCGGCCTCGGCCCTGCCTGGACCGGAGGTGCCACAGGCCCAGGTGCAGCAGGCGAGCAGACCCGGGAGCACTGAAGTGCCGGCTCCACTGGCAGCTCCTTGCAGGGCCCAGCACACTTCCTTCCTCCTGGCCGGCCCCGGCTTATCGGCCAGGCAGGGTGAGGGGTGACCCCGCTCTCCCCTTCCCAGGCCTTCCGCTCCCTGCAGCCCTGGGAAAGCTCCCAGCCACGCTTCCACCACACCTACAACAGGCAGGAGCTGCTGGGAGCTCTGCAGGGCAGCAGCAAGGCAGGAGGGTGATGCTGGCACGGGGGGGTACCCTGCGCATCCCCCAGGCTGCTCCTGCACTCTTGGGGCCTCTGGAGGCTGCATGGGGATGCAGCTCCTACCACCTGAAGCCAGGGAGGATGCAGAACTTCCCAGGATGCGGTGCCAGCCCCACACCAAGGGACACACCAGGCTGGGGAGTGGGGTCCTGACTCGGGGTAGGGTCCTGCACCCCACGGCAGAGCCAAAGTCCTTTTCCATGGAACACTGGAGGCTGGTGAAATCACATCTGGAGTCTAGACTCAGTGACTCGGTGGGCTGGGCCTGGCGGCCGCGCTGTACCCAGACCCTGCTGCACACTGTTTGCTTAGCTGGAGGTATTTAATTGGAATTAAAGTGGCCCCTCTTGTTTTTGCGGACAGGGCTGTTGGAAAAGGAGCTGTAAGTCATAGAAAACATCTGTAGGAGCCTGCAAAGGGTCATTAGATGGCAGAACGCGAGGCGCCACTTTTAGTGCTCGCAGCCGGCGCAGGGAATAATGGTTCAATACGGCTTTTGTGGAGGAGCTGCCAAGCCAGCAAACACTTTCTATTTATTCTGGCAGTGGGCATGGCCGAAGGGATGCAGGATCCTCCACAGGGCCCCCAGGAGGGGTAGGGAGGACACTGCCAGTGCTGCAGGACACAAGGCAGCTGGTCCCAGAGGAGGCTGAAGTGGATGCTGGAACTGCCCCCGCCTACAGCCCCTTCAGTCCCCACGCCTGCACCAGCATCCTCTGCCCCTCCCAGCCCCAAGGGGTGCAGGATGGTGCCTGGCTCCCTGCAAGGAAGGGGGACAATCCGTGCTGTCCTCACCCTGCTCCACGGCTGCGTCTTGGTCACCCGCCCCTACCCCTCCCATTCCTGCTCCCTCAGGCCATGGGGTGTTAGGCACAGCTCACTGAGCACCCCAGCAGCTGAGGCAAAGCACGTCTCCACCCTGTGGGGTTCCAGCATCTCAATCCCTGCTCCGCTACCCCTCTCTGGGGCCAGATCCTGGCTCGAACACACACAAGGCTCAGTGACTCTGGCCCTAAATCTGGGTATTGCAGAGCAGAGACCAGGCTGGGGGAAGGCCCAGCGCCAGAGAAGTGGGAGGGGGAAGGGGACGGTCACTTGGTCACTTGGAAACAGCCAGACAATGGCCACCGGCTCCACTGGGAGAAGGCGGGTGAGCTGGATGCCAATCCTGGTGCCGGCTGGGCGGCTGAGCAGGGGCACGGCCACACCAGCACTCCTTCCTTCAATATGGTTTAATATGAGAGAAAGCAAATGCACAATACAAAATTTAAAAACCGGCATACATTGATACCCCACCTGGGTGGCTGCTCCGACACACACAACACGATGCTCTTGCACAATTGTTTCGTCGTCTGTCACTTGCAGAGGGTCTTAAAGGGCCCCAGCCCAGCAGCACCGGGCACAGCCCACGGGCAAGGTCACTTCTCCTTCTTGGAGGCTTCTGTTGGCTCTTCTTTGGAAGCCCCTGGTGCCTCCTTGGGGGTTGCGCTCTCCTCGTAGCTGGGGACAAGAGGGACATGAGTGGGGCTAGCTCCTCCCTGGGGACAGAGCCCTGTGCCAACATAGGGACAGCCCAACCTGTGGCCTTGGGTTCTGCCCTGCTGTTCTTGAGGATAAGGTGGGCTCCAACCATCAGTCCCCAACACAGGAAGCCCCATGGGGCAGAGCCCAGGCAGGGAGATGAGGGATACATCCCCCCTGGACACCTCCAAGGATAGGGTGGATCCAGCCAGGGGCCAGCTCTGTGCCCAGGGATCTATCCTTGTTCCCTTGTTCACTATTGGATATCCTGGATAGCGTATGCTTTCCTTGGCTGAGCACCGGTGCCAGCGGGGCCGGTTAACAGGGGAACCACAGCAAGACCAACAGCAGTGTTCCCTCCCAGGGTCTCACTCCTCTGGCTGCAAACGCCCTCCAGCAGTGGCCCCAGGGCTCTGTCTAAGGAAATTGGAATACTGCTCCAAGCAGAAAGGACAAGGTCTGGGATATCAATTCTTCTTGCCCTTCCCAGTCTCCTCTCTCAGACTGGGAGAGAAGTCGGCCCACAGCAGCACAGCAACAGCTCCAGCCTCTGCTCACGGAGTGAGAAGAGCTGGGAATAGGGAGAGCTTGGGCGAGGAAGAGCCAGGACCTGCCCCTACCTGGCCAGAGCGACAGACAAGGGGCCCCAGTGGCAGTGGTTACATGGCACTAGGGCTCTGCTGCCGGCGTCGGCGGGGACAGGACAGTTTCTGCTGCATGGAATCAGCCAGGCTGGCCGGCGAGCCAGACACCGTGGGGAAGTGGGTAAGTCTTGGTGTGTGAGGCAAGATTTCAGCAGAGGATTCATAGCTGCAGGAGAGAGAGAGGAAGCAGGAGGGGAAAGACAAGGACAGAAATGAGGCAGGGGAGAGAGAGAAAAAGCAGAAGAGTTTTGGAGTGAGAGCACCGAGAATGCACCGCCCTGTGCAGAAAGTCTGGCAACCCCCTTCACCTGCTTGCACCCGCTGGCCTCTCCTTGCCTGCAGACTCCAGGACAGGGCTGCAGAATGGAAAAGTGAGCACTGAAACTCAGGGATGAGGCAGCTCCCACTTGCATGAGCAGAGCCAGGCAGCCAGAACCTAGGGAGAGCAAGGCTCGGCAGTGGGGAGGTGGCAGTGGAGCGGCCCAGGGGCTGGGCAGGCAGCAGAGAGACGCAGCAGACCCTGTCCTGCCGCTTGAGGACAGCGTGCCCACAGCAGGTGTGGGGGGCAGGATGGATTCCCACTGCTGAGGGAGGCAGAGTGGAGCTTCCTGCCTAGCGTAGGGAGGTTTGGCAAGGCTGAGAGCCATGGAGTCGATCCCAATGTCACCCACCTCTGCTCCACCAGCACCCCTTCCCTGGGCCTGCAGCACAGATCTGCTCACTCCCACCCTGCCTGCAGACCTTCACTGCTGTGAGACACCATTTGCAGGCAGAGACCACAGGAACTGCCAGCTCCAGGGAGGATCAGGGCACACCAAAGCAGCACAGCAGAGCTACACCTGGTGGGATTCCTGCGGTGGGAGCCACTGCCCTCCAGGCATCAGTCCCTCTGAATCTCACTTCCTCTGCCTGCAACTGGAACCACTTCAAGGGAGGTCTGGCCCCCAGGGGCCATCAAGTTTGCAACCCTCCAGCATCCTGCCCCTGCCCTGGCAACACTTGGCTGCTGGAGCAGCTTGTGCTACTGCTCTGGGAGGGCACTAGTCCCTGGCTGCCAGGCTCCCTGTGCTCCTTGCTGCCCAGTGGGCCCAGCCTCACAGCTCATCTATCCTCAGTTTCCTGGCAGGAGGTGCTGCTGCTGTCAGCTGGTGAGTCACCGCACTGGGGAAAGCGGCTGCAGGATCCCAGGTGCACAGGAAGGACGATCCCAGGACACTCAGTGCCTGCAGCAGCGATTGTCAGAAGCAAACATCAAAGGAGGGGCAGGTGCGGCAGGGCTGGGGACGGCCCAGCTGAGAGCCGCTGGGAACATGCATACCTGCATCTCCCAGGGGAGGGGAGGGAGGAGGGAGGACAGCTGGCTTCCCGTTGCGCCCAGTTTCCCTCTGAGCAGGCTGGGAGCTCAGGAACACTCCCTGGGCTGGGGCACCGGGGAGACTGGAGGGTACACAGCTCTGCTTTAGGATGTTCCCTTCCCTCCTCTGCTTCAACCGTCGTTACTGTGCTGAGGCACCACCAAGTCTCGAGCATGACGGAGAAACAGCTCTCAGGCAGGAGGCCAGAGCTGCTCACCGACAGTCTGGACAGTCTTTGAGAACAGCTGAGCAAAACAGCCCAGTCCCGTTCCTCTGTACCCACAGTCTCTGGGGCAAGGAGACTGCAGCAAACCAGGAGACTTTGCCCAAGCGGAGAGGTTGGGATGTGCTCGAAGCAGCCTTGGCTGCTCTCACAGCCAGCTCTTTTTCCCCCACCCACGGGCCCTGGGACACAATGACCAAGTATCTCCACACCAGGTGTGCAGTCCCACCCTCCCCTGCCTGCCAGCACATGGGAAGAGCCTGTCACTGGGGCGTAAAGCAATACCAGGTGCTGCCTGCTGGTACCACACCACAGCTCCCACCCAGCTCCCGGGAGGCGGCTGGAGCCAGGCCCGGCATGTACAAACACAGACCCGCTCCCTCCACCCACGCACGTGCCGGCGCACACCCAGAGCATGCCCAGATGAACCCGTCCCTCCAGCTGTGCCCAGGCGTGGGAACATCTGCACGCTTCAGTGTGCTCCAGCGCCGCCGGCAAAACAGCTCCATCGCCAGCTGAGGCTCACCTGAACATTTCGGTTACTTCTCCCTTTGCCAAGGCCACGAGAAGCGGGAATCCAATGCAGGCAGGGACCAGGTACAGCAGCGCAGGCTGTGGGGAAGAAAAACAACTGTTAAACAAAACCACAAATCACCCCGAGGGTAGACTGCAAGGCGAGCTCATGGCCTTGTCCCCTCTGCACCCATGGTATCTGTCACATGGCTACTCAGGGAGTTAAGACCCCAAAAAGCAGCTTCAAGAGCTAAGTTAGAGCTGAAGCAGCATGAAGCTAGATTGGATATTAGGAGGAAATTCTTTCCTGTGAGGGTGGTGAGATCGTGGCACAAGCTGCCCAGAGAAGCTGTGGATGTTCAAGCTCTGGAAGTGTTCAAGGCCAGGTTGGAACAGGGCATGGAGCAGACTCATCTAGTGGTTGGTGTCTCTGCCCATGGCAGGGGAGTTGAAACAAGACGGTCTCCAAGGTCCCTTCCCAAACCACTCTGGGATTCTGTGAAAATCCTCACTGTGAGTTCCAGCGGGGCATGAACACACCAAGAGCTCCTGTGCAGATCACAGTGTATGGGCTTCCAGAGCCCCCTGCTGCACAGCCAGTGGGTGCTCAGGGCAGCTTGGTTGCAAAGAGCCAAAAAACACAGGGCCCCTGGCTGAGGGGCTATTGTTGGAAACAAGGAGCCTTGCCCCAAGCCAGCCTCTGCTCCAGTGGAGCATAGGACCTTTCGGCAGGGAAAGGTACAGGCAGGTGCTGGAAAACCAAAGCCAAGAGAAGGAATAAATCTACTTTTCCCTGGCAGGATGCAAGAACTTCATGGCCAAGCTGGCCTGACCCACTTCGGATGTGCATCCACAGGAGGCAGTAGGGTGGAGCTCACCTGGGCATGCTTGAAGATGTGCATGATGAATATGGTGAGACCCAGCCCAAAGATGTAGGCCACAAAGCTGGTGTAGAAATACGTGTGCGTGTTCTTCTTCAGGCTGTAAGGAAAGGGAAGAGCTCGATGACCTCCTGTCTAGAATGCCAGTGGCCGAAATGGAATTGGCCTGGTACTCTTGGCCATCTCCCACCACAGTGGAGTGTGGGGAGCAATGCTCTGCCTGTGCAGCCCCTAGTATTGTGGGAACAGTGTGGAACCGAAGGCAGTGACACCCAGGTGAGGGGCTGGAGAAGGAAAGAAGGCAAGTGATCCTGCTGCTGGATGGCAACTGGGAAGGGAGGAATTGGGGCTGGGACCTAGGGAGGTCCCATTGTCTTGGCGGAGATGGGCCTGTCCCTGGCTCTCAGCAGTTGCTATTTTATCACAGGGCAGGCTGCAGGAACTGGGATTCCCAGCAGGTGCAGGCAGGATGTGGGTGGTAACACCTGGAAGAGCTGGCACAGACCAGAGGGTCTGTGCAAGAGCAGTGGGAGTGGGACCACACCACTGCAGTCACAGAGCACCCTGTTCCCCGGAGCCTTTCAGTGTGGAGCAACTGCTGCAGCCCAGCTGTAGGTGCAGCTTTCCTACGTGGGAAGGAGCTGCTTCCTCCAATGTCAGTGGCAACCTGGAGGCAGACGGCACTGCCAGGCACCTATTTGCATCCACGCGAGCACTTCCCAGGTGCCAGCACCCCCGGCTCTTTCCCACGCCATCAACTGCTTCCTCTCACTGCCCTCTGCTCCTTGGTTCCAGGGAGCTGCTGAGGCTCTGTGGGGCTGCTATGTGCTGCCGCCCTGATCCCCAGCCCTACCTATGCTTGAACTCAAACCACTCTCCCCCAGTCCTCAGCATTACCCCCAAAGCCAGACCCCTCTTCCAAGAGCTTTTCCTTACACCCTGTGGGGTGTCCCCACACCCAGCTCCAGAAGGGAGCCCATGACTGTGCTCCTGGCTCCCCCTTCCCTTTTTTCCTCTACAAAAGCAGCTCAAATATGCTGCAAGATCCAACCTGCCAGAGACCCTTCCCTGCTGCCTGCTCACCTGATATCAAACCTCAGCAGCAAGGCAATGAAGATCCCTGCAGGGAGAAGGAAACAATGAGGAGCTGGAAGTGGCAGAGGAGGGACAGCGAGGGGCCAGAGGAGCAGGGAAGGGACAGGCTGAGGGAGAGAGGCAGGGCAGGACCCGCGGTGCTCCGGTGCCGTGTCCGGGGTGACAGCGCCCTCTCGTGGCATGCGGCACCGGGACAGCACCCGGACCGGCGGGAGACTCCCAACCCACCGGAGACCCGCGCAGGGCTGCGCCTGGCCAAGGGCAGAGCACCTGCTCAGCTCCCCACAGCCCCCTCAAAGGAGACCCCAGCCCCATCACCCCTCTTCTGTCCTCACCCGGAATGACAATGTCTCCCAGTCCCAGCATGGCGAAGTTGTCGGCGTCCAGTCCCTTCTCCAGCAGGTCCTGAGGGAAAACCACTGCAAGGAGCAGAGTGAGGCACAGTGAGGGGGAGTGTCCCCACTGAACAGACCCCAGCCCCACTGGGCCTGGCAAACACGGACCAGAGCAGGGTAAGGGACCTGTCCCTGCCCTCAGGCCCCTTCTTCCCTGTAGCTTTCCTTGGTCTTTCTGGGACAATTCCAGGACAAGAAATCAAGAGGTCCCAGGACCCAAACTACCACATGCTCCACAGCAGCACCAGTTCACCTCTCCTGCTGTTTTGGGGCTCTGTGGTTTTTTGTTGTTTTATTTTCGTGGTGTTTATTTGGTATGGACTGTTTTCACAAGCAGGGGAAACAGAGTGACCCACAGAGTGATCCACATAGATCAGGGCTCTGCAAACCATCCCTTTCTAGACACTTGCCTTGGCTTGAGGCTGGCCAATGACAGACAGGAGGGGTCACTAGCAGGAAATGTTCCTGCACACATCCCACCCTGAGCCATCTCCAGAGGTGGAGGGTGCATGGGGCAGGGCTTGCAGTAAAACAGATCCCAGCACACAGGGAAGATCTACTCACGTTTTATTGGGGCTTCGAATGATTTGGCAACTGTCACCATCACGTTGGTGCCAAAGACCTAGAACACAGAAGCCCAAGGTGACCACAGCTGCACAGGAACACACCCCAGCTACAGCCTCAACCCCAGGGCCAGGAGTGGCCTCAGTGGCAGAAAATAGCCAAAGACCTGCCAAAATGTGGGTGCAGGAGCCCTGAAAGCAAGCCCACTGTCTGGGGGAGGAGGCATACAATGGCACTGGGGGAGGTGGCTGGTTCATGGCTGTCCTGCTCTCAGGGCAGCATCGGGACAGCACTCACACGGCAGATCTGCTGCCCACCACCCAGCCCTGCACTTCAGTTCAGTTTTATACAGTCAGCTCCATGTAAAGTCCAATTGGAGCAGGAGCTTCCAGCAGAATGTCCCCCAGCCTGGGAGCTTGCAGTGGGGACAGGGGCAAGTGCCAGATCAGCTGCAGTTTGCTCTGAGGTCATTTACTTGCACAGTCCTATCAGCTGAAACTATTGGCAGCATTTGGGGGGTGGACTGTAAACACTGAGGGCAGCCACCCTGATCTCTGCACCTTTCCATCTCCAAGCTTCCAATCCATCAGGCACAAAAAAACAGGTGGTGGTTAGCACTGGGTGAGCAACATCCTGAAGCCCTGGATTGAAGGGAAATCTTAAAGCAACGGATTAACTCCCATAAGGTGCAGCAAGTTCTGAGCCAGGAGAGTGACTGGACTCAACACTGGGATCATGGAAAAAGCAACACATGTCCCTCCAAGATTATGTGGGGGCAATAGCATCAACCCATTGAGAACTTCTTCCTCCTTGAAACCCTCCTGGGATCTCACTGTTATTGAATCCATGCCAAGATCCAAGTTCCTGCAGAGGGGCACAGTACAAGGGCCTCCACTTCAAGGCAGCCTTTCCGTAAGTCTCCAGCAATACTCTGACCCATGGGGAAGCTCAGATGGGAGACAGCCAGCAAATGGAGAGCAGAGGGGTGCACTCACTGTCCCCAAGGCACTGGGAAGACACTCACACACTAAGCAGGGCCTGGGGCACCAGGTGTGCCATGGCAGAAGGCTGAGTCCTCTCCAGCTGAGAGCTGTGGAGGAAGTGGCCCACAGGCTAAAAAACCACAGAGCCCAGACTGTTAACGAGCCCAGGAAACAGGGGCACCACCGGCCAAGTACAAAACAACCCACAGTAGCCAGGCATAAATATGGAGGGATTACACAGGCAGCTGCAGAGCTGCTGGACAGACCTCAATGTATACAAGGCTGTCAGACATTTGGAAACACGGTGATTCAGAAGGTGGAGGCAGCCGGCAGGACTGAGGAATATGGACATTACAAGGATACACATTCTCCCATGCATGGAGCAGAGCACACAACTGCATTCCTGCCTTCCTTGCCCCTCGTTCCTCTACAAAAGCAGTTCAAATACACTGCAAGATACAAGGAAAACCTCGAAATGAAAAAGTCCAGGTGCAGCACTGGCTAAGGAAAAGGGACTGGAGGCATTCCAGGGTCTGGTCCTCTGTGCAAGGGAACAGAAGGACACCAATGAAACAGGCAGATGACAGAGCCAAGGCACAGTTCATACAATCAGGCTCAGTGTGCCCCAGAGCAGCTTCAGCCCACCCAACAGCTGTCAGGCCCTGGGAAGACCATAGTGGGGAATACAGGACTGGATATGACACACACTGAGTACCCCACAATAGCCCTGATGAGGTCCCTGCCAGCTCTGGGCTCTTTGAGTGAGACAATAAAAGAAAACACACTTGATGAGCCACATTCTGCCACTGTGGATTCTGTCATCAACCCTGCCACACCCCTCTGAGCTGAGAAAGTGAAAATTCTGACTTCAAGTGTCTGTCCAGGCAGGGTGGTGCCTCCAGAAAGGTAGAACGCCAGGCACATGCTTCCACCAATGGCCTGCAGAATGCTCCCGCTTACCCAGAACACATCGTAGATGAAGAGGCCCCCAAGCAAGATGCAGCCAGTGCTGACGTTGTTCAGGTGCAGCAGCTCCACCCCGTTGAGGGAGAATGCCAGCCCGAAGAGATTGTTGGCAATCCAGTGCTGAGAAGGACAGGAAAAGGAGATCTGGGTCCCGCTGTACATGGAACCCCCACCTTGCATGGAAATGAGTCTGTGTCCATCCAGCCCAGTCCCCAGCTGTGCCTCTCTTACCTTTCTCAGCAGGTACCAGACCCCCACAACACTGCTCAATGCCAGGCACACAAGATCCTTGGTGTCAAACTCGTAATTCACTATTTCTGCAAGAAAACAAAGTAGTCAGATTTGGAGCAGGCCAGGCAGCTCCCCTTCCCACGCAGGGCTGAGATGAGTGATTCCACAGCTGGGGAGTCCAGAGCTCAGTGCTCATGTCCCAGACAAGGGAGCTGTACCCTTGGTACACACGTGCAAAGTGCCTGGGAAAGAGCAGTGGGCCCTGAAAAGCTCAGACCTTCTCCTTCAGCCAGACTCTGCACATGGACAGCATCCATGGTCCTGCTGTCAGCAAGGAAATTGGATTCAGGCACTGCCTAAGGCAGGGAGAGACAAATCTTCTCCCTCTTCCTGTGCCAGTTAACTCTTGGTGGTATCACCAGAAATACTCCCTCACCAGTAAAGCTACTATAGGGCAGGATACTTATCAAAGCATCTTCTGCCAGTGCAGAGATTTGGCCCAGATAAGGCAGCACAAACCAGTCAGACCTATGCTTTCTAAGGGGCTTAAATAAAGGCTGTGCATTTAACAACAGCCATAGCTCCATCCCCATAGCACTCTGGGAAGTGTTTCTGGGGTCTCCCTGCCAGCCAGAGGCATCACAGAGGCAGACTGCCATCCCAGCTCTGCAGGGCACATGGGTCTCACACTGGCTATGGAAGCTCATCAGAGAGCAAGAGGTGAGTCTTTGGGAAGGTTGTTTCAACGGGCTGAGAGTCATATGAACAAAAAAAAAGAAACAAAACAAAACAAAACAAAAAAAAAAAACAAAAAAAAAAAAAAAAAAAACAAAACAAAAAAAACAAAACAAAACAAAAAAAAAAAAGAACAGTAAAGGCAGAAAATATTCAGGCTCCCCTACAAGACCAGTGAGCCAACATACCCTCCTTGCTCTCCCCGGAGCCCTGGGTGAAGAGGAGCTGGTACTGTTTGTTGGGGAAATTTGCAGGGAAGAATCTGTTCATCATGGGGCTGAAACGAGAGGTGTAGAGAAGGGCAGTTCGACAGAAACCCCACAAAATGTGCTGCCCAGAACCTCTGCGTTTGAGGGGGCCCCACACCCCCTCCCAAGATGGGGAAATGCCATCTGCTCCATCAGGGACTGGCAGGAGCCACAGTAACTCACCCTGCATAGAGATATGATCTGGCTATACATGGCAGTCCCCCAAATACTCCATGGAAAGAAAAGAGAGCATCACCTACAAGAAAGCAGGATCCACCCCAGACCCCAGCAAATGCCCTATGCCCCCTAGCAACCCTCTGGGTAGCCAGCACTGCCTGGACCACCACTGGCGGGCTCTGCTGCAGAGCCAGGAGCAGAGCAAAGCCCTCGCCCAGCAGCAGTCTAGGGAAAGCATCTGGTCCTCTACGCCCCAGAGTTCACGAAACAGGAAACCAGTTTGAGTTTTTCAGTTACTGAAACAGCCTGAGCTTTCAACACCTCGTGCCACGCATCGCCATGGGAGGCCAGAGACATCACCACGAGCTCCAGCTGCCTGTGTCACCAACCCAGTAAGGGTGCTGAAGAGCTCTCCTCTCTGCAGGGCAGCAAGGACTGTGCCAAGAGAGGTTTTAAGTTGGATATCAGGAAAAGGCTCTTCACCCAGAGGGTGGCTGGGCACTGTTACAGACTCTCCAGGGAAGTGGTCCTGGCCCCAAGTCTGCCAGATTCCAAGGACTGCTTGGAAAACACTCTCAGGAACACGGTGGGATTTTTGGAGTTGTCCTGTGGAGGGTCAGAAGTTGGACTCGATCCTTGTGGGTCCGTTCCAACTCAGGATATTCTGATCCTGTGATTCTGAGCCAGAGAAGCTCCTTAGAATGAGTTGGCCTTGTCCCATGATGGTGTCCACTGACACCTGCACGAGCTCTTCCAGTGATGCTGTACACGGTGCTGGTTTCCAAGGACCCCCAGGGCTTTGGTTCCCACCACCAAGGGACAACACCCTAAGAGGCTGGGCAAATACCCTAAAGACCTGGCTCTGCTGCAGGGCAGTGGTGCTCTAAAATCCTCTCAACAAAATGAACTGAAGCCTTGGGTAGCCCTGCCCCAGGCACATCCATCCTTGTGCTGTACCTGATAGTGTGGGACAGGGCCAGGATCCCCAGCACAAAGAAATACATGGAAAGCAGAAGATTGATGTACTCTTGAGAGAATATCTGCAAGACAAAACCACAGAGGGGTTAGTTACCACAGCATCCTCCCCATCCTCCTGCTCCTGTTGGCAGCAGCTGTGACAGTGCTCCAGGGAAATGAGAAGAATAGCTAGAATAACCCAAATTCCTGCATGCTGAGGGAGAATATGTTGGAAATAGCCATGTGCTCAAAGAACAAGCACAATGGGCTCGTGAGCTGTTGCGCATCTGTGAGCTGCTCAGGTCAAAAAATAACTCCAGTGCTGCAGAAAGGAGGCCAGAGCTTCCCCTGCAGAACAGGGAGAGAGGCACCGCTCCCAGGGGCTGCCCAAGCCCAGGGGAGCAGCAGCACCCCCTGCCCTAATTAAACAGGGCATTATTAAAACTCCTGCCCTCCAAGTCACATGCTCTCTTACTGAAACACACCCCTACAAACCAGTGTGGAAGGATCCTGGGGCCCCCCGTGCTCTCCTGGAAGGGAGATGCTGGAATAGGAGAGCACACGGCACACAGCCACTGGCAGAGAAGGGACTGAACTGTACCATTCCAAACTCTGCACCTTAACCCTCACTTCCTGGCCAGCCAGGAGCACTCTGGAACCTTGAAGGTATCCCAAAACAGCACAGCTGGAAGCTGCCATGCCCACAGGACCATTCTGTGCTGCAGCTCCCCCAGACCCCTCTGGGAGCTCAGCCCTGTGCCAGACCTGCATGGGCAGCCCAAGGTGCTTGAGACCAAGACATCTTCTCCACATTACCAAAAGCATGTGCTGCTGAGAGCTCCCATCCATTACTCAGGTCATCTGACATCTAAAAGACTTCATCTGATCACACAGGGGCTCCCCCAGACCTGGAGCCAAAACGGCTCCAGGAGCACAGCATGGAGCACAACACAGAGCCAGCAGCATTTCCCCCTCAGAGTTCCAGCACCCTCTGGCTCCAGCCTGTGCCCTGTCAGGCTGGCCCACGGAGGCAGGAAGAGCTCAGGGCTATTTGCTCCTCGGCAGCTCTCCAGAAATAACCTGTGCACAAACAGGCTCTGGTAACCCCCAAGCTGTGACAATTCAGGCAAGAACTGACGTCCTCCTGCACGGTGACACCAAAGAGCTTGATCTGTGCAGCCTTACACACCTTCTGTCCCAACACTAAGGGCCAAAAACAAAGTCATCCCGTTATGGGAGCTCCTGCCAGGCAGGAGGACATCCTGCCCCAGCTCCAGTGCCACTCACTCACTTTAAAGAAGAGGTAGAGCCCCAGGAGGGTGCAACTGGCAACAATGGGAAAGCGAGCAGCGTCTCGGCTGGTAATGGTCTCTGGCATCTCTGAGGAGTTCTGGGGAGAGAAGGATAGAACAGGAATGGATCAGCCCCTGCTCTGGCTTCACACCCGAGCAGGGGGTGAACAGACACAACCTGCAGGGCTCCACAGTGGTTTTAAGAGGGATAACACGCCCACTGGCCCCTGCTATATCCAGAGGTGAGGCTGTGTCAGAGTCATAGCTTGAGCTGGAAAACACAAACCTTGCACTTGTCCTTCCCAGGACAGCCACAATTTACTGCTTTTCTCCTCCTGGAGAAGGAAAAAATCCTGTGCTGGCGTTGTTCCTTTCTCCCTGCCCGGAGGGGAGCTGGGCTCCCTCACCACTCACGCCCAGCCAGCCCCATCTGTGCCACCATCTGTGATCACCCTGTGCACGACACATCTCTCCAGCCACCTTCTCATCCCTCACCTTGCTCCTGGGACACTTCTCGTGCTCAAAAGCCCCAGATTTATAAATGCCTTCCAAGACATCTTTGCACCAGCTCAACCAGCCCCTTTCAAGCCATTTCCCATGGGACACCTTCAGTTTTCAGAGGAGGCAGAGGGCTGCCTGTTTTCTGCCTGTTCCCTGCCTGCTCCAGGCCCAGCTGGCTGCTGCTCAGAGATCTAATCTCACTCAGGCGAACACCTGCGGCCAGCACAGATCGAGGGCACCTCAAAAGCCCTTGTGCAGCTTATCCCAGGCACAGCAGTTGTCATGCTGTGCCTGGCAGAGCAGAGGTGCCCAAATTCCTGCTGCTCCCTGCAGAGTGAGAGATGAGAACCGCCCGTCCTGAACCATGGCTGGGCTTTGCTCACAGCCCCTCATTGCCTGGGCTGCCAGAAGTCCCCCAAGAAGAGCTGAAGCGCTTGATATGAGATTTAAGGACACACACGGAGATTTTAAAAATAGTAATAGATCAGACTGTGTAAAACAGTCCTTCCTCCTGAGCTACAGCAACCAAACTGTTAGGATTTAAGTCCCTGCTATGAAATGCAGAGAACAGCGGGAGGAGTACCGGGACAGAACGGGGTGTGCAGGCAGGAGAGCACCCCCGGAGCAGCCCCAGTGCCGCGGGGCATAGCCACACACGAGTCCCCCCAAGACAGCTCCTCCTGAGGAGGGACAAGGGACGGTTGTGTTTTGCAGCACTTGGATTTATCGGGGCGGTGACGACGTGGCTGGAGAAGCCCCGGGGGGAGCCAACTCTCTCTCTGGGGTCCCCTGAGCCTCCAGGCCCAGGACCTGGGCAGGGCACATGCAGCTGCCGGCCCGGCCGTGGAATGGGGCGCCCGGAGGGGATCCTTGGGGAGGGGCGAGGCCTATAGGCCCGGCTGCCCCGAGCCGCGGGGGTACCTTGCTCTTGGCGCAGCTGACGGAGCGCAGCGCCCCGAAGAAGATGGGCAGCAGCGCCATGAGGACGAGGCTGCCGTAGGCCAGCGCCATGCCCTCAGGGGTGGCGGGCGGGCGGACGGGGGTCCCGGCCCCGGGCGCGGCCCCGGCGGCGCTGCCGTTGTGCGCCGCGGGCTCCTCCATGGCGGCTGCTCCCACCGCGGTCCGCACCGACACGTCCCCCCTTACCGACCGGAAGTGCGTCACGCGTAGCGGCGCTGAAGCCGGCCCCGCCCCGGCGGCCCCGCTGCCAGGAGAAGGGCAGAGCCCGGAGCCGCCCCCGGGCCGCCACCACCCCCGCCGTGTGAAGGGCAGGGGATAGCCCGAGGATGGCTCTGCGGGCAGGAGTCCCGTTTTCCCGCAGCCCCCCGGAGCACGGGCGGGGATGGCAGCTCCAGGTGCCAACGGAGCTGGTCGGGGGCTCCTGGGCTGCCCTCAGTTTTCCTGCCCTTCACCGTTTTCCAAGGACCTGCACCCGTGTTCTTGGAAGCCCCCTGGCTGCTCTCAGCCCACTCGTGGTTACAGCAAACAGCCACTCTGTAAAATGTCTTATAAATGGCAGCAAATTCTCCCCATGCACTGGACTGGGACCAGGGCTCCGCTGGAAAATTGGCCAAAATGTGTGTTTTCCTCGCAAATATTCCAAGCCACTGGCAGCTCGGCTGTGCCACCAGGCTTTCTCCTCCTTCTCCTCACCGAGATGAAAGTCTGCTGAGAAGCAAAAACTGGTGAAGATTTGAGCGCAGTGAAATGGTGCTGGCCCCAGTTTAGATCTGAGCCATGGGCAGGAGATGGGAGCACAGCAGGGATTATAACACAAGTCTTTAATGTTTTTAAAATGTCTTTTAAATTTTATATTTTAAATAAAAGGCATCTATTTCAGGACCGGAGTGATTCATAGCTCCGTGTTTCAGGCAGAGGGCAGATGGAAAGGCCTCCTGGGAGCCCCTCTTGGGGGGGTTGGCCTCCTGCCCGGGATGCTGCCCTCTCCCTGCGACTGCTGTTCCCAGAGCCGAGAAGGATGGGCAGCAGAAGGCAGTGTGCCCTGCATCCCATCCTGCTGCCTGCCCACAGCACAGCACTGCTCCTGACCCCATCACTGCCCCCTTCTAAATCCCAGCCTGGCTTGGGGATCCTCACAAAGGGCAATGTCACTCTGCAGAGCAAGATGGGGGAGGCTGGGGCTGCCCCCGTGGAGGTGGGAGCAGGGTGGTGGGCACCAGGCTGGTGGCACAAGGGAGCCCAAGGGATGGGGGAAGACTGTACTAGAGCTGGTGGCCACCCATGGATGGCTGGCATTGGGACCGATGGCCACCCAGGGACAGATAGCACTGGAGCCAGTGGCCACCCAGAGGCAGATGGCACTGGGATAGCCCCGAGAGCACTCGCTGGAGCAGTTGGTACCACCGAGACCTGGCACCTGTGGGCCCAGATGGGGGCCACAGGCAGTCCCTGTCCCCCTGCCAGCACCTCCTCCTTCCACCCTCCCTCCTCCTTCCACCCTCTCTCCGTTTCCCAGCGCCTCACTGTGGCCCCCTTTGGCCTCTCCTCCCACTCCTTCCATCCTCCAGCACGGCCGCATTTTTCTGGGTTTGAGCTCATTCTTTCCACTCCCCTCTCTGCTGACTGCCAATTTTCCATCCCGTGGCCCCCCTCCACCGTCTCCTGCCACAGGAAAACACCAGCTGCAGCTGCGGGAGGGACCGGCAGCAGCAAGGAGCCCCTGTCCCTCGGGTGGAGCCCCCAACCCCCGGCCTGGCTGATGCTGTGTGAACAGCATCACCTCCAGCAGCACCAGGAATCGATGAGCCGGGAGCTCCAGGGCAAAACAGGAGGAGCAGAGCAGCAGCAAGAATGGAGCAGCAATGCCACGGGCACTAAGCAGCACGGAAAAAAAATCTGAGCGCTCACCTCCCCATTTCTGAGGGCAAAGCTTGGGATTTGCACCTCTGGAGAGACTAGTTTCCCATAGGGACAGAGTGCAGCCCCATGCCAGTGTCCCGTTTGTGCCAGCCACAGCCAGTGGTTCCCCACAGTCTGACCACAGAGTGAGTGGAAACTCCCGACCCGGGTAGGAGGGCACTGCTGATCCTCCCTGGCATCAGGCCCAAGATGCTGAGCAGGTTCCCCCATGGAATCCCAGCTGCTGGATGGCAGTACAGCTTAAAAACAACAGGCAAAGCCCACACAGCTCCAGCATCGCCTCCCTGGGTGCCCAGGGTCACTCCTTACTCACTGCAGCCAAGCACGTCCCTTCCTGGCGGTGCCATTCCGCTTGGCTCCTGCTCCCTGCCCCTTCCTGGGGCACCAGGAGCCACCAAGCGCCCGGCTCCCTGCCCAGCCTGTGGCTCCCACGGTGCTCAGGGGCTTTACACTGCAGCTCAGCAGAGCTCAGCCCTTCCCACAGGCTTTTCCAGAGCTGGGAAATGCAGGGGTCTTCACAGGGGATGATGCCGGACCACTGGGTGAGGAATTGGGACCTCCACCAAGCGTGGCCAAAGGAAGCCCTGGGCAGAGGCTCGTCCTGCCCCAAGATACTCCAGCTGATTGAGAAGCCAGCTAAGGCCTGGCTAGAGCAGGAAAGCAGATCCTCGGCCCTGGCCATAGGCAAGGAACAGAGCTCCAATGTGACCATGTAGCTCTGGGTTGTGGCTCCCCAGGGCAGGGACCCAGCAGAGAACAGCACCTCCCTGATGTGGTTTATTCTGCAGATCAAGGGTTTCTTCATCACACCAGTACAGAGAGAGCACAGAAACACTGGTGCCGGTGAAACATGGCACAAAGCCCTGGCACAGCAGGGTCAGGGTGCCAGGTGATGCCACTAGTGCTCCCCTGCCCCCTCTTCCCAGCCAGGCTCCAGGCTGTCCAAGGCGGACAATGCCACGGTTCCCTTGCCAGTCCCTGCTGCCCTGCAAAGGATGGCACTGCGAGTGGGACCTGCCACACTCCTGGTAGCCTCCAGCCCTGCTCTGGGACAGCTACCACTCACCTCTGGCTCTGCAGGAGTAGCTGTGATCCAAACTCTCACCACCCCAAGGGCAGGTACCCATCCCATCCTCCACTCCATGGACCTGGTCCCACTTATCCCCTCTCCTGGAGGGCATTGGCCGGATCCAGATCCCTCAGCACCAGTAAAAACAGCTCCACATCCTCAGCATCACTCCAGCCCTGTCTGAGCTCTCCACAGAGCCACTGGTCACACTCTTGGCAGAGAGCAGACTCCCAGCTGGCATGTGTGGAGGGACAGGACCGTGGCTCTCAGAGAACAGACAGGTCATGGCAGGACTTGGAACGGACTTTGAGGGCCACTTTGCTGCTGTTCCTGGCCACCAGCCTGTCGAGGAAGTGTCGGGCTCTGCTGGTGAAGCTCTCCTTGTGCTTCTGGCCAGGCGTGGGGTGCAGGTGGGACTTTTTGCCCCCTTGGCGCAGGCGGATCTGCCGCACCACCCCCTCGAAGAGCTCGGTCACGTTGTGCTGCAGAGCCGCCGACGTCTCAATGAACTTGCAGTCGAAGACGGCGGCACAGGCCTGGCCCTCTGCAAGGGAAGGGCAGAGAGAGGGCACAGCCCTGCTGGCACCCCAACTGCTGTGGGACGGGCACTGCCACATGCACAACAGCAGCTGCACGTCCAGGGACAAGGGGACAGATGTGAGGGAAGCAGCTGGGCATGGAGCCCCCTCAGGGCGGGAGAGTTCAGCCAGAACCTTCACCCCCTACTCACCTTCCTCGGACACCTCACGGCACCGCACCAGGTCAGTTTTGTTCCCCACCAGGATGATGGGGATGTCCTCGGCCTGGCGTGCACGGCGCAGTTGGATGCGCAGCTCTGAGGCGCTCTCGAAGCTGTCCCGGTCAGTGACAGAGTAAACAATGATGTAGGCGTTCCCTATCTGCAGGCAGTGGCTACGGCGCTGGCTCTCCTCACCCTGTCACCACATGGGGAACAAGATGTCACCAATCCGTGGCCACGACCACTTCCAGGGGACAGCAGAGCACCCTGGCACTGATGAGACCTTTCAGCACACCCCACCAACCCTCACACTGTGGAGAACAGATGTGTTACTCAATCAAATGCAGATTAAAAGCTCTTGATTTTGAAGGGAGTGTTTGGGAGTTTTCCTCTCTAACAACAACAAACTGGGGCTGCGGGCTCACCTTGGTGTGGGGAGGTGAGGCTGAATTCCCTGGGAATGCCCTGGGACAGTGTAGTGGGTACTGCACCCTGCGCGATCCAGGCACTGCTGGGCAGTGTAGGAATAAGCCATAGTGCAAAAAAAAGGGGCCATTATAGGGGTGTTACAGTGCTGGGGCATATCTGGGCAGTGCAGGTAAGTGTCAAACACAGCCTCAGTCCATGTGGGTGCTTGCACCCCTGTCCATAGCTTGGGCACTAACTCCATGCCCACTCCTAGGGACTCATTGCCCGGTGGCACCTACAGGAGTGCAGAGCCCTGGCATGAAGGGAAGGAGGAGGTGTTTGGAGGGAGGCAGTGACAGCAGCACTGGTATTCTGCCCAGGAGATACCTCATGTTCTGGGCATGAGGAATGCCCTATGCCAGGCTCCTGGGGGCACCATTCTGTCCATTAAAGTTATCTGACTGGTGGTATTGACTCATGGATTTACCCAGGTGGATCCTTCAGCCCCATTCCCAAATCATTTCCATGCATTTTGAAGTGGGTTATCATATAAGAACCCACACTTGTGACAACACAGCAGCCCAGCCTCCCATGCTTGGGGGGAGTGGGCACAGAGCTGGGCAGAGATGTGACCCCAGCCTGTCTTGCCCACTGTGTATCCCGTGCTCCACGTTGGTGAGCCCCAGACACAAACAGGAGAGCTCCAGGTTGCCCTTCAAAGTGCTCAGAGGCCCCAAGATAGCACTTGTGCCCACAGAATGTCCCCTGGGCACATCCTGGCTCACCCAGCCCACCCCAACACCCAGCCCCGCCGTACCCTCTGCTCTGGCTCCCAGGTGTCCAGCACCAGCAGCGTGGTCTCCTCGCCATCCACGGTCAGCCTGCGCTCGTACGCGGCCCCTGCGGGACACCAGGGCAGCTCGGTCAGTGCCGCACTTCCCAGACAGCCGGGTCCCGGGCCCCTCTCCGTCTCGCACGGGGGTTTGTCCCGTCACGGGGTGCCCCACAGGTGACGCTACAGCAGATCCCCCCACCAAACACCCACCTCCGTGTTGGTCCAGCAGATCCCTCTCCTGGACGCCGGCGAAGAGGTTGACCAGGCTGGTCTTCCCCACGCCGGGGTCACCCAGCAGCACCACTCGGTACCGGGGCTTCCTGAGGCTTGGGGAGCCCGAGGAGCCGGGGGAGCAGCTGCCGCGGGGCGCCCTGCTGGGCTCGGAGGCGGTGTGGCCGAGCTGAGGGTGACAGGGCTCACCCCGTGAAGTGGCTCCAGAGCCACCCGGCCGCGGGAGCGGGGTGCTGGCCCTCCGCCGCAGCGGGCTCCTGCTCCCGGGCTGCGTGTTCAGGGTCATCACCAGCACCAAGGGCAGGGGGGCCGTAGGGTGGGCGGGGGAGTGGGTGTCCCCCCGAAGGGGACCCGCACCAGGCAGCCCCCGATCGCACCGCTGCCGCTCTTGGAACCGCTCCCGCTCTAAGCCGATGGCAGCTGGAGCACAACTTTCCCGGGACACCCGCACCGCCTTCCGCCCCGGGCTTTAAGCTTCGGGAGGTGGAGCCCGTCTCCGCTCCGATCCCTCCCCCACCACACACGCACCCGCCCGCACTGGCCTCGGCCCGGCCCAGCCGCCCTGTCTCGGACCCTTCGGTCCCCTCGGGGCTTGCGGTGCCGGGGAACGGCGAATTCCCCCGGGACCCATGCCTCGGTCACGGAGAGCAAAGGTTACATCGGGATGCTGCGGCATGCGCTTCCGCGGGCGGGGGCTCCACCACGCTCCGGTCCTGTGTGGAGCAGTGTCACCCCGGTTCCTGGCCATGGGTTCGCCACCCCTTGACTTGGTTCCGCCAAGGAAGGAGCGAGCCGAGCCCGGTCCGATCCTGCCCTGCCCAGGGGAAGATGTGCTTTTTCAGAACCTAGAAGCCTGGAGCTCAGCTGTGCAGCTCCATCTCCAAGATCCAATGATGGAATACAAGGCTGGGGCTCTCCTGGCATGAGCAATGGCAGAAGCTGTTTTTATCTGAGCCTGTCTGTTGGTCCTGAACACTGGCAACAGTGTCCCAAAGTATCCCAGTGCAGACACTTTTCTGAGCCTACACTGGGCCACCAGTCCACCCACACTGGGATATACGGGCAGAGCCTCATAGCACCAGGGCTGGTGCCAGGACACCCCTCATGATCAGAGCACAGTGATGGGGAGGGCAGGAATGACAGTAACACCTTTATTGTGCCATAAAACCACATCAGCAAATGCCCAAGGTGCTGAGCAGGACTGGGGGGAAGAAGGGCTGAAGGCAATGAAATCAGCTTGGCACTTCATCCAAGTCTGGCTGCTCCAGGCACTGGGCAAGGGGCTGGCATCAGACGAGAGACACCTCCTTGGTGGCAATGCTGAGGACCACCTCAGTACCAAGCATGCAGCTGAAAGAGAGGAGAGTTAGGAGAGCCAAAGCACAGAGAGGGAATAAGCCATTGCTATCACAGTATGAGAAGGAGCAGAGTGACTGCTCAGACGGTCTGTGCTCAGATGTGTCCCGTTACCTGCATGGCAGTCCTGTCATCAGAGGGCCCAATGATGGAGGCAAGCCTGCCTTAAGTCAGCTGTGCCACCCTCTCTACGTCCCCAGGGTCCTGCACTGGCTTTCAGCGGGGTCAGCTCAGATGCTTGTTCTGGGACCGAGGACCTTGCAAGCAGCTAGGGGAAGAGGGAAACACTTTTAAACCAGGTGAGGGTAGTGCCCAGCTCCTGTTTAGTTTAAACTAGAGCCAAACCTGACCCCCAGTCAACCCAGCAATATTTTCTTACGCCCCATGGTCTGCCACAGTCACTGACCCCTCTGCCAAACACCAAAATCAGTTCCAGCCCAAGCCCTGCTCCACCATCTCAGACCATGCTCTGTATGGCAGGCTCAGCTCTTGCCAACCTTCCTAGAGCTGCAGAACCAGACACAGCTCCTGGGGCTCTGAGAGGGAGAAGGAATGAATTCAGCCACTCTCATTGTCAATCCTGAAAGACAAACAGAAGCAGAGAAAGCCTGTTGGAGCAGCCAGGTACATCTGCTTTCTCGCAGTGGGGACAAGTGTGGCAAGCTGGGCTTGCTCAGAGCTGCCTCATCCATCTCCGTCTCAGCAGAGGACAAACTGTGCATCCAGAGAGTCCCAGCATTAGGGCTCAGACCTACCAGTGAAATCCACCCAGGGCCACTGGAAACAGGAGGATTTTTAGGGAGGGGAAGCTGAAATGCAGATGTGAATGGATACAGGGGAAGTTACAGCTCCTCTGGGCTCGACACACTGCCAGCAACATGCTGGGATCCAGGGAAGGCAAGCATGAGCACTGTGCTCCTCTGCATCCTCACATTCCCCAGCTGAGCAATTTGTGGCTTATTTTGCTCTTTCAAGATGCAAGTCCAATGTCTGGAAGCAAAGGGTTAATTAGCAAAACGAAGGGCTGGTGATGTCGTGTGAAAAGTTGCGGGGAGGTCAGTGGGAAAGGGCTGAGGATGGTGGAGAGGGCTCTGGCACAGGCTCCTGCCTGTCAGGGCGGGTAAGCACCAAATGCCTGACTTGTGATGTTACAGAAACTTTCCACTTGGGCCTTCCTGCTATTTTTAGCTCTTCTCCCATCCACCCTCAGTAACCCCAGCCCCACCAGCTGCTGAGGCTAATTAATTCCCATTTTTTATCTTTTTTTTTTTTTTTTTTAAACAGAAAAACATTAAGTTCCACTAGTCTATCACACAGCCACTTGCCTCCTCCCTCCTGTCATGTTCCAGGCTTTCCTCCTTCTTCAGCTCTTCCCTCCATAGCTACAGCCATACCTGTCTTCCAGCTAAAACCCAGACCCTGGTGCAGGAGATCCAGCCACCCTTGATACCCACACCACTGCTGCTCTACTCGGTGAGTGTCTGCCCAAAAGGGTGATATTTTCATGAAAAATAAGCTCTGTGTGCACTCAGCGGGGGCAGGAGCTGGGATACACCCGAAAGGAATGATCTCATGAGCAGATTCCCCCTGAGCACAGGTTGCTGTGTGTCACAGGGCTCTCTCCCTTCTGGCAGGCTGATGGGAAGATCATCCCCACAGGGCAAATGGGATTCATTCTCAGAAATGGAATTGTTTGACATTTATAAGATCAACACTGTCTTTAGCCAGGATGGAAAGCAAAGGTAACATGACTGTATAGACTCATTTCACAGTGATGTGAGCAACTAGCTTCCCAGATTATTTTCCATTGTTTTTTCTATCTCCTGGAGTTCTGCCCTCACTGTGTCCAGCCAGTTCTGACAGTAGGTTTGCACCACTGCCTTCATCCCCTGCACTGGGAGAAATCCAGTCACTGCTCATTCCTCAGAGCTGGGAAATGTCCTCTTGCACCAACCCTGACCTTACCCTCAGGCACTGCTGCTTGCACTGGCAGCACGGAGGAATCTGTCACCATGCCTGGTGCCACTCCACACAGGAGTGGCTCTGGGAAGCAGAGTGATGCTCCAGCAGCCAGCTGGAGCCAGCGACAGTGTGGAGGAATGAATTTAGTAGGCTGTTGCAGGGGTGACACTGCTGCTGATCTATGGGGAGGCCCTCCCGACTCGCTCTTTTGTCCATTTGGCAGCCTCTGTACCTCCTGGGACATCCCTACATCCCATGGATCCTCACCATCCTTTGCCCTCCGGGGACCTCCGGGCCCCATCGGCCCTCGGGAACCTCTCTTCGCTAGACCTCTGGGGATGCCCCGTATCCCCCGTAACCCGAGCCGGTCCCCACGGCGACAGCGGGCTCGGGGACCGGGCGGGGCCCAAGCTCGTGGGAAGGGGCGGAAGGGACGCCCCCTGCCGGCTCCGCCCCGGCACCGCACCGGGACAGGATCACCGAGACGGGATCCACCGGGCGGGGTCTGGGTGTCCGGGACTGGAAGCAGCTGTGGCAGCCCGAGCAGCCCCGCGGCACTGGCCCCGAGTTGCTTGCGGGGCGGCTGGGGCCGGGAACGAACAGAGGCAACGGCCGTCCCGGGGAGGCCGGGTAGAGGCGGGCCCGATGCACGGAACCAACGGGGATGGGCAAGCCGCCTCCGGCGCCGCAGAGCTGCTCGACGCCGCGGGCGTTCCGTGCTAATGCGCACCCAGCCGGTCCTGCCGGCAGAGCGGCAGCGAAAACCGGAGGCGTTTGGGAGCGGCCGAGCAGGTGCTCCGTGCCGAGGCCATGCGGGTGACAGGTGCCGGGCATGACCTCCGACTATACTGAGCGGGAACGACTCGGGGAGGCGCCGCCCGCAGGTCCAGTGCAAAGCCGCGGTGGAGAACTGTGTGGTGTTCCCCGCGCAGCGCGGCTCCGGGACGGCTTGGGCAGCGCCCGGGGCTACGGGCCGGGCCGGCGGGAGGGAAGGCCCCGGTGTCCCGGCTGGCCGCAATGTCGGGGCAGCCAGCAGGGCCGGGACAGGCCACAGCTCCTGCTCAGACCGCAGGGCGGCGGCAGCCCGTGGTGCCCGGTCGGTCGCAATGCCCGGTCAGTCGCGGGGCCCGGTCGGGTCGGGCGCGGCTCCGCGCGGTCCCCTGTCACCACAGCAACTGGCGGCGGCGGCGCAGCCAATGGGCGCGGCCCCCGGCGGGCCCGCGCGCGGCGGCGACAACCAATGGGCGCGGCCCCCGGCGGGCAGTCCGCGGTCTCCGGGGCAACAGCGCCACCGCCGCCGCCCCATTGGTGCCGCCCAGCGGAGGGGGCGGGGCCTGACCGGGAGGGGCGTGGCCCCACTCGTGGCACCAGGGAGCCGCGTGTCCGCCTCGTGGGCTGCGCGTTCCCCGCCCGGCGGTCCTGTCCCCGCCGGGGACCGATCCACGGGAAGACGCCGCTGGAATGAGTGGCGGAGACATGTCCACGAAGGCGTTGGTGTTCCCACAAACGGGTGATGCCGAGCGGTGCAAGCCCGAGTGAGCGGTCCGGGTACCGTTCCGGGCCGGGGCTCTGCCCGGACGACCGTGAGCAGCGGGTGTCCCGGGAGCCCGGTGGGCCGACAGGGCAGGCTTCAAGCGCAGCATTGTGGGGTGATACTCGGTGTTCCGGCCGGTCAGACCCGTGCACAGGCTCCCGGCGAACCGCGAGGGGTGTGGGTGCTCCCGAGGGTGCGGATGTCAGGGTCACCGGGGACATCGGGGTGCCTAGACCAGAGGAGCAGCAGGTTACTGGCAGGATCTGAGGCATCCTCGTGTGGGTGCCTGAGGACACACAGAGATACTGGCATACTGGGATGCTTGTCTGAAGGTACCGGGTGTCACCAGGGGTTCTGTGCTGCTCGGGTCAGGGTTCTGGGGGCTGTCGAGTTGCCGTGCGGGCGGTATCGGGGGCATCGGCGTGCTCGGTTAGCGGGGGGTAGCGGGGCGTGCCGTGTGTAGCGGTGGGGTACCGGGGGGTACCGGGGCGTGCCGGGTGTCCGGGCGGTACCGGGGCGTGCCGCCCTGCCATTCTCTCCAGCAACCCCTCTCGGCGGGCTCCCATTGGCTGAGCGGGATCTGCCCCCCCCGCCTCACGGCCAATGGGCGGCGGGGGGCGGGGTCCTCCTTTGACAGACCCGGCGCGGCGGTGTTTACCGGGGGCGGCGGGGGCGGGGCGGCGGTGTCTATAAGAGCGGCACCGAGGGGCGTGCGGCTCCCGGGCTGCCCGTTCCGCCCCCGCGCACTCCCGACCCGCACTCGGACCCGCCGCAACCACACTACACCATTCCCAACCGAAGCATCTGCCGACTTAAACGGGAAAGCATCACCGGGGCGGCGGGGAGCGGAGCAACCCCGAGGCGGAGCCCTCCCGGCGTGCAGCATCCCCGAGCCGGTACAGAGCATCCCGGAACATCCTCGGGCCGGCGTCGAACATCCCCGGCTTGGTGCGGAGCAATTCCGAGACGGTACGGAGCACCCCGGAGCATCATCAGATCGGTACCAATCATCCTCGAGGTGCTACAGAGCATCCCGGAGCATCCTCAGACCGATACCGAGCATCCTCGAGGTGCTACAGAGCATTCCGGAGCATCTTCGGACCTGTGCAGAGCATTCCGAGACAGGACCGCTACAGAGCATCTCCGAGCCGGAGACCACCGGGCCATCCCAGGGCCCTTCCGGAGCATCCCCGCGGCCGCCGCCCCGGCGGAGCCGGCCCCGCCGTGCGCCCCCGGGCCCCGTCGCGGCCGCCTGCGCCCCGCCCCGCCGCCGCCCGCTCCGCACAATGGGGGCGGCGCGGCGCGGCGCGTAGCGGCGGGCAGGGAGGCGGCGGCGGGAGGGGAGAAGGAAGAGGCGGAGGCGGCGGCGGGGTACCCGGCTCCGGGATGGTGCAGCGCGGCCCGCGGGGCCGGGGAGCGGAGGCTCGGCGGGAGCCCTGCGCCCCACTCCCCGCCCGTGACACCGAGCCCGCCTGGTGCAAGACGCCGAGCGGGCACATCAAGCGGCCCATGAACGCCTTCATGGTGTGGTCCCAGCACGAGCGCCGCAAGATCATGGATCAGTGGCCCGACATGCACAACGCCGAGATCTCCAAGCGCCTGGGCCGGCGCTGGCAGCTCCTCCACGACTCTGAGAAGATCCCCTTTGTCAGGGAGGCCGAGCGCCTGCGCCTCAAGCACATGGCTGACTACCCCGACTACAAGTACCGGCCTCGGAAAAAGGGCAAGGTGGGCACCGGAGCAGCCCGCCCTCGGCTCCCAGTGAAAATCAAGCCCTCCGTGTTGGGCCGTGTCTCTGCCAGCCGCAGGCAGCACGCCAAGCTGCCCGCCGGTCCCGACACCCCGCAGGAGCCCGCACCAGAGGTGCCCGCCGAGGACAGCCCTGTGGTGCCTGGCGCGGCTGCCTGGCACCCGGCACCCGACGGGGAGCACAGCCCCCAGGAGCCCCCTGCACCCCTGAGCCCTACCACACCCTGCCCGGAGCCAGGGAGGTCCCCAGAGAGCGGATCCCCTTCTCCCATGTCGGCTGGGTCCCCTCCCTCTTCCTTCAGCTCCTCCGACGAGGAGATGGAGGAAGAGCTGCTGGGGATCATGCCCGGACGGGCACCTGCCAGTGCCACCTGTGGTGCCCTGGACTGGTCCGTCTTCGACAAGGACCACGACCTCTACCCGCGGGGAGGCTCCTCGCACTTCGAGTTCCCGGACTATTGCACGCCCGAGGTGACGGAGATGATAGCAGGGGACTGGCTCATGTCCAGCATCTCAGACTTGGTCTTTACCTACTGAGTCCCACGCTCTGCAGGTAACGCTCATTTTTATTTTCACCCACAATCAGGTCATATCAAAAAACAACCCAGGAAAAAAACAAACAAACAAACCGAAACCAGCTGTTTACATGCAGGAATCAGGTATTTTGCCTTGAAGCTGCTGGAAGGCAGAGCCCCTGCTCCCCCTGCCCCCTGGCACACACCCATTCTCCATCGGTCTGTCTGTCTGACTCTCGCCTCGTGCCCGCGGGACGCATGGCCGCCCGCCGCGGTTATTTGCCCGTGAAATGCATCTCATCGGGATTTCATTGTCACACCCAGCCGCTTTCCCCCACGGCCCCGGTGCTGACAGCCATGGCTGCTCCCGGCCGCTCCCATCTCTGCCAGCACCGTGTGCCCTCCCGCTCTCCAGGAAGCAGGAGCATCCACGCCACCCCAGCTCTTGGTGCTCACCCCATCTTCCCCATCCCTTGGAGAATGGATGATTCCGTTTGGTTTTTGACTGCATTGAATGCATGGCTTCAATTTTCTCCTCTTCCTCTTTGCAGCTCTTGGGGAGGGATGCCAAGCCATGCCAAACTGTCCTTTCCCAACTCCCTATTTTGTGAGGGGTCCCTGGCTGGGGGGGGTTCAGTGTCCCACAGCAGTGTCTCCTTCCCTGTGGTGCGTGCTCCCCGCCACTTGCTTTGGGAAGAGTGAAGTTGCACACACGTGATGAGCACGTGGGCACGGGAGGCTGTGTTGTTTCTCTTGCCAGGCAGTTGTGCAGGGAAAGCTGTGCCATGGAGGGAACCCGTGTCCAGAGTCACCCCAAAATTGTATAGGGACCAGCTCTTCACTAAGCAGTCAGCCCTCATTTTAACCTTGGAGCCTGTACCCGTATGGGACCTGCTCTGGGCTGGCTGACCTTGGCCGGTGGAGCCGGGTGTCACTGTGCCCAGCCGTGGCATGTGGTGGTGCCGGGATGGCAGGGAGTAGCATGGAAGGGCAGGGTGGCAGGGAAAGGCAGCTTTGGGAAACCTGCCTTAAGGAACCACCCAAACTGGTCTAAGAGCAGCTGCAGGCAATGCCTGTGGGCGTGTGTGGGGTGTTGGTGATGCTCTGTCACGGGGCTCCTCCACACAGCACCACACTGGGCTCCCCTGACGGCCACGCCAAGAGCAGGGACATGCTGGCAGGGAAGATGCTGCTGCAGTGGCTCTTTCAGCTGGGATTTTCTTTGCTTTTCCTAATGGCTCCTTCCTGCGACAGCCGCCTCATCCCATTGCCAGGAGCACGTGGCTGCAGTGCTGGCTCGGCAGCTGCCGCAGGCTGCGGTTGGGGGGGCAGGGGCTGTGCTCTGGTACAGCTGTGCTGGGTGGGGACCCCACACATCCCTGGGGATGCGGTCATGGCTGGGGATGGCAGCGTCTGCAAGAGCTGTACTGGGCTTGGCAGCAACTGCTGCTTGAAGCAGCCCCTGCAGTCCCCCATGACCCCAGTTCCCCAGGGGCTCTGGGCTTGTGGGAGCCCCTTGGACCCTTCCCTGCCAGTGGGGTGCTGGTGGCAGTGGAGCACCCACAGCCCGGGGCTCTGCCTCCCTGTTTTGGGGCTGCCAGTTCCCCCAGTCACAGGCTACCCCATGCCTGCCCCTTGCTGTCTGGCTGGACTGAGCCATGACCAGGGGAAGGACATCCCCCTCCCATGTCCTGGCATCTCCTGAGGGTGCCTCGGAGTAGATGCCTGGCCCTGCTGCTGAACCTGCTGGTGGCCCTGGCTCAGCTGTGGGGACAGGCACTGCAGTGCAGGGAGAGGTGTGTCCCTGGGCCCTTTGCAGGGATGCTTGATGTCTCCCAGCCCAGTCCCTGGGGGCCCCTCGAGGACCCCCGCGATGGTCAACCATCAGCAGTGTAGATGTGTCGGTGTGTAGCGGTAGCTGTGTATGTTGGCATTAGCCACGGTGTTTCGGTACCCCCGTGCGGATGCCAGCCTGCGGAGCCAGGCGGGCATCACGCATCAGACACGTGTTCCCTGGATAGAGCGCGTCCTCTTCTCTGCGTCCCCTCCCTCCCCGGCCGTCCCCCACCGGATCAAGTCCCGCCCCCAAAGGTGGAAAAGCCAAATAAGCGCCGGGACAGTCCTGATTCTGGCAGCCTGCTCCCAGAATTTGCCTTCCCTGAGCAGCCCAGTGCCAGGAGCATCTGAAACCCCCTCCCATGTGTGAGCCGGGTTTGGGGTTCCCGTGGGGTCTGGCGGCCCCAGAGCTCTCTGACACACATGGATCTCACCCAGCACCTCGGTGCCTTCTTGGGGTGCACAGCCACCCCATGCTATGGCCAGGGGTTCTCACGGAGGGCACCCTCAGTCACCTGCCCTCCGTCCCTGTCCATGGGGAAGCCAAAGCCCCCAGGTACCAGCAAGACCTGAGGCCACACTGAGGGTCTCACATCACACATGTGCTTGGCTGACCCTGCAGCTCAGGGCTCAGCTTCCGTTCCTAGGGGGGACACAGGTCCCGGTGGTCCCCTATGTGCTGTGCATCACCATTGAGCCAGGTGATCCCTCCACAAACTGTCAGGCAAAGTATTTCCTCAGGAGCAGGTTCTGGGTCAGTGCCAGAACCGGAGCCAGCGCCGGGGTCTCCTGCCCTGGCCGCAAGCACAACATCATCCGCTTTGTCCCCGTCCTCACCCCTGTCCCCCTCCTCGAGTCTCGCCGGGTGTGTTTGTCAGGGAGAACCGTCGTGGACAGTGGTGGATTTTCTGTGCCGTGTGGTTGTAGTGCTTAGAGACCCCCCCCAGCGTGCGGCCCCCTCCCGCTGCGCCCCCGCTGCCCGGTGCTGGCTGGCATGCGTGTGCGAGCGTGTGTGCGTGCGCGTGCGACATCCCGTCATCACTCCAGACAAAGCGAATAATAATAATAATAATAATAATAGTAATAATAAATAATAAAAATAAACCAAACCTCTCTCAGGAAGCAGCTGCCCTGGCGGCGGCCGAGTGGGCCGGGGGTCCCCGGAGCTGGCAGGGCCCCAGCGCAGCCTGCGGATGGGCGCCAGCGCTCGGGGTCACCTTGTAGTGTTGTGTTAGTGAAGGATCCCTGTGTCTGTTATCTTGGAGTAACAGGATTTTAGCCGAGGGGCAGTGACGACCCCATCTGGGCCCGTCTTGGGGGTGTGATACGCCTGGCCTTTGCTTTGCAGAACCTCGGCTAACAATGATCCTGACTGTTGTGATTATGGAATAAAGTGTGTTGGTCTGCTCCCCACGGCTCTGGCTCCTTCTGTGCTGCCTCACTCCTTCCAGGGGAATTTGGGGTTCCCAGGGCTATGTGAGGTCCCCAGGGAATTGGGGAATTCCAAATGGCCAGCATCCAGCTCCCAGGCATATCAGTTCCCACCCTGAGCGCCGGTTCCTACGGGCCCTCCTACAGCAGGGAGGTTCACCCTCATCAGTCAGTGTGGGCTGGGCGTCCCAGGGAGCAGTGTGAGCATGTGCATGTATGTGCACGTATGCGGTGTGCATATGCAGCCCCTCGCCCCACCCGTGTGTGTGCGGGCAATCCCGGCACCGCCCCCGACTCCGTTCAGCCGGGGGGAGGGGATCGAGGGTAATCAGTGGGGAAGCTGGAGAGGGAGGGAACCGGAGAGGGAGGGAACCGGGGGTGCTAATCCAGACCCACAGAGGGGCCCGGGGGGTGGCCACGAGGTCACGCGCCACTTGCATCACACCCAGACCCCCGCCCCCAGTCTCGCCGCAGCTGTTGCCACGGCAACAAGAGGAGCCCAGAGCATCCCCGTGTACTGCCAGCCCCTCCTGCTGCCCCCGTGCTGCTGGGGACCCGGCTGTCCCCGCGGGAGGGAGAAGTGCAGGGATTGCCCATGCCACGGTGACCCCCCAAGTTTGCAGGCTGCACCCACGGGAGAGCCCCCAGCACCACCCAGGGCCTGGGCAGTACCACAGGGGCAGCAGTGTTCCAGTGTGGTGTCACTGCAGCCCCCTGCAATGGGATTTGTCTCTTCGTAGGGGCACTGCTGGGAGCAGGGGGAACCATGGCACAGCCACAGTCAGAGCTCACCAGCCATCACCACTGTCCCCCGACCTTACCAAAGGTCAGAGCCACATGAGGCTCCTGTCCAATGTCCAACGTGGCCCACACAGGTACATGCACACATTGCCACTGGTCTGGTTCTGAGTCACATATGGCAGTGGCCTCTTGGCTACTCCAATGGTGCCACATACTTCCCACCATCGCTCCTCCCTCCCCACTGCTGCCCAAAGCGTGTTCCTCCCAAAGGGCTCCAAGCACTGTTGAGAAAATGGCTCCTGGAGAAGCCACAGGCAATTAAAAACAGCCAACACGGCTGCCAGCCTTGAGCCATCCAGCCAAACCCGCTTCCAGCCTGGCAAAGGCGGCTGCATCACCCCAGCTCAGTGGAGCATGCCCTGGGAATTGGGCACCATGCCTGGGACCTCCTCCTGCAGCCAGGCACCCAGCCTGGGGTACAGAGCAGGCTGGGAGGTCAGGCTATTTCCAGCCCCACGCTGCTGATGGCGGGGACACCCTGGAGAGCCAGCAGCACACACAAGGCCTGGCGTTGGCCCAGAGGGAGGCAGATGGATGGAGAACAGTGACCGGGGCACACGTGCACCCTTTGGCTCTGCTCCTGCTCCTCTTCCCACGAGGCTGCTGGGTGTGAGGCTACACTGAGCTGGCCTGACCACTGCAGGGAAGGTGCCAGTTCTGGGCCACAGGGTGCCACAAGAGCAGATCTGGCAGCCCTGGCCTGGGGAGGGCAGGAAGTGTGTTTAGTAACTGTTTATTTTACAGTTTTAGAGTTTGTAGAAATCTGCATTTACAGGGAGTGTGTAAGTCTTTGTACAGAGTAACTGAAGCACCCGCAGCCATGGTTTCCTCCCAGGCCCTTCTCCCCACCTGGGGACAACACAATAGCTAAAGTGCATCATGGCCAGGGAATGGAGGGGCTGCAGGGGCTCCTCCTGGGGGGCTCCAGCCATCCTCTCCTTCAGGGTGGTGTACAGAGCAGTCCTGGGCCTTCCAGCAGCACTCCCAGGTCACCACACTCTCCTGCACCAAAGGTTTCTAAAGTGCTAAGTGACCCAGCCCCCAGTCCTGCTCTGCTGCTCTGGGGGTGCCAAGGGGGCAGGAGTGAGCTCTGCTTTCAGCCACACTGAGAGAATCCCCCTGAGCAGCCCCAGGTCTCTCCAAGGACAATGGCACCACTGAGGAGTGAACAGGTCTTGCTGCCTGCCTGGACAAGGGCAGTTTCACGCACTCCACATTTCACCTGTAGAGAGAAAGGGAACTCCTGCTCAGAGCTTCATGGGAACACAAGTCAGGAATGACAACTGCCCCCCTGCCCTCTGGCCACAAAGGCACAGCCCTTCCATGAGCAAGGGCCCATGGGGCAAACCAGAACATACCCAAGGCAGTTATGGACCAAGAGGGGTGGGAGTGGGGGGTGCTGAGCTTTGCAGGGCATGAATTTTCTTCTCTATCCCAAAATACCTTCAACCAACACCTCCTTTTCATGTATGCAGCCCCTGGGCATGGCACAGATGGCTTTGGGCACAACAGAGCTATGATGGGGCAGCAGGAGGGAGCCATGAGGGTCAGGTAAGGGCACTTGAGGGAGATTTAGCAGCTTGGGGGAGAGGTAGAGGCATAGAGTGTCTATTGGCTTTGTCTCAGTGGGACACTGAGTTGTCTAGAAGGATTTGCTGCTTAGCTTGGAGGGTAGGGAGCACTGGGACTGCAAATGGGACTGGTGAGGAGATGGAAGCTATGCAGGGTGGCCTTTCTGGGAAACCCCTCGTGTTATTTCCAGAGGCAATGCTGAAGCCTGATCAGCTCGTGGGTGAGGTTTTTGACACATTTCCTAGTGCAACAACTTCTATCCTGTGCAAAGTGTTTCACAAGCTGGGAAAAGCCTTTCTCCATTTGGGCACATTAGTGTTCACTTCCAGAGCTACTAAAGAAGTCAGCAATGGGTGTTGACAGTGCCACTAAGACTTGTGGTAGCATAACCTGGCACATGACAGTACACAGCTTCGGCAGGGCAACTGCACTTGTGTCTCACTTCTCTGACTCCGGTCATGGTACTGCCAGCACAGCAGTGGCAGTGCCTGAGAGCTGAGGGGAGCTAAGGTCTGCTCCTGGCCCCTGCAAACAGATCAGGCTGCAAAGATGTGGAAGGAAAAAGAGCCAGGGAGTGTTACACACTGAAGAGAAGCTCACAGCATTGTGCTGGTGGGGGTGTGGGAAAGGTTTGGCTCTGCTCAGAGGGTGCCCACAGGACAGGGAAGACCTGGAGCACCGGCAAAGCTGAAGGCAGATCGTGGGGCACACCAGAGCAATGAAGAGCCGAAGGGCTACCCTGCCCCTCAGGAGTGCAACAGCCCTCCACCCTCACACACACAAGCACCCAGAACAGACCCTGTTGGACACTCTCCTCTAGGCAAGGATCTGCTCTCACTCCCACTGTTTTTCCCCAATGGAGAATGCAGGATCATTTGGGCACAGCCCCACACAGAGCTTTCCTTTTGTACAGTCACCTGAGCACAGCCTGAACAGCCAAACTTGTCCATACCTCTGGTTCCTCAGGGGACAGCAGGAGTGTCTGTCTGCTCACCCTTGCACAGGGAGAGGGGAACAAGGTGAGCATGGTGTGGGGAACTGTCCTGCTGGGCTGGTTCCCTCAGTATCTGTCACAAAGGCCAAAAGCGTTACTGGACACAGTAAGAATAAAAAATAATCTTCAGACAGGTCGTTTCTGGACACGTCCTTCATCAAACATCAGCCCTTCCTGCTGGGGATGGATGCAGTGACAGCAAAGGCCTTTCCTCCGGCTTTAGGGAAAAATCTGCAGTTCAAACTTGGGTGCCCATTCCAGTGCGCTCTTCACCACAGCCAGGGCAGCTGCTCCCAGTGCCACTGTCAGCCCCATCACTGCCAGCTTGACAAAGCGGTTGGTCCGGGGCTTTGTCAAGATGGATTTTGTCCGCTCCTCCCCTCGGAGCCGCTCCTCCCCTCGGAGCCGCTCTCTAAATCGTTGCCTCAACACAGTGTCTGGTCTCTGCTGCACTGATGCCAACTCAAAGTCCTTAAAAGTGGAAGCCGCAGTTCTGCAAGAGAAGGAACACATCAAGCAGTGTCACCTGCTCCCTCTGGGACCAGCCTCCAGTCAGGAAGATCTCCCACAAGGAGTCAAGACCTGGCAAGGGGCTGTAGGGAACACAAGGGCTGCCCAGCGCTCACCGTTCTGCCTGAGCTGCCTGAGCTGCCTCCTTGGCGAGTTCGGAAGGTGGGAACTGGACAAAAAGGTCCCCGGCTTTACTGATCAGAGACTCGTAAGGAAGGTCCTGTGGGATCTGGGACAGGAGGTGGTGGACAGAGGCCATGTCACATTCGCAGTCCAGAACTTCCTGTTCCCGGTGCAGCACAATCTGCAGAGGTGTGAGAGGAGGACAGACAAGGAAGTGGGGACAACTCCTTGGCACATGCTGGCACTTGTTTGAGAGCCAGAAGAAAAAAACACTTTACTTCCAGCTGAAAGACCTTCTTCAAGAGGACACACTGCAGTGAATCATTCACTGGCTGAGAAAGGCCAAACCCCTTCTGAGACTCTGAGGCCATTGAAAGCCTCTTTCAGGGTACTTAGGTCTGTCTGCTGAGCAGAGCCTGCTACAGGCAGGTCAGAGACATGGGCAGAACCTCATAGGGTTTGACATCATGACTTGACCTCTGCCATAGGAGGATGGGGAGGTGGATGCACAGCGCAAAGCTGTCCCCAGCCAGCCAGACATCCCAGTATGCGACCAGAAGCAGGACCAGCACATGAAAGGAAATAAAAACACTGTGTCATGCTGCCTCCACAGCACCGAACTGGTACAGCCTGCACATCTGGACACCTCAGGCTGCCCTGAGTTCCCCTGGATCTCACCTGCCCTTTACCATCACCCTTTACCATCACTGACTGCATCTGCAGAACAGGGTACAGCTGGGGACAGCACCAGCACTGAGTTTGCCAGCCTCCCTCTCCAGCCCCAAACTCCTGCCACCTCATAACAGCACAGTTAATCCTTGACTATTCCATCAACACCTACCACAGCCGCAAAATAAATGGGCATCAGCGGGTGGCAAGCCAGGAAGAAGTCATATAATCGCACAACGTGCCGGAAGTCGGACAAAACGTGGCCAAACCAGGTGATGAGCCAGCTGAGAGCAAAGATAGTTCCCACCTCCGCACTACAGAGAGAAAGAGCCATTAGGTCAGCCTGGAAACAGGGAGGAAATGCTCCCAAGCCACCCCTGCACTGCACAGCTGTGCCTGGGGAAATAGAGCTGGCTGTCAGCGGACTGCCCCCCCAGAGCAGGAACTGCACCTCTGACACAAAAAAGTGTTTATCCCCTGTGCCACCCCCTGTGGCAGTGCTGCCACTCCTTGTGTCACATCCAGTGGGGGGCCACAGCAGAGGCCAAATGCTGCTTTCAGGGGATCCTGAATGTGTGATGTATCATGGCACTGTCTGGCTTGCTGGCCTGAGGGTTAACTGAAGTCTTGCAGCACAGACAGATATTTGGGTTCCTTCCTACCCTGAGGGCTTACTAATTCTGGGAGTTTGCAATCAGGGTTGGTACCCAAAGATGTTCTGGCTGTTGAAAAACAGGGTTGCCCAAAAAAGGGCTCTGAACTGACTCTTTCCATTCACCTTCCTGCTTCTGATTTGATCTGCTCAGGCACACCTGTGTCTCCCTAATGCAAGACCTGGGAATTATTCCCAGAACTAACAACAAACTACAGCAAGGTCCCACTAGCCACACAAGCAGCCACGTGAAGCAGTTGTAGCATTTGTACAACACTGTCCCCAAATCCCCAGCCCTTCCAGTACAGACTGCAGACAAATGGGCTGAAGGTGGCATCATGTAAAACCCCTCCAGACAGACAGCACAGGTTTGAGCCTGCTCAGAAATGAGTGATACATAGCTTTGGGGTGTCACCATCAGCTGTGGGACAGCTGTTGACTCTCTGAGGAAGCCACTCTCTGTGGTGCTGGGGATGTGCTGGTGAAAACGGCCCTGTGAAACAGGCAGGGGGGAGCCAGGAGGCTCTAAGGGAACATTTGCATACCTCTGCATGAAGTCGTGCACCTCAGGGTTCACCTGGTCTATGATGGGCATCAGGTAATTTAAAATGTGCTTGGTATTATCCATTGTTGAGTCCATAAAATCCCTGAGGAAAGATTTTAAAGAAGCTTTTTCAAGCAACAACATCAGCGTGCTCTCCCTCCAGGGAGGCAGCAGAAAAGGAAGTACATGCAATAAACAGCTTTGTTAGCAGGGTGGGCCCCAGCCCCAAGGAATTCTGTCTCTTTGGAGCAGCCTCCTTCCAGTTTGTCTTGGACACACAGGGCTGACCTGCACACAGAACCCAGGCCCAGACCGTCACGCTGCTGTCAGCTGACACTTCTTATTTTGCTGCAGTGCACACAAGAACCATAAAGTCTTTCCAACACCCAAAATCTGACTCCTGCCTGGGAGAGGAAAGATAATCACTCCAAACCACACTCTCCAGCTGGAAGCTTGCTCTTATTTCATGCACAGACAGGAAAAACTCTTCATATTGGGTACAGGACACTGGTACTACAGACCACACTGCCCAGAGCTATGCAAGGACAAGTGGGAGGCAGGTGCTGAGCCAGCCTAGAGGACCTGGAGAGGCCCTGACAGCCACACAACCACGGATAATGTATGTGAGTTGGCTTTTCCAACTCCAAGAGATGCTACAAATTAAATGACAGCCTTCAATTATCCCTTCCCCAGGGCACAGCTCCCTGCAAAGCCATGTGCTGTTGTGTGGTCAGGCTGCTCTCAATCACCCCTCTGGGTACAGGCATGACAGGCAGCCACTTTAACTCAAGGCTCGGCCTTCCCAGCTCTCCTTCCAGGCTAGGTCCACCTGCACAGGTGTCCTCACAGCCTGAGGACTGGCAATTTGCTCCTTTCCTCCCACTGAGTACCTGAGATGATGTGTTGAGAGCTTCTCCACCAGTGCTGTGGCCAGCCTGTCCCCTACCACCAGGAGGAAGGTGACCACGATGTCATGGTATCCCTGGTAGTAATGCAGCTGGGGGTTGCGCTTGAGGACGTGGAGGATGATATCGATGAGCTCCTCCTGCAATCCTTCCCTCTGGTCATCTGGCATTCCTGTGGGAACAGCAGAGGCACAGCTGTGTCACCTACCAGTGCCTGCTGTGGGAGCAAGGGCAACTGTGGTGTGCAAGGAGAGAACCTGAGCATTTACTTACCTACCTGATCCCTAGGGATGTGGTGCACAGGGGACAGTGGTAAAACTGGCAGAAAAAAACCTATCCAAGGCCCTCATGCTGTTTCCCAAAACTGCAGGACCAGGGGAATCTGGCCAGTTGCTGAGAGGTTTTATCTTTAGATCTGTAGAACCTTTACTGACAAGAAAGCCACTGTGGAGGACAGGAGCAGGGTTTACAGATGTTTGCAAAGTGCTACTGTGAAGAGAGAATTGTTCTGCACATCCAGAACTGACGAGGAAATTTCAGTAAATTTAATTTCCCAAGAGTTCTAGAAAAAAATTCAACAGGACTCACTTTCACAGAAACTATGTCAACTGCATTAGACTGTGAGGCCTACACTGGCACAACTTCCTATCAGTCTCCTGCTAATAACATGTGTTTAAGGACAGGACGTCACAGGGAAAACAACCCTGCAGAGCTGCAGCCAGTTTCGGGCAGTCCTTGTCAACAGATAAAACGCCCAAAGGCCAAGCAGAGAGTCCCAGCGGAGATCCTGCAATGACAAAGTTCTCCTTTTCCTCTGCTTCACTAATGCAGCTAAAAATAGGCAAGAGGCTGCCATTCAAGGGCAAAAAAATCCGTAGGAGCAGAGCCTCCAGGAATCAGGCCTGCACACAGCACCCACGCCTGCAAGAATCAGAGTGAATCAAGTGTTTATACAAAATAAAAGTGGCAGAAGGGGGAAGCAGATTCTGGCCAGAAATAACGACTGCTCTGCACAGAGAGCTGCTGGATTTAGTGTTTTATAAATAACACAAGGCACCAGCCTCCCATCAGAACTAAACAACTGCAAAACCATTTTGCTTCTAAATGATCTAAGTTCTGTTAAATTTGGTGCAAGAACCTGAATTTGAGACTGTTTTATACCAGGGGTTGTTCTAAGCAGAGTCGAACTCGCCTTCCCTGCCCCTGAGCTAGACCACAGACTAAAATAAACCAAAGCAAATGGCATGTTTCCCAAGCTTTCCATCTGTCCTAATCTCAACAGGTCATGGTGCACAAGACCTGTGCAGGATCCATGCAAGATCTGTCCTCTGTCTGCTGCAAATGTCTGTCAGTAGCAGCCTCCTGGCAGAGGGGCTCAGTGGGGCAAGGGAAGTGGAACGTTGGAAGAGCCACATCAAAAACCATCTGTACAGAGACAGCTGAAGGAAACTGATGGCTGCAGAAGGGCTTCACTGCAAGAAGCAGCTGCTGTAAGCTCACAAGTGGAAGGTTTCCTAGAAGTCAGGCCCTTGGAGTAATGGAGTGTCACCTTCTGCAGCCTCCCAGGGAGGTCTGAGCCAGGAGGAGCCCCATGGCATTGCTCTTGCCCCCATCAGAGTGGGAAGAGCAGAATTCCCCCCTCACCTGGTGGGAAGCGGCGCAGGGATCGCCGCACATCCAGTAACACTTGCTGGTAATCCTTATTGTCCTCTCGCAGTTCCTTCCCTGCTGAGAAAAAGAGGAACAGGATTAACATGAAACAGTGCAATGATACTAGGAAGTGAGTGAGGTGACGGATCTGGGAAGATCCCTGCTGAAACTGGACAAGAAGCTCCACACACCCCCTACTCCACTGTATATCCCCTTTTTCATGTTGCACCTCAGCCCCTTTCTCATGTCGCATCATGTTGTTTTTAGAAGTCATGTATTGTTTACAGCAACACAATATTGGTGCTGCAGTGAGTCCCCTTTGTACACGAGCTTAGTGGGAAATGCAACACACACAGGGAAAAGGCAGGTCAGAAAGCACATCCCTACTCTAGTGACAAAGGTCACTGAGCCGTTCCTCCCAAGCAGCTGAATCCAGGCTGTTCCATACCTGGAAGAGGGGGCAGGTCGTCTGTATTAACACTGAGCAGCTTTGGCCACACTTTGCACCGGATCTCGTCTGTGAGCAGCCCGCCCTCGCTGATTGCCATCCGCCTCAGCGCTGCCACGTCGATGGGGTCACTGTTCAGAGCCCGGTAAATCTCTGCCACTTTTCTTTTCTTCTTAGCATCAAAGTCTGCAAAAGGTCACAGAGATGTGAGCTGACAGGTAGTGCCAGCATACAGCAGGAGCTAACAACAGCCATTCACAGCAATGTCACACATGCAAGGGAGATGACACAGGACAGTCATTACACTGTCAGGACAGTGTGACTCTGGTAGTGATCCCTTCAGCTGAGTGTCCCCATTTCTGCAGGCTCAGCACTGGGAGCACCTCAAAGGGGACTCTTACTACTTCCCTATCATCCCTGGGCATCCCACTGTGGGAAGCAAATACTGCTCCTCCTGACACCGGAGCCACCAGCAGTGCCCAGACGGAGCCCTTGGCTCCTGTCCTTCCCAACAGCTCATGGCTCCATCCAGGATCAAGACAGCCCTCTGAAGCCATCCTGAAACTCTTTGCTCTCTGATGCAGCTGCCAGCTCAGATGCCAAGTGCTTCCTAAGACCAGGACTTAGGAAAATGTTCTAAAAAGGTTAGGAAAGTGTTCCCAAAACTGTGTTCCTACCGACTCCCAGGTTCAGCCGTCCTAGGAAGAAGCCTGAGTACTTCCACTGACAGCAACAGACACAAGAAAGGACATAATTATACCAGGGTTAAAGAAGCATAAGCACATTGACTTTTCCTACAACAAACACAAACCTGCCAGCCATCAGTACACACATAGCTCGGCCAGTAGGAAACAATTCCCACTGTTTTGAGGAGCACAGGAACTCGAGGCAGGGAGGGAAGGGGGTAACACACAAAGCACACAGTGCTCGCATTAGACACACTTACAGGACACCACAGTGCTTCCCAGGGAGCGGAGAAGGGACAGTACTTCACACCACATGGTGGAATTTGTCACCGCTGCCTCATGTGAGGAAAGACAGAAGCAGCCGAGAGCCACTCGATATCCCACACTGGAGGAGTTTCCAGTAAGGAGGCTTTGCTGAGCAGCTGCAGGACTGGAGTGCAGGATGAGGCCACAAACACTGCCTTTTCCTAAAGGCTTTTCCCATAGATGCAACAACTCTTGGGATCCAAACAAGATTCGTTCTACAAGGGATGTGTCCAAATAGGATTTGGGGTGGGAGGAATTTAAAGGATTTCGATGGAGAAACAACTTTCCCAAGGCCGCGCCCTCCCGGCAGCAATAGGGGAGCTCATTCCTCTGCCCACGTGGCACCTCAGCCACTGGCCTGGCTCTGTTCCTGCGAGCTCCTGGCTGGAAGTGCAGCTCTCAGCGAGGTCTGAAGGGAGCCGGCAGGTCGGCAGGCTGTTCACACAAACGGACGCTAAGTAGGTCGAGCAGTGGATGCTGTTCCTTCTCAAAGAACCTTCTACTTCTTGGATCAAAACAAGCTGTAACAGCCTACGACAGAGCTCCACCTCCCTCCGAATTCCAAGTTCCTGGTAACATTAAATCTCCTATCGCTCACACAGTGTCTAGAATTTCTTTTATTTCCTTTCCCGCCCCTTGTGCACGCAGAGTTATTTGCACAACAGAAGTCAGCTCTGCTCAGCCGGTTCCCTATTCCCAGCCAGTTCCCTACCCCCAGCTGTTCCTGATCCCCTGCCACACGCACACACTGGGCTGTCACATTCCGATGCCTCGGGAAGGAGGAGACAAAGCTATGGGAGAAAGAACTGTTCACACACGAAGAACTTAAAGGAGTAGTGGGAAGGAAGGAGCACATCTTGCGGCCTCCCCCTCTCAAACTTACTAATAAAGACACCCATATTTACACTTTTCAAACATACAGGGGACAATAGCTGCGAGGATTACTAAAACCAGTGCATTTCAAAACATGTTTTATGCAACCACAAGACCTTAAGTCGCAGGTTCACGCTTGGAAGAAGAGACACAAACCCAAGGTGAGAGCGGTCTAAAACCCAGATGGGTCCGTCCGTGCCTCTGCACCGCTGCAGGCACCGGGCACCGACACACGGCCTCACCAGGTCTGGCCTGCCCAGCGCTGCCGCAGAGCCCTAGGTCACTGCTGGGGAGCGCCCTCGGGCCCGGCTTGGGTCAGGAAGCATCAACCGCGCCCAGCTGCTTCCTGTCCGCCCGAGCCCGCGGCGGCCGCACAGCCGCGGGGTGGGCCGGACCCTTCGCTCGGTCCCGGGATCCCCGGGACTCCCGGTTCACCCGCCCGCTCCCGCCGGGGCGGCTGCGAGCGCAGCGCCGGCGCCGCCCCGCCACCAGGGGGCGCCGCCGCGCCCGCAGGGGGCGCTCCAGCCCCCGCCCCCTCAGCGGAACCACCACCCCCCGCCCGCCGGGCCCGGCCCAGCCCGTACCGTGGCCGCCGACGGCGTTGCGCGGCGGGCTCTGCCGGGCCATGTTCCCGGGCGCTGCGGCGCATTCTGGGCCGGATACCGGACCGGACCGGGCCGGGGTTCCGCGCTCCCCGCGCCGTCCGGTCCAGTCCCGCCCCCGCCCGCTCCCCCCGCCCCCGGCCCGCCGGCGCGCGGGCGTGACATCACAGCGCCGCAGTGCGCAGGCGCGGCGCCGCTCGGCAGATCGCGCAGGGAAGGCAGCTGCGCATGCGCAAACGGGAGCGCGTGGCCTGGACGTGTCCGCCGGGAGCGCGCGTCAGGGGCTTCTTAAACAAGGAAACCAAACCCCCAACCCTCCCCGATGTCCTCGGTACAGGTTATTCCCAGCGCTATCAGGGGCGGGTAACACACCCACAGTGGTGCTGCACACAGCGGCTGCTGCCACCACGCAAAAAGCCCTGCAAACCCTCCAAATTCCCCCGTCAATGCTTTTGAGGCACCGCAGTGGCAGAACAAGCGCCTGGCACTTCTATAAGGGCTTGTCAAGTCCACAAAGCTCCTTCCATGCACAGGGTTCCGTGCTTCCTTATGCAAGGGCTGACAGGCACGGGGGCCATCCACCACTCCCAGTTTCCTCTTCCACACGTCTTATCTTTATGCAAACCTCCCTCGCTTGGAATAACGAAAGAACTGGGTAAAATGTCCTGCATAGCTCAGAACCAGTGCAAACAAGCTGTATTTTGTCATACTGGGTGCTTTTACGTTACAGCACATTGAGGTAACAGTCAACACAGTCCAACTTTCACATCACTTTAGGATATAAAAGATTAAGTACAATGGATTTCCACTGGATGATGGCATGGAGGAGAAAGCTATCCTGGTGTATGTGAAAAACCTCACCTCGCTGCCGGCAATCCTCACAGAAAGGGGCAGTGTTCCATGTCCCACAAATCAGTTTAATCCAGCCCACATGCTCCATCCTAAAATTAACCAAGGAAAGTGGAAGCCCATGTCCATCCTCTCCAAAGAACAGAGGAGGGATGGGTGCCCAGGACAAGCAGGAGCTGCAGGCCAAGGCATCAGCACCCACCGAGGCACATGAAGATCGCTCAATGTCCAGGGGAACAACTGCTGCAATGGCTTTGGGATGAGAGATCACTGAGAGGGACAGGTGCCATTGTGCCTGTAGCCACACCAGCTGAGCCACCATAGCATTAGGTGACTGAAAACAAGTCACAGAAATCCACTGAATGGCAACAGGCACGAACACCTAACAATTGGTTCATCATCTCAATTCCCCACCGTCATGGCTGAGACAGAAAAGGAGGGGTTTTTATTATGGCAAAAGATCCTTCTCCCAGGAGAAACTTTGGCTTGTGACATCTGTGTAAGGCTTCTCTGCACTGCTCCCCATGGGTGTGACAGGGACATGGCCTGCCCAGGGCACATGTTGCTGTCACCACACCTGTGTCAGTGTATGACCACCCCAGGGAGGCCTCTACACAGGGAACTTAAATCTAACCTCGATAAATAAAACCAAATGTTTATTTACACCAAAGAATTCCAACACTGGATCTTTCACATATGAAGGACAAAGTATATATACACAGCAAAGGGTAGCAGGGCTGTAACAAGGGTGCTTTTCCGTTGTCAATGATAATATTTGTCCACAATTACTGATCTACCATTTCAGTTTAAGTTAACGTCTCCTCGCTCCTTCCTCTCAGTGCATATTTACAAGACTGTGAGGTAACTGGTATTCTCACCACATGGCACGTGAGGGAGGGGATGGTGGGTGAAGATGTGGGATCGGACTTGGCGCAGTCTGATTTTTCCAGCTTTAAGTAGCCACCAGCTCGAAACCTATAGAAACAATTTAAAAACAATATACCCAATAACAAACTAATTCCAGAGATCCAAGCCAAGCAATGGCTGGAAGAACCCTCCATGAGAAAGGGGCTGATCAGAGCAGAGCTTACTCCACAGGAGCACCTGTCTCAGGAGGTGCCAAGGACTCCAACTGGATCAGTAACTTCATTTTTAAGACTAAAATTACATGCAAAGGGTGAGTTAGCATTCTGGTTGACTCCTAAGGAGACATTATTCAATCCAATTAGGGTTTTGGACACTACCTGCACTTATTCCTTTTAAGCTTATCCCACCTCTCCCTACTGGAATTGTCTCCTCAGTGTACCCTGGCTGGGATATATGCAGGATATGGGGTTCAAGTGAGTGGTACTTTAAGAATCCCCTCCCCTGCCTCATGAAGACTGGATTTGGTAGTCTCTGGAGAACAGCACAATCCCCCAAGTTGTAGGCTTGTGGAGGAATAATGGTGGGAACATGAAGAGAAGAGATTTCCAGCAGGATGCAAGAGCTTGGAAATGCTGTTGATTCATCTTTGTTATTACATGAAGAGTTGGGGTTTTTTTGTGGGGTTTTTTGTTTTGTTATTTTTTTGGGAGGGGTGGGGGCGGGGGGAAGAAAAACTGTCCAAGAAGTATTCCATCTGTAGGTATTTTCAGGGAATCCCCTGAGTTACGAAAAGTTCAAGTAAAAAAAGAAAAATCAGCCTATAATAATTTTGTATATAATGACTGAACTACTATAAATCCACAAGCAACAGTTCAGACACGGTGTCTCCAAAGCGTTCATCCCCTCCCTTCCCCTGCCAGGCACGAGCTGCGTCCTGAGGAGAGGTGGAGGGGGAAACCTCTTCCCCACCTGACTCAGCTCAGGCAGCAGGAGACAGAGCCCGTCACTACTGCTGGGCGCCTGCAGCAGCTGGAACCGGCATCCCCAGAGTGGTGGTGGCAGAGATGACGGGTGAGCCTGCTAGAGGTCCAAGGGGTGAAGGTGTTGGCACTGAAGAAATCCCTAGAAGAGAGACAGGTAAGCAGGAATTAGAGTAAAAACGGGGAACTGCTATCCAGGACAGCTTCTGTAATCAAGTGGGAGCTTTGCTGGTCAGTTATTGTTTTCAGAGCTGCCCAAATAAGCTGAGATTAAAGAGCTGTCACTATTCTCTGCAGCTTTGGGAAGGGCAGATTTGCACACCCCTGAGTGTCAGTGATGGGCAGAAATGTGGCAGGATCACAGAACGGTATGGGTTGAAAAGGTAACCTTAAAGCTCCTCTTGTTCCAACCCCCCCCCCACCATGGGCAGGGACAACTTCCACTAGACCAGGTTGTCCCAAGCCACGTTCAACCTGGCCCTTAAACAATTCCAGGGATTTGAGAGCCACAACTTCTCTGGGCAGACTGTGCGAGTGAACTGTCCTTCAAGCTGCTGCCAGAAAATCAACTGCAAAGAACTTGAAATGAGACCAGAAAAACAGGTCAGGCTGCCCAAGGCCTTACTTATCACTCTCCCACCCACTTTGCAGCTCTCCTTGCCCTCTTCCCCAGTCCTGGGAGATGACCTAACACCGCCCTGCCTGCTGAACTCTCCCTCCTGGGTCCACCCACCCACCCCACACGTACAAATGCTTTAGCACACCGGGCATCAAGGAGAATTGACAGAACTGACCTGACATCATGCTCGCACTGCTGACAGGAGTGCTGCCACCCGGCATGTTGGACGAGCCCATCCGAGCCTGGTCTTTCACAATGGGATCTAGGAAGAACACACTACCAGTAAGTGCTGTGTTGCCAGAGAGCTGCTGAGGCACACAGACTGCCTATGGCCTCTGTGCTCAGCCAGTTCTAGCACTCTGCCTGTGTCAAATAACATCAACCATCATCTATCAAAATACAGACATTTCCACCAGCTCCAGTGGGAAGCACTCAAGACAGTACCAAGGTCATGTGATATTGGGGAAGGTCAGCTAAACTATGTGATTTCAGGTTCAGCAGAACTGTCTGACAGGAAAAGCTGAAGAATATTATGGCAAAGTTGATCTTTCTGTGCTAAGCAACTGTGTAATTGCAGAAAGCCAAACCCAGAATGTGGGTGTAGCAAGCAGAAAGACCATCACTAATTACAATCATGTGTCATATATCTACACGCATCTCTGTGAGCTGTCAGGTGTGCCACTAGAACTTGTCTTTCATGAGATGATCAAAACTTACTCTTTATTTTCAACTGCATGTAAATAACGCTCCCACCTGAACGGGGACAAACTCTTCCTGCCTCCCACGCCTTCTGTATCAGACAAGGGAATTCCAAACTTTGCTGTGCTCAGCACTACATATATCTTTTTGTGGACAAAAGTTAATGAACTGTTTGTCCAGCTCTCACATTCCAAGCTATTGGCTTCACTAATGTTCATACTTGCAAAACATTTCCCTGGGATTTTTTCAACAGGTGTAACACGGATCAACAGTCTGTTAATTACAGGGGTCCCTTCAGCAGCAGCAATAAAAACCCCAAAACAAAACCACCTGAGCAAATATTGACATTATGCATTGTTGCAGCTGCTTCAGTTCCCAAGATATCAATATCTGTGAAAAACAGCAACCATTTAAAAGTATTTACTAGTGAAAGTTACATTTTTGCTTGCAAAATCAAGACCTGAATACAGCAGTAGCAAAGCAATTTAGCAACAGAAGGTCTTAGAACGCCCGTTTATCAACAAACAACAATTCTCTGGGTTTATTCAAACACAGGAATCTGTGCACACCTGCACAAAGCAACCCCAAATCACATGATCTGGGTGACTTTCCTTGATACTACTTGCTAATTCATGGGCCCAACACGGGCACCCAACACTGATTCCTTGGCTGGTGGAGGTGGCACACAGAGACCAGCAGCCTCAGCTCCAGCACAATTATTTGCAGAGACCAGGCTGATTATTGCTGCCATTCTCATCTCCCATCTGCACAAGCCACGGGAACAGAGATTTCCCAGAGGCAGACCTCTCGGGACAGCAGCTGATACTTACAGAAGTAGGGGTGCTCCATGGCTTCTCTCGCTGTGAGTCGTGATTGGTGATCATATCGCAGCAGCTTGTCTAAGAAATCCAGAGCTTCTGGACTCACCAGGTGTTGGTTCTCACTGTGGACAAAGCGCTCCCATCGCTTACGGGAGTGTCTGCAGGGAAACAGACCCAAATCAGGCCAGGCAGGGGACAATGATGCCAAAACTCAGTTTCTTAAGGAGCAAGAACTGTGACAGATGTCCAGCCCCGAGGGAGGCCGCTGCTCTGGGCGGCAGCCACGGGACCGAGACATTCCAGAACATGAAGCAGTGTCACTGTGTCTCCACGCGGTGGCACAGCAGTCACAGCTCCAGTACAGCCACCTCGGCCACCACAGCTCCTGCACGGCCCTGCCACGACTCCAGAGAGCAGCAGGACTTATGTTCAGAATGGATTACAGGCCTAAAATTGCAGGTTCTGCTCATCTCTTATGCACCCAACCTGAGTTCCTTTAATTTTAGTCCCACTATGAGGGAAAAAAAACCCATATAAATTCTATCTTTAGCAGCACCTGACTTTCTGCATTCTAATGCTGAGAAACACCATTTTGTTTTTTTCCCTCCAGACTGAAGAGAGCACTTGCCCTTCATGCTTTCTGCTCCAGTAGTTCCTTTATTGCCTGGATGACATTTAAAAATCTTTCCTCAGGTCCATTTCCATATAAAGGACTATGGGAAGCAGTGGCAAAAGGGACCAAAGGCACAAAGTGCCAGTTCTCCAGAATCCTGGCTCTGACTTCTCCCACAAAATTTTGTTCATTTCAAGGTCTCTTGTCAAAGCTGTAACTATCTGGGTCTACTGAAGAGACTCCAGACCTTGGCTTACCTGCCCAAGATGTCATTGAAACGTGGGTCCAGCTCAATGTTGTATTTGTCAATGTAGTCATACAGATCTTCTGTCCCCAGCACCTTGGCTATCCTCACCAGCTGGGAACAAACACAAAAACAAGTCACTGCTGTGAAGATATGGTAATACCAGAGCCTGTATGAAGATATAGCAGCACATTGCCATGGGAGCTGGAACCTGGTCCCAGCAGTGTTAAACAGAAGCCACAGGGTCAGTTTGTGGCTCTGGCTTCCCCAGCCACAGTCCCAGGCATCAAGAACATGCCTCCACTCACAGCCAGAGCTCAATACCCCAAGCCAGCCAGGAGGGAGCCACAGACCCTAAAATCTCTAAAACCTGAGACCTTGCAACACCACCTCCCTTAGTAGCCAGAAAATATTCAAAACCAGCAGAGGGAAAGGCTAAAATAATTGGTCAAAAAAGCAGAAACTCTGGATCTTGCATGTGAAAAGTGAAGCACCACCCCAGAGAGCTCCAGAATAAAGGTTTGAGAATAAAAGGTCCCTGTTCCAGAATATTTGCATGGCAGTCACATGCTGAGCATGTGAAAAAGGTTTAAATATAAAAATTTTGGCCTAAAGGCAACACATCAAAATTTCAGAATCTATATAAACCTGTACCAAACTCACAGTTTCTATACAGAGTGGTGGGAGAGTGAGTAGTGGCAGGAGCTTTCCACATACCATGACCTCAGGAATAGTCATACTATGTACTAGAACACACCAGCCTTAATACAACTTTTTCTACAGCTTTTCCCAGACACCTACTGAGGAGCTCCTAAGTACAAAGCTCTATAAATCCACTTCTATTTAATTGATTACATAATCTTCCACACTTGAGAAAAGGAATGTGGCTTCAAACTGAGCAAAGAAGCCATTAGAGAAAGGCTTAAAAATTCTCTGAATGATTCGATAGAAGCCTAAGCAGGAAACCTTCATGGTGCTAAGAGAACAGACATTGTACATGACCAGCTCTCACCTGATCATAGTTGTCATGGCCATGGAAAAATGGCTCCTTTCGGAATATCATACTAGCCAACATGCAACCCAAGCTCCACATATCCAGACTGTAATCATACATCTGTACAAAACCAGAAGGACAATTCAATTTCTAATGAATTAAGCAGAACAGACCTCCAAAACTAACAGGGTTCCCCCTCCCCCGCAAAAGTGATATGAACACAGCCATGTCATGCTGGAAACAAATTGAACTCTCTTCATGTATCTTCATCCCTAAACCACTGCTCAGCTCAGTGTTCCAGTTACTCAAACTGGGATACAGCAATTAGCAGGACAGCAGGTATCCTAATTCCATCCCTGTCTGCCAGGATATTAAAGATCAGAGCTTTCTTCTATTTTCACTGCAGACTCCAATGCTATAAATCACTGAGAAATGTGTGTTGGGAAAGGAAGCGTTGCAACAAGCAACAAAAGGTGTGGACTTCCCAGGGTCCATGGGCAGGTGAGGATGTGCCTTTTTCCAGAACCAGCACGGCCTCAAAGTCACCAGGAACACTGTGATTTCCATAATGCAAACTGCCATTAGATAAGGGGATGCTTTTATAGCTTAATTTAGAAGTTCATGCAGTACTTGCTGTTCCCACAGGGGCTTTGTTTCATTCCTGTACCTTACTGCAAACACAGCCTTGTTAAAAAAATATTCAACGTTTGTATTCCAAGATCCATAATGATAGTTCTGCAGCTCTTCCTCAGGTCCTGAGACTACTCCTTAATTTCTTTCATTCAGTGGCTTTATGGCCACTGCTTTCTGCCATACATTTTGGAACAGATTGTCTTTAGCTTCAACTCCCTAGACATCTGAATTTTGGGTTTATTACCTTGAAATGGCACTGACTTTCCATATAAAAGTCAGTAAGAAGTCCTGGTAATTCTTACCTGATAATCTACAAGAAGTTCGGGTCCTTTGAAATATCTGGAAGCCACTCTGACATTGTACTCTTGGCCAGGGTGATAGAATTCAGCCAAACCCCAGTCTATTAGTCTAAGCTAAAAATGGTAGAAAACAAACAAAAAAGGCTCAAGGGATGCTCCAGCTTTCCATTGGCTGAATAACACAAGTGAACTTAGTCTGAAGTTAATTTATAAGTCTTCCATTTTCAATTAATTTGATCTGCTTACATATTCTCCCCAAACCCACATCAGCAAGCAGTTTAAATAAAATACCCATTACAACCCTGCCTGTGGGTTACATGTGACCAAGTAAAGCCTCAAAAACATTCTCATTTTATCTTTGTCCATACCGTAAGAGCAGAGTTCCCCTCAAAGAGGTCTGTTAGTACCACTACACAGGAGCACCCAAAAGGGATCCCAGTTTGCCAAGAGAAAAGCAGGACCCCTCCCTGCCCCCCAGCCAGCCCACACTACCTTTCTGTGCTCATGGTCAATCATGACATTGTGAGGTTTGACATCTCTGTGCATGATTCCCATGCTATGGCAGTAATCTAGAGCCTGTAGGTGAATGGAGACAGATGCTGGAGTCACAAGAATGTCTCTAGTTCAACCATACTCAAAAGTATTTCTACACGTATCAAGTCTAACTAGATGACAAGACTGTCCAGTGTTAGATCCTGGACTAGACTCACTGATCACAGAAAATGCTTCTAAAGCACCCTCTCAAAAGGAGGTCCGAGCAACACAAGCACACTTCATGTGCTTACTCACAAAAATTGGAATTTCAGAGTCTCTAAGAGCATAGTTACTAGGCACTAATGATCACACAAGTCCCCCTTCTCCAGGCTCCTGGGGATAAATTACTTAGTTCAGAAGAATGGATGAAGACATTTGACTCACATTATGCCAGAGCACAAACCCAGCCAGTAACAGCTCATAGTTTTCTTTTCTCAGAGGCTACGTGTACTCCTGATTTAGGATTTTAAGATATCTCAATGTACCAAAAAGACTGAAAAATAGATACTGACTTGATAATTTTCTGTCCAATTCTTCCATAGGCTCTCTTTCCTTCCCTTAGTGAGATGATGTCACTATCACCAGTGACATGAGAAACATCTCTACAGGATTAGCTAAGAGCAAATACTAGAAATAAACCAACAAAACAGCAAAACACCAACTTACCTTCAAAATCTCATACATGTAGAATCGAATATCATAATCTGTTAATGTCTGGTATAATTGCTGTGGGACATAAACACATCATGTCAGGGTTAAACAACCAAAAAATCCCTGTTCTGGGCTGCTGGCATTCTCCAAACCCTTTTGAAGGTATAGTCCAAGTCTCCCAAGTTACTGAACCCCACACCTGACTCTGATCAGTCTGTTCCTCTCCCTTTGCAAACCTCACACAGAGTTTACTTCCAGCTCTCCTCAGACAGCATATCCTGGTTCCTGTAACTATCTCCCTTCTGGTTGTACCCACCCAGCATGGCATTGCGCAGCCTTTCTTCTTCTGAGGCAGGTCAGTATGAAGGGACAAAGAAACATTTAAATCCCCATTCCCAGGAGTATGAAAGGCCACAGGAACAGCTGTCCACGTTTAAAGTGGTTCCAATAAATAGTTGTACACATAAAAGACAAATGCCTCAAAAAAAAAAAAAAAAAAAAAAAAAAAAAAAAAAAAAAGGCCATCAGATTGGGCCATCAGATTGATTTGCTCCCAAGGATAAGTACCTTTTGGAATCTGCATTCTCATCTTGTAACTTTTGTGTCAAAATGGTACTGATGGGCTAATTACAATCTTCCGTCCCAACTGCATTTACCTTTAAAAGCGTTTCCTATGCTGGAAGGAAATGCCTGTCCTATGTACTTTCCCTTCCCCAGAAAGACAGTACAAGTGGTTTTCAAACACAAAAAAAAGGAAAAGTCACATCCCACACTGTACCTTAAAGTCTGTGTTGTTTACATGTTCAAAAACCAGAGCGGGTGTCCGAGACTGAAACAGATAAAAAAGCATTCAGCCACTTTAAGTTATGTTTCCACTTAGGATAATGAATTTAATAATTTTTTCTACCAAAACTGCACAAAACCCCTCTGCCTTGGACATATTTATGATTCCCCTCAGACAGAGAGAGCAGAGCCAAAGCCCACAGCCTCCAGCAGCACTGTTTGCAGAGTGAATTAACTTGTCTCAGCTCACTGGTATCTCTTCCTCACAGAGTGAGGGGCTGGAGGGACCTGTGGGGGAAGGGCCCTCTAAAAGAAGTTTATCAGATTAAGAGCTGATCTGATCAGTCAATTCAAAAGCAGGATTTAAGAGCAGGGAAAAACAAAAAGCCAGGTCAGAGCTGAAATCAAACAGAGCAACTTCACCCATAACCCCACTGTGCCCCTTAAGTTCCTCCCTTACTCACCACAGGATCTTTTACTATATCTGCAAGGGTGATTATATTGGGACCGCCTCGCAAGTTCTCTAAGATCTTGATTTCACGCTTGATTTTCTTCTTTTTAACAGGCTGAAGAATAAAAACCCAAAGTGTAAGATAAAGCCCTGCAGTAAAGTGAGGCTAATAGCTCAACACCCAGATGACAATACTCAGGTGACTGTAGATCAGCAAAATATATTGGAACCTTTGCAATTTACCCTGAGCATGCATCATGCCAGTAAGGGCTCAAATATCTGCTGCCTCTTTTCTAACCATACAACCCTGACAGCTACAGACGATAATTCCAAGTGAAGGAGAGGCTGGAAGAAGGCTTTTTTTTTAAAAAAAAAAAAAAAAAACAAACAACTCTCTGAACATGATCTGATAGGCCAAGAGGAAATGGCCTCAAGTCATGCCAAGGGAGGTACAGGTATCAGGAAAAAATTTCTTCACAGAAAGGGCTGTCAAGCCCCAGAACAGGTTGCTCCAGTGGTGAGGACACCATCCTTGAATAGATTTAAAAGATGTAGATGTGGCACCTGGGGACATGAATGCTGGGGTGTTGGCTGGACTTGATAATCTTTGAGTGCTTTTCCAACCCGACCAGTTCTGTGATACTCCAAGACTTCTTAACTGGCATGTGGCAAATGTTTTATTGTGAGAAGTCCATGGGCTATTGAAGGGTCATTAAATGAAGGCCATGACCATGACAGCCTGCCAGGACATCAGCACTTAGAGAAGCTGCGAATTTTCTAGGCAGCTGCTGAAATGTTGCTTAGCTCCAAGTAAAAAGGTGTTGCACATCAGAGCTTCTCTAAGACAGAGCCTAATTCCTTACAGGCAGAGATCTGACTTAATAACCAAGCGCAGGGCTTGTATCAGGAGGCTGAAAACGACGGCCTGTTTCACTGAGTGACACTCCCAAGCCAGGCTTTAAGGATTTCAGTTTTAGAACATCAAAAAGCCCTTCCTGATCACCTCAAGACAGATTTTATCTTTTGCCCAATCCCCAGCTCACCTTGAGAATTTTAACAACTACTTTTTCATTATTTGTAATGTTGATGGCTTCAAATACTTCACTGTATTTGCCTCGGCCTAATTTTCGAACTAGCTGGTAGTCATCTTGATTTCTGTGGAGAGAAAAGGTTAGAGTTCCAAAGGGCTCAGTCACTTTCATTACAATTTATAAAATGTTCCTTAACACTCAATCGCTGCTTCACTTCCCAGACAAAGGGGATTAACTAGTGCCTTACCTCTCCTGAACTGGATGATTTAAGAATTAGGAGTGACATTCTTCTATTTGCCCAAGACAGATTCAAGCCAAAACTATGGACTGAAAGCCCAACTATGAATTTCAGCATTAGCAAACTTGAACTATCCCTTCTCTCTATATTTTGAAGCTCCATTTTTCCTTGTGTAATGCTGGTAAAATTCAACAAAGCCAGTAAGAGCAAAAATCTAAGCACAAGGCTGTTTAAAAGCAGTCTGGGCACAAAGCAGCACTTATGCTCAGATGACTGTGTACATTCCAGCAATTGGGAACTGCACAGCTGAGGGCAGAATTCTGTCTGGGCCCTCCATATCCCAGCAGGAACGCAGAGCTATGAAGCTGCCACCACTGCTGTCTGATTCTGGGACACTTTAGTCATGAGCTCAATTTAGACACCTCCTTCCTTCAAAGAGAAGCAGCCATATCTTTTCCAGACACTCACAGAGAGCTGAGCAACAAGTCATAAAATATTATGTACCTATTTAAATCTGTGGAGTTTCTCTACTTATCCAAATCAGCAGCAACTTCAGTTTGAAAGCATTTTCACTTCTTTTCAGCCCTGCATTCAGGACTGTTTGAATTGTTTCAGAAATAGGTTTTCTTCCCTCTGAAAGGGGATGTTCCCTGACTACCTGGCAAAAATTCTTCAAACTTTTAAGGAAGCTGCTATAAATGTTCCTCCACAACTGGGAATTTAAAGGTTTGGTAAGAAACATTTTTCTGAAGAGAAATTGTGATCCTTTCCCTTGCCATTTGCCAAGAAGCGTGAAAAAGCCTCACACAACACAGGTGCCTGAACTCCCCAAGTACCACTACACAGGATCCACAGGGATTGATCCTGGAGCAGAGACATGCAGGAACAGCCCAGACTTACCCCCACTCAACAACATGAGACTCATAGTCCCAGTACTCCCTGGGTCTGTGTGTGTTCACATCCGTGTAAACTCTGGCCCTGCTCGGCACGGGTCCCGACATATCAGACAGCTTGGCAGGAGGAAATGAGATGTGAAATCAGAGGTGACCTGGTCTGCAGTGCTGACAGAGAAAGGCCTCAGATTCCTCCACCTACAGACAGAATACAAACCAGAGGTTAAATTCTCAAGGTACTTTGAAAGTATTTTAAGTTAATCATTAAAATCTGCTGCAAAGGAGAGGCTGGAGCCTGCTCAGCCACAGGACTGGGATGGCTTGTCAGAGCTCGAAAGCCATTTGTCTGCTCTCCCTCACACAGGACTGGCCGCTAGCAAACCAACCCCCTGAACTGGTATCTTTCAGCACCTTGTTTCCAACTGCTGGTTGCAGAGGTAACTTTCTAAAAGGAAAGAATGTCTGTATCTGCAGATAGATCCCCTTCGTTAGACTCCAGACTGAAAGCAACAGCCACAGGCTGCAATCTCACCACCATCACAAGTCTTGGGCCATCCAATGTAACAATATCAATTCTGCTGGGATGAGAACCAGATTTAGTCACAACTTCCTACAGTCAAAACATTAAATCTGACTGTCCAAAAGACAGCAGCATCTGTGCTGGATTATGACGCTTTATCCAAACATGAAAGAAATGCACTGCTGCAAGGGTCCGAAGATGTTCCTGTGCATTCTTGCCCAAAGTACCTCCAATCCTTCCTCCTTACAATGCAATTTTTGAAACGCTTCTGGTAAGTTTCATCAGTACTGAGACTGGTCAAAACCACTCAAAAGAAATTTACTGTATGTCACAGAGAAACACTGTACTTTTATCCTGTATGTCTGAATACTTTGTCATCCAGATCTGAATATTTAAGACAGCAGTAACTCACTACAGTTTTTTATCAATATTGGCCTATTTAAGATAAATGTGGTGCCTTTCCATCTCTCAAATCTTTCACAAGGGGAAGTTAACACCTTTTTAGATGTTTAAATACAAGAATCCCCTTGTCAGCTTTCAAAACAACTTAAAAGAAAGGGAGCTGTACTGGAGCAGGGAAGAGCATTGTCTGGTGTGTAGCAGCATGTGTCAGGGCCATACAGCCCTGTGTATGTGCTCAAACAGTGGGCAACACTGTTACCTAAACTAATATACTTATTTGCTATGCGAATCTTATCCCTTCACAGAAGATGAACAACTGCCAGACTGCAGAAGGAAGTAACAGTCCCATTAATCACACATTAATGAGAAAGACCTAGAAATCTGCTTGGAGCAGTTAGCTTAAGCTACTAGGACATGTCACACCAGAAGAAAACTCTAGAAGCAAAATCCTGCTCTACAGGCAGAAACCCAGCGTTTATTTGAGGTCTGCAGCAGTTCTGCTCCTGTGAGGACCCAGCAAGAACCACTGGCTGTGAAGATGGTGGAGGATCTGGGGGACACAGGTCTGATGTCCTTCACCATGTCACACAACCTGACCAGCATCTGGTCCTGCTTCCAGAGGCAGAAGTGCATGCAAGGGCTCTCTGACATGGACAAAGCCTCCTTAGGTGGGACAGAGCTCAGCACTGGGTTATTTTTTGACCTACTGACACACAAATGGTGTTGGTGGCAGCTTCAGATGGACAGGGTTGCACTAATCCACTCCAGAGGTTGAACAGGGACACAGCACTATCCCAAAGTCCACAATGGAAGCGTGACTGAGGCCTTAGACCAACAAAAGAAGGATGGAGCACTTCAGACGTGTGTCCAGCTAATGGAAGAATATGAAGCATTCCTTAAAATATATTAAGTCTATTCCTGGACAAAATGCTAGTCCTCTCACAAAATATAGTTTCAGAAGATGAGGCAGCAATCATCTAAAACCTCAAAGCATTTATGTGGCATGACTCAGACACTTAGAAATTAGATGTCCCCAGGCATTACTAGAGCATGCAAGTTTACTAGAACAGTTTAGTACAGTGAAATTTATAGATTTCTAAGTTCAATCACTGTGTTTTTGTTTCTCCTCATTCCCTGTGCTTCTGGCAGGAGATGCACTGGCCCATTTCCTCTGCTCAATACTCCTTGTGAAGGAATTAACTGAACTTACACATGTCTCAGATGACTTAGCAATTTTAAAGCACAACCCAGTATAAGTAAAGCCCACGTGACTGCTCCCCTCACCCAGCTTAGCAAGATCAGTTTCAGTACAAAAAAAAAAAAAAAAGAAAAAAAGAAAAATCAATCACATTATCTAAAGATAGATCAAATTTCACAGTGGCTATTTTTTGTCATGTAGCTCTAGCCTAGCTCATGCTGCACATTGTAACAGGCTGCTCAGAGAAGGGCTTTTTCAGGAAATCATCAACTGCAGCTTCTAAGAATGGCACACAATGTCTATTTACGAGGGTAGGTATTATTGTCTACTGTTCCTTACACAGGAAGGGGAGAGAGTCTGCAGGGATAACTTAATTTTAAAGCAAACAGAGTTACAGACACACACAAACTTACCCTGCCTGAAAACTGCTCACTCTCTGCTCAAAACTGCCAAGGAATTTGTATAGATTTTTGCCTTCAGTGCCCCTGGAGGGGGATTGTTTTGCAGTGGATCCAAGCTCTTTGGCAGAAGGGAACGACACAAATAAGGACAGATAATGGGGACAGGTGTTGACATGCAGGCATCAGTTGAGCCTGCAGTTTTAAAGCAGAAAAATCTACAGTATGCACCTAGAGAAGTGCTCTGAGCTTGTTATAAAAGATGAATTCTATTTCTGCAGAATCCAAACAGAATGTTGTCATTTATTAATTCCTGCATTAACGACAGAATCCTAGAATAGTTTATATGGGGAGAGTCTGCTCAACATCATCTAATCAAAGTAGATGTGGTGAGATCAGGGTCCAGTGTAGCCTTCAGCATCTCCAGAAACAACACTAACATTTTAATTTCTCTGGTAGAAAAGCGTTTAACTAGGCAACAACCATGAGCTTTTATGCAAGGTATCAGAGGTCACAGAGAGATGAAGACAAAGCTCCCAACCACAGTCTGACATGCTGTTCACTGCCAAGGCCTGCCTGTGCAAGGACACAGAGCAGGGCTTCTCATTCAGCCCCTGCGGTGACACCCCTTGGACAGATGTCACCCAAAAGGGCTCACATGACAGCTACAGCAAAGGAGCACCACGCCAAAATTTCACTGTTGGCTTTTCCCACACAGGCCTGTCCTCAAAAATGCCGTTGGAGTATTAGCAAACTGATAATTAGCTGATTTCTTACACAGCAGCCTTATCAAGAGGAACCCTGCTCATCCCACACAGGAACAGAGCCAAACACAACTCCTGTCCTGCTGACAGACTCCATAGGAGTGCCCAGAGCTCCAGCCCAGAGACAGACAATTGTGCTGCCACCATATAGGAATTTTTTAATTGGAAGGCCTACTAATTTAAAAAAGAATCAGTTCTTAAAAGTTTGAATTCTTCTAACAGTAGCCTGTTGTCTGAACAGCTTGGCAAGCTTAGACATTTTGTGCCTGAAGTTCAATAAAATGGTAAAAAGCCTCTCAATGTTCTCTTTGACTCTCATTTTTAAAGCATTTTAATCTAAACCAGTTACAAACCCCCTCATTTTTTAAAAAAGGCATTTCAACATCCTTACAATGCACTCCAACTCTAAAGGCAACCATGCCCCTATAGAGAATTCTATATTTTGTGAAGGATCCATACCTCCAGCACCTACTCCAATTAGTACAGGAATTTCCTACACCCTCTGTCCTTCCAGATGCATGCACTTACAGCAAGCAGCAACAAAACACAGCTAAGAAATCCATGCAGATTAGCTTCTGAGAAACACACCTACTTCACCTCTAGTAAAACTTGCCTTTTTTTTTTCTTTAGTCCAGAATAACTGAGATACTGGAATGATTTTTTTCTGCTTTTAAATGGAAATGTTCTTGCCACTGAACCTGTCTCAAGCAGTTACTCACTCAGAACTTAAAATCTACGAAGCTGTCCCAGTATGAGGCAGCACTTACACAAGCTCCCAGTGAGCTGAAAGCCAAGAGCTTCCCAGAAGACTGGTGTCCCAAGGATCTTGCAAGTGCTATCCAAGTGATGACCTTTGTGGATAAGGTTTGGAGTATAAATAATGTACCTAAGAACACAAACACCGCTTGACACTGGCTTCCCTGTGGATTGCTGCTAATAGCATGCCTTGCCCTCGGTGTGAACATTATATCGCCAGGAAGATCCAAGTTCATCCAGAGAGAGTGGAGTGAACCCAGAAACCCTTGTTCAACACCAGACAAACCTGGTTATTCTCCACTACCCACCTGAACTTAGCTTCAGTGAGCCCACAGCAGTCCCAAAGGAGTAAAACAGGCCCTGAACTGCAGCAAGCTGAACTCGAAGAGCCAAGAAAACATTTCTGCAGTTTTATGAATTCCAGACAATCTCACCTTCCTCTGGAGGAGAAAGCAAGGTAGACAGATTGGCCAAACAGGTCTAGAGACTTTCCTCTCACTTCTACTTTCCCCACGTAAGCTCATTACAGTGGCGATTGTGCCAGCCTAAGACTGTAAACAGGCTGAGACAGCAGCGGGTTTGTTGTGAGAGAAGAAAAAGCTCTGTCAGTGGAGAAGAGCAGAATTACAGTGCAGGGCCTGGAACTGAAAGGTTATTCCCCTTCTTGTTATCTACAACTGCAAGCAAGGTGTTACCTTTCATAGCAGAAAGCTTAAACGCAGCCTCTAAAATCATGAGTGGAAAATGTGATTTGGTAGGGTGAGCAAGAATTACAATTATCAGATAAAATTGTTGATGATTTCCTTCACATAGCCCACACAGCCCTGTAATCCTCCCAGGGAAGAACACTTGCTCCTTCAGAGTTTGGAAAATATCTAACACTGGAGAAATACCACTGAAATTAAAAAATCAAGACATGCCTAAATATTACAGTACTGCCTGCTGGCAGTCAACATCAATCAACACCCAGCTTACTTTTAAAAGAAATAATAGTAATCGACTTTATTAAAAAATATGCTCTGTCTCACAAAAGAAACCTGATTTGTGTGTTCTCATGATGCTGAAACTTCAGCAATACAAGTATGGAACAAATGACCTCCAGAAGTCCCTTGCAACCTATTTTTTTCTGTGATTTTACAGCTAAAATAGAAACAAGCCTGGATTAACAGAATTGACATTTTACATCCTTTGCTGAAGATCATTTACCCACTAAAGGGACATCAACAGAAAACCAGATTTTGAGTTAAAAAAAAACAAAACAAACTTGAACTCAAACTTTTCTCTGGGTATTGTTTTGGAACAGCACAGTCTGCTTTAACTGCATTTTCCACCAAAATTATTTTTCAGATTTCTTTTAAATAGCTGGTTGTGTCCAACTGTAGAGAAATAATAAATGATATGTAATGACCTCAACATTCCCTCAGAAAAGAAACATGAACTGTTGTGATTAATTCAAAACAAGACATGGTCAGTCTGCAGGGAAAGCAGTTGACAGGTTTAGTTATACTTGAAGAAACATCTTGGAGTAATTCTGCACTAGAAATATCCTAAATTTAGACTGGCTCTTCCTACATCAGCTCCACTGATTCCTCTCTGAATTCCTCACGATTCCTGCCAATGAAGAAGTCATCCTCTGTAATGAGGATCACAATCTATATAGAAGCCATAGGAATGGTTTTACTGTAATTCCATGTTTTATGATACTCTTCACAGTCTTGGGGAAAACTTCACTGTTCCACTTTCCCAACTTGGAAAGCGGCATCTAACATGTCTGTCACCCTCCAGGATGCCCTGGCAGCGGCTCTGGTGCCACACGCTCTCCTGGCAGAAGGTCTGTCATGCTTTGTCTTCCTTTTTGTTCAGATCTGTAACAGTTGAATTTTAGCAGAGCTCACACAAACCCTCTTTGGGTCTCCAGCATCCCAGCCCGGTTGGACACCTGTCCTTTGCCAAACATCAGTGTTGGCAACAGCACATGGACCTGGGGCAGAACACTGTGATCACCTCCAGCAGCAGTGACAGGAATGCTGCTCACTCCATCTCCTAAGGGATTCTATACACAACAGACAATCTCCCAAGGTCATGAACACTATTATTTTCAGAGCTAAGTTAGTCAACAGCACATGGACCAAAGAGAAAGACCCCAAAACACAAAGACCCCAAAGCTGACCTTGGATGAGGCCATGTAGCTGCACGGGGTAGCAATATAAGTAAGACACCCAAGCCCCAGCACCCAAACACAGGCTCTGCCTCTTCCCATGCCTGCAGCCTCTCCTGCCACCACTCCCAGCCTCCCATAAACTCACTGGATATCCTGGCTGCTAGTGCCAAGGACTCCTGACACAATCCAATAAAAATGGCTGCAGTATAACCAGGCACTGCCAAATTAACCAGTCTGTACACACACACCAAACAGAAATCAACAACCAAACTCTTCTGCGTGCACCTCTTCCCCAAACTGACAGTTCAGGCTGAGCAAGGAGTGCAGGAAAGGTGGGGGGATTTTCTTTGGAGGAATATCCCTTTAGGCCTGCCCTAAAGCCAAAGCAATACTTCAACAGGAAGCAGTTCCTTTTTCTTCCAAGAGCACTAACTAAACTGAATCTCCTACTGCTGGAGCTTTGGACAGTATTCCAGTTACCAAAACTACAGTTTCTGAGCCCAGCAACACCAGGGAGCTCTTCCTGGAGGCTCACAAAGGGGAATGTTTCAGCAGCACTACAGGCTCTTCACAGCTGACATCAGGTTCCACTGGCAGCATCCTCTGGAAAGTTCTACCTCCCTAATTGCTGCTAAGTGACAGAGTTGTTTTCCTCATTAATTAGTAGGCACAGAGTACTGCCAGGACAATCATTCAGCTGATTTGACTCCTATGGTTCATGTACAGAGAGGGATTTAGGTAGAATTCAGAAAACTGACCTGTACCAACCATCTGTAAAAGTTACAGTTTTAATTGATCTGATCATGCAATTCCTAGAGGCAGGAACAGTTACCAGAGCCAAAGGATAAAGCAGAGGACACTGCCTGTTTCTTCAGGAAATCCCTGTGATCAGCTGTTCCATGGACCACAAACCATCTCCATCACACTCAGCCAGCATCGAGGAGGCTTAGCAAGAGACACCCGGTGTAAACCCCTGCCAGCAAGTGAAGTTCTGACATAATTCTCTAAAAATTTATCATTATTAACACAAGATGAAAACTAGCTACCACCATTCCAAGAATCAAATGGAAAAAAACAGCCATTAAACTCCACCAAACGGCACTCTCCTTCACAAGCCCCCAGTAAAGCTATTGTATCAAAACTTGTAATTTAATTTGTAAGCTCAGTTGAAATTAATCTAGGTGCTGCAGAACGAGCAAAGAGCCCTCTTTTTCCTTCTGGAGTACAACCAAGCATGGAAGAAAGGCTGGAATTCAACAGCACACTGGTAACAGACAGAGAAACCTGTGACAAAGGCTGTAAGAGAAGGAACACTGCAGGAGCTCTTGCTTTTCTAGACTGGAAATTAATTTGTTGTGCATGTCCACGCTCATCCATTTTCTGAACACTAAAAATAAAGACTTTCTGACAACTCACACGCACATGTGCAAATATGCTCTGAGAAAACGCCTTCTCCAAAGGCTTTGGTAACAACAGGGAGAGGCACCTTTTTGATTCCCTGGACACACAACAGGGTTTGGGGCCACTTCTTCCCACCACAGGAAGACCTTTCCCACTCAGGGAAAGCAAGTTTTGGCATGTAATTCTGTATTAGCACACTGGATTCTCCCTGCACTTGGCTTAATTAAAAGAGGACTAATTTAGCCTTTGGTTGTTCCAAAAGGTGCAAGGGCAGAGCTTACTTCTCTGCAAAAACAGAGTGAGTAACTTCAATTTTCTAGGTCTGCTGTTAACATTCAAGACTATCCAATGGGAAATCTGCAGCCAAACTCATGCCTTGACTCAAAATTGTTTTCCATCTAGCACACATTTTATTCACCACTCACATGAAATAAATTACCATAATATGATGCAGCCATCACAGGGGCAGGAGCTGGACAGCCTGCTTTAGAAACCACTCCCTGCACATGGTAATATTAATTAAAATACAGAACTCAGTAAGAGGACATAACCTAAATCTCAGAACTAAACTCCATGGAAAATTAAAATTACTGAAGCTGTAACCTTCCAAATGTGAGTCTGTGGTGGTACCAAGTCCACAAAGAACTCCAAGTTTCCCTCCTGCTCTTCAGCCTCCCAAAGAAGCAGCATGAAATGGATAATAAAATCATTTGTCCAGAACAGTGTGAACACACGAGCAGGTGAGACTTGTGCCAGGCTCATGTTGCTGCTTCTCTACTGGACTTCTAACCAGAAAATATCCATGAACCACTGATCCCATGACCACATCAACAATCCCACTTCTCATCAATCTTTCCTACCAATTAGCAAATTTGGCACCTTGATGGCAAAAAGGGCCAAAAAACAGCTTGGAAAAACACTCTACATGCAGTAACAGCACTAACACCAGCTAAAAAAGCTGCAGCCTCCTCTTCCAAGCAGTTTTTTCAGGTTCAAAGGAGAACTCCCTTTCTCCAATTACATTCTGTAAATTCCAGGGAAGTCAGCTCTTGGAAGCCCCTGGAAGGAGATATCCAAGCTCAGAAAAATTATCCAAGAGCTGTCTTGCAGCAAATGTTTGTAGCCAGACTAAGTCAAGGCAATCCTTCCTGATCTTAAAATTTTTGGGTTTTTTTTCTTTGTTTGTTTTTTTTTTTCTTCTGTAGACCCTTATGGGACAATAAGATCTAAGATGGCAACAATTTCATGCACAGTTTCCAGAACAAATATCTTAATGTAAGCAATTCCATAATGGAGGAATGGTGGAGGTGACAGGTCTGGTAACCCAGAAATAAATCCCTGCCTCTTCAGAAATGTGACACTAAATTAATCACACCACCACAATGTCACCCATTTGCTTCTCCTGTCTTTCTTTCCCTTATTCCTCAGAGGACATGAGGAAAGACAAAGAGAAAATTAGTTCTGTAAGGAGAAAATGGAGAATAACTGCACTGGAAGTATAAGGACACCCACCATTTAATAAAATTGGGAAAAGCTGGGTACATGTTCCTTTCATTAGAGCAGGAAATTTCTTTCTCTACAACTCCACAAATCTATAATCACCTTTCAAAATCCTATATATCCCAAGATTTCTACTTCCAGTGCATTCCATGAACCTAATCTGCATTATTTGAAAATGCCCCAAATATCAAACATTAAGTCTTTCAACGTCTAACCTTCAGGAAATGGTATTTTACCAAGTCAATCCCCAATCCCAGGTTTGTATCTTCACTCTCACATCTCAACAGCTTTTTTCAAGCAAACAAATACCATTAGCTGCCTCGCCACAAACCTCAACAACCTTAATGTCATGCAACATTCCATAATTCAACTTCCTCCACATTTGCTAGAACCTACAGCCAGTTTTACTATCACTTTTCCAAAGAGCCATATTCCCAACAAGCCTCACTTTCCCTCAATCCATGAACCCATGAGCCCTGCCAAAACCAGAAAACTTGTTCTGAACCTCCCACTTGAAGGTGTCTGCTTTCTCCTCCAACATCTACCTCTCATCACATTTGTCCATGTTTTGTGCCTCATCCCCTCACCCAGGCATATCACCAGATCTTCAGCTGCATGAGTTTTTGCTTCTTTGCTGCAGCCAAAGCCAAGAGTACATTCCCTTCCTCAATCTTGTTTCAACTCCCCATACACAGCAGCTGACCAGCCAAGCTCTCTGGTCTGAGTGCAGGACATGCACACCCAACTCTACCACCACATACACTGGGAACAAGAAGACAGCAAATTTCACTAACAATAGAATTTATGTTACTAGGTATTGACATAAATCACTAGAGAAAGGTGAAATAATGGAAATTTCTCCCCATTGGCAAGATGAAAGGGAAGGATCACTGCCTACCACCAAAGATGGACATTTTTCACACTCAGGGAAAGGTCTGGACCTTTACAATAAACCCTTCCCTGCTTGGAGTCATCCAAAGAGAACAGGGATTCCAGGCTCAAGGCACAGGCAGATTTTCTCCTGAGTGCAGAGCACTGCCCTGTACCTGGGATGGGACAGCCCAACTCCAGTTTTCACCTTCCAGTTACAGACAAGTGTGTGTCTCCACAAAGCACATGTAGGAACTGGAACATTAACTTAATCCCAGTTTTAAGGCTAATTAAGGAACTGACAAAGCTTCACACTTTCCCCAAATCTTGCCTTGAGTCTTCCCAACCTCACTCTCTCCTCTCCTAGCAGAAACTTTGCCCTTTTCTACATCACCCCAAAACCAGCAAAACACAGGATCAGCGATTCCTCTGCCTTAGCTGATGATGCACCCAGAATCCACACTGGATTCACATCCAACACCCAAGGTCGGCTGGCAGGATGGCACAAGCCCCAGCTCTGAGTCTGAATAATTTGAGCAATTCTGTTTCAGAAAAGAGAGCGTGTTCAAAGAACAAAGAAATCACTCCCAGCCCCAAGCAGAAATGCTGGGTGTCCACTTGCTTTCCTCTGAACAGCTGCCACTGTGCCCAGTCCCCTCTGGCAGGGACTCTTCCCGACCCATTTGTGGAGTGCACCCAGGACTCAGCTTCCATGAGGAGCCAGGTGAGCACACGGCACAGCCCTTTCCAGGGACACCTGCCCAGTTTCAAAACCTGGCACCAAGGGTCAGTGCAAGAGCAGCTTCCCAAGGCCCAGGGTCAGGTTTGAGCAACACAAATCCCAAATCATCAAAGACCTCTCTCAGGGATACCAGTTGGAACTGATCCACAAAGAACATCAAGGCTGACTCCTGACCCTGCACAGGACATCCCAGCAATCCCACCTTGTGCATGAGAACATTACCCAAATACTCCTTGAACTTTGTCAGGCTTGGGGCTGTTACCAGTACCCTGGAGAGCCTGTTTCAGTCTCCATTCCCCTCCAGGTGAAAAACCTTTTCCTAATATCCAGCCTAAACCACCTGTGCACAGCTCCATGTTATTCCCCCAGTCCCACAACAGATCACCATAGATCAGTGCTTGCCCTTCTCTTTTGGTTGAATATTCACAATCCAAACTTTATTGGTTTCACCCAAAACTCTCAGTAAGGAAGAATTAAGTGATCTGACAGACCTGGGGTTCCATAATCTTATCTAACGCCTATCTTTCAAACCACATTTTACCAACAGCCACACTGCTCTCGGTCCCAAGGCACAATTAACTAAATTACAGCGAGGGCAAAGCTGACCACCACTGCTTCCACAGACTGGTGTGGAAAGCCGTGAGAAAGACCTCCTCCTCCACCCAGAAAGGCCCAGAACGGAGTCCCTGCGCAGCCGGGGGTGGGAGCGAGCACTAACAGGCCTTTCCATGCCCCTCCGCATCTCTGCGCTTCTCCGGGCAGGGTGGTGAAGAGGCGAGATCGACCAATAACACCTACACGGCCCGAACGTGCGAGCTGGGAGAGCTGGGGGAGGGAACGACTCCCGTTCCGCGGGGCCCTGCCCTTCCTGCGCGGCCGAGGGCGGCCCCGCACCGGGCTGTGGGCAGCGGGGCGGCCCCTCCACAGCCCCTGCCCGCTCCCCCCGGGCACTCGGAGCCCCTCCGAGGTCAGCAGGCGGCAGGCCGTGCCCTTCCCGCCGCAGCGGACCCCCCCGCTCTGCCCGTTCCCCCTCAGCGCCGCCGCGGCCCCACTCTCCTGAGGGGCAGTCGCGGCCCCCCGGCCCACACCGCGCCCGCGGCGGGGGGGCGGAGAAGCTCAGTAGGCGCAGCGGAGCCCCACTCCCGCCGCCCGCTCCGCCCGCCACCGCCGCGGGGCCCCGCGTGGGCGCCGGAGCCGCCGGTACCTGGCGCGGCCGCTACCGCCGCCACCGCCGCCGCACACAGACAATATGGCGGAGGCACAAGGCTCGGCCGCCGCCGCAGGGACCAGAGCGAGGCGCGCCGGAAACGGAAACAGCGCGAGCCCCGCCACGCGCCGTGGGGGCGTGCGCAGGGCAGGGTGGAGCTCGCCGCGGGGGGCTATGGGAGTTGTAGTCCGTGGTGGTGGCGAGGGTGTGGGGAGGACGCGGGCTTTTTACCGCTCCGTGTCCAGGTGTGTCCTCGTGAGCCGCAGGAAGGTGGCGGGGCCCGTGTCGGCCTTCGCGGCACCGGAGGGAGGCCCGACCGTAAGCGGTGACCGCTTGGGCCCAGCCCCTCTGTGGGGCTGTGCGCGGGACCCGCCGCCAGGGGGCGACTGCGGCCTATGGAGGTGCCCCGGCACCGGTGCGTCCCCTGGCCCTTCCATTCGCCCCGGTACCGGCCCTTCCTCAGCCCTTCCACGGTCCTGTCTTGGCCCTTCCACAGCCCTTTCCCCACCTTCTCTGGCCCCTCTCTGACTTTTGTCGGTCCTTCTACCGGCCCTGCCCCGGCCGGCCCTCCCAGAACCCGGCGGTCCCGCCCGGTGTGTGGGATCTCGGGCCCTGTTCATGGAAGGGGCTTATCCCTCTGCTGAGCCGGCAGCCGTGCCAGCAACCAGGTCAAGCCTTGACCTGTTCCAGCAGTCCATGACCTTCTCTCTCTGCCTTTCACCTTCTTAGCCCAATTTTTTGCCGTGCAGGCCAGCACATCACTTTCCCCCCAAAAGGACTGGCCAGAGTGGATGGTCCACCGACCCATCTGTCGCAGGCTGAGCTAGGGGAGACCCTGAGGTGGGAGGAGAGACATCCAAGTTCAGCCTGAGCAGGAGCAGAAGCCTGGGCTCATGGCATGCTCAGACCAGGGCTAGCTGGAGACATGCAGTTCTGCGATTGTCACCGTTCTCTCACCATGTCCAGGGTCTGGCTTGAGCTGTGAGCCAGCCTGGAGTGGAGGGGGTTGCGCTGACCTATGTCTGCACCCTTTTGACCCCCCTCCCCAGATGGCCCCGTGCCCTTCAGAAGGCAGCCAGCCTCCCCCGCCCCCCACACCCGACCTCATGGAAAGCTGAGCAGGGCCAGGCTTCACCCCACTTCCCTCCCGGTGTGGGAGTCTCCCCCAGGGGAGGCCGCTGGCCCAAACCTCGCAGCCCCTCACCCCGGGTCACTCCCATTAGGTAAAGGAGCAGCTCGTCCTGGCGGGGGTATCTCTCTCTCGCGCTTTCCTTGTATTGTACGGGCCTGGGTCATCGAGGAAATCTTACAGGTCCTTCTGCTGCCGAGTGGTCACGGGGGAAGCCCAGCCCCCTTCCCCCCATTGTCAGCGGCCGGGCCGTATCCTCGCTCCAAGCCCCGGCCCCTAAAAATAGCTCTTTGTCAGGCGATTGTTCCGACACCTTCGCGGCGGCATTGACGTGGACCGGAGCGGGAGAGCGGTGGGGTAGGTGGAGGGGAAGGGCTGGAGGTCCCCCCTGGGACCACTCTGAGGATTTGCCGCTGATAACGGCCCCTGTTGTGGGGAAATGGGCTCCCGGCGTGAGGCACGGTGCCGAAGGCCTTCCCGTGCCACTGCTGCCTGCTGGTCACCTCTCCCCCACCTGCCCCAGCCCTCCTGCCAGCCCCGCACCCCACACCACCCTGGGTCACCAAGTGGGGGAAGTGTCTTCCCAGGGCACGGGGGGGATGGAGCCCTCCCAAGACCTCAGTTCAGATCTTGCAGGGTGGTGTCCAGCCCTAACCCCCCAAACCGGCTCCCTGGGTTGTCCCTGCCCTGTTCACCCCATTGAGGCCAGGGCAGGCAGGGGCAGCCCTGGGGCAGTGAGGCTGCCACTGTGTTCGAAGGCCGTGTTTTTGAGGGTTTAAGGCCATCCCTGCAGCACTGTTCCTGCCTTGAGCATCTGCAGGGATCCCCTGCAGTGAGGCGTTTTCCCATCCCCTCTCAGAGCCCCATCTCCAAGCACGGTGCCTGTTTGATCAAGTGTGGGCCCTGCCGTGGGATCCCAGGGAGCTGGCACCACTGCAGGGGCTATGCTGGGAAAGGGGCTGTGCAATGGAGACATCCTGGGACAGCCCCCTTCCTTGTCATCCCCTGCCACCCACTGCCAGCTGAAGGTGATGACCACTCTGGGCCCTCTCCTGCCCAGCCACCCCAGCTGCTGCAATAGGATTTTTTTTTCCCATGAAAAGGTTTGGATTAAAATAACCTCCTGGCCCAGATCCATTTTTTCTGATGTGGCTGGAGATGTTTGCCCACAGCCCTGCTTGGTATCCAAGCCTTGACCCTCCAGGCTGCTGTCCCCATGGTGAGGGCATGCCTGTCCTCTGCCTGGCCTTCAGGGACATATCACTCTCCCAGCCATGCCTGGCCTCACTGACTTGGAGAAGCTGGCCCTGCTCAGCTGCTGTCCACAGGCTGAGCTGAGCCCCTAGGGCTGCTGGCTGTGGGGCAGGGCACGGGGCCAGCCCTGCTCTGATTACCCCCAGCGCTTTTTCCTTTTTCTTCCTTAATTTACTGAGGGCTAAATCCAAATATTACAACTTCCCCTCCGCGCCGCTGGTTACGCAGGCGGCCCCGGCCAGGCATTGTCTTATTGTTTGCAGAGGGAAGCTCCAGCGGGAGATTAACCTGGCGTTCACCCCGCGCCACGGCCTCACACCCTGTCCCTGCTGCAAGGCCCATGTCCCCGGGGACCGCAGCTGGCACGAGGTCCCAGCAGGGTGAACAGCTCTAGGAGGTTTGGTGCATGGAGGGGACATGGCGTGGAGGTGGCAGCCCTGCAGCAGTGTCCCCAGCACCACTGGGATATGTGGGACCTTGCAACATTCTTGCTGTGCATTCTTTGTGATGGTGAGGATCTGGCAGGTGTCTTGGGGGTCTCAGGCAGACCCTTTGCCCATTTTCTCCTCCAGGGATGCTGGTAGGATGCTGGAGGGTCAGTACAGTCCGGGTCTGCTGGCATGGGGAGGCAGGGACTACCCAGCGCCCCAGCCTGGAGGACCATCATGATGCCCCTTGGTCTGCTCATCCCATCTAATCCCATCCCGTCCCGTCCCATCCCTGACTGCTGATGCCTCCCTGATCCTTCTCTCCACCCTGCCCTGGGCAGCAGAGATGTGTCACCCCGTTTGCACTCAGTGCCATCTAGACCTTGGAGCCCCCTTCCCCGTCCTTCACCCCCAAGTCCGATAGGTCTCGGAGTGACCTGTGACACTGAGTTGGTGGCTGTCACTGTCACAGGGAGGATTCCCCAGGCAACAAGTAACTGAACTTTGCTCCAGGATACACTGGGGTCTTTATCATGAGCCTCTGTTCTGGGGGAATCTCAGGGAGGGTCAGGCAGCGCCCAAAGGTGTTGCCAAAGGACAAGGAATGAGTACAGCTGGATCCTGGCCCCAAAATCTGTCTTTGTGTCCTCTATCCCTGTCTGGTTCCTCTTGCTCTGCTGACTCAGACTCAGACATGGTTTGACTCCACAGCCCCATCCTGGGGGTGGTGGGTTGGGAAAGCAGCGCTGCCCACAGACTGCAGGCTCTGCCTTACCCTTCTGCCCTCTATCCTCCCACACCCCATGGCTAGACAGACTCTTCTGTGTCCCTGCGTGGCTGTGGATCCCTTTCCAGCAGCCCTGGTGCACAGCAATACCAGAGGCTATCAGGTCCTGGCCCCCTATCACTGGGGGTGAGCCCCAGCCTGACCCCCTGCCCACAGCTCCAGCAGCTCCTGCCTGGCCAGACCCAGCCTTATCCGTCCCATCAGCAAGGCAGCTCCCAGCACCCACGGGTGCAGCCCTGCTGCATTCCAGCCTGGCTGGCCAGGCTGTGGAGAGGCTGAAATATTTGGGAGGGGAATGGAGAAGGGAAAGGGGAAAAAATAATAAAATAAAAATCTATAAAAAGAAACTTTAAAAACACAAGTTAAAAAAAAAAAAATACCAGGCACAGAGTGCAGCTGCGGTTCTGGTTCCAGTTCCCAGGTGATGTCAGGCCTGGAGCCTCTCCAGCCCTGGCCCCTCAGAGACGGTCTTTGTGGGTTCAGCACTGAGTGTTTTTCCTTCCTGAGACTCGGGGACACCTTCCTGTCTCAGAGAAAGCGGCCAAGAGCCTTTCCAAGGGTGTCCGCACGCAGGAAGGGGAGAGGATGGGAGGGAAGCGTGGCTGGGCTCAGTGCAGGGCTGCGGCTGCCGGGGAGCCGGCAGCGGCCGTGAGCAATCAGTGGCCACAACATTCACCCCACACGGGGCAAAGGGGCACCCGGCTCCCACCAGCCCGGCAGCTCTGAGTCACCGTTTCCCTCTCATGGTTCTGGGAGGGGCTGGAATGTACTGGGACCCACAGGCTTGTCACTGGAGTGTGCTGGGACCTGTGGCCCCAGTGCTGGGACAAGCTGGGATCGATAGCCTCAGCAGTGTGATGTGCTGGAATCCACAAGCCCAGCACTGGATGTTACTGGGTGCTCAACTTCTGCACTAGGACATGCTGGCACCCAGGGCTGTTACACTGGAGCTTGCTCTGGGGTCACTGTGCCATCCTTGGCACTGAGGTGTGCTGACATCCATGGCCCCAACACTGGGACATGCTGGATCCCACAGCCTCAGCACTGGGACATACTGGGATGCATGGCCTTTATACTGGAGCTTTCCAGGGCCCTAGTCTCTGGCACTGAGACATACTGGATGCACAGCTCCTGTGCAGGGATTCACTAGGGCTCACGGTCTTCATACTGGAGCTCGTTGAGGCTCCAGTTACTGGCACTGGGACATCCTGGGACACTGGTGCTCAGCCCTGGGACATACTGGGACCTGTACACTCAGAGCCTGGGACCTGCTGTGTTCCCAGCACTGGGACCACCAGCCCTTGCTGACCCCCTGGGGGACTCCAGAGCTGCTACTTCACGAGGACGGTCCCCTTTTATGTGTGAGTCGGGTTGTTTGCAGAGCACAGCATCCCCCACGGCCCCTGCCCCTCGATAAACCCGGGGGCAGGGATTCTGTGTCCTGGGCTGTTTGGAGAATCTCACGGCTGTTTATTGGGGTCTGGGACACATTAGCCACGCTGAGAACAAACCTCTCCCACCCACCCTGGTCCCTGCTTGGGACCAGCTCTCACAGCTGCACCGCGCTGTCAGCTCCATAAATCAAACCCGGGGGAGGGAGCCTGGGGCAGGCTCACCTCGGTGAGC
>VZSR01001238.1:6945977-6962265 GCA_013398615.1 Brachypodius melanocephalos | reverse complement strand
AGGGGGAGGAGGAGGAGGAAGGCAGGCGGTCGCGGGGGGGGGAGGGGGCCGCTTCGCCCGGCCGCGCCCGGAGCCCCCCCAGAGCCCCCCGAGCCGCCGGCAGCGCGGGGTGCTCCGAGCATCACGACACTGTGGGGTTCCTGGTCCCTCCCCCTGGTTCCTCCCCCCATCCCGGCCACGGACAATGGGGACACAGGGGGACGGGGGGAGACGGGAGCGGGGGGCACATGCCTCTGCCTCCCACCGCCTTTGTCTCCCTGCCGCCAGCCCCCGGGGCCAGGGAAGGACGGGTCTGCCGGGCGGGAGTCCTCATCCCCATCCCTGTCCCCATCCATGTCCCCTGTCCCCATTCCTGTCCCCGGTCCCTTGTCTTATCTCCATCCCTGTCCCTGTTCCTGCCTCTTGTCCCTTTCTCCTTTCCTTGTCCTTGCTCCCTGTTCCTATCCCTGTTCTCGGTTCCCATTCCCATCCATCTTCCTTGTTCTAATCTCTGTCCACAGTCCCCTTCCACTGACCCTTCTCTTTCCCTTCTCCCTTTCCTTGTACCTTTTTCTCTGTCCTCAACCCTTTCCCCTCTTCCCTGCTCTCATCTCCGTCCCACCTCTATCTTGTGCCCATCCCTGCTCACTGTTCCCATCCCTCTTTTCCCACCTTCTCTCCCCTTCCCATGTCCCTGTCCCACTCCCAGTCCCCAGGAAGCACCGTGACCTTCCAAGACACAACAATAGCCGGGCTCGTGGCAGTTCATTGTTCCCGGGCAGAGCCCCCACTCTTACTCCCCCCTCGTCTCATTGGAGCCCCCACTCCCACTCCCCGCCTCCTCTCTGCGCTCCGCTGCAGGCAGCTGGTGGTCCGGGGCTGCCTCTCCCTGCAGTTGTGCCATCTGAAGGCAGGACTTGTGCCATCTGAGGGCCAGTGGGTGACACGGGGATGTGCCTGGCAGCCGGCCGTGCTCTCCCTGAGCCTTGTGCAATGCCGAGAGTGTTGCAGCACTTAAGAAGGACGGTCCCTCCGCTGTCCTCGCAGGCAGAGCGCTGGCACGGAGCAGCCCTGGGCACACTAACCCCTTTGGCCAGGGATGTGTCACCAGGTCTGGGGACCAAAAGCAGCACCCCCACAGGAGCACCATGGGCCTGCCTGCTCACAGCCATGTCTGCTCCTTCAGTCGTGCCCAGAGCCACATCTGGAGCCAGCCCTGCATCGCAGTGCTCCTGCTCACTGCTTTGTGTGGTACTCCACAGCCCAGGGCATCCCACAGCATCCCACATTATCCTGTAGCCCAGAGCATCTCACAGCCCACATCATTCCACAGCCTAGAGCATCCCACAGGCCACAGCTTGCCACAGCATGCCACAGCATCTGATACCCCACAGTATCACACAGCATCTCACAGCATCGTGTATCCCGTAGCTCACAGCATCCCCCATCCCACAGCATCCCATATCCACAGCACTCCACATTCTATAGGATCCCAGGGCTGCTCCCTGTGTTGGCTGGGGTCTCTCCACTTGCTCCCACAGTGCTTGCCCAGGGGTTGCCGGCAGCATCACGAGCTCCATCTGTCCCTGTAGCGCTGCCCTGACGTCAAGGCTCTGCCAAGTTCAAGGTCACCTCTCCCGCAGGGCTGCGGCCCCGAAGGGACATTGCCTGCCGGGCTGCTCGCGGCATCCCACACACACACACTGGGCTCCCGGCCTCCGCTCCCTGATTTATTTATCCGTGCGTGTGCCTGCTCTCTCCTGGAAGGCACGTTGGCAGAACGGGCAATTACTTACGCCCTAGTTGGGCCTGCCTGCCCGCTGCCTGCCCGCTGCCCGCCCGCCCGCTGCCTGCTGCCTGCCTGCCCGCTGCCCTGGGATTTTGTCTCTCTCCAGGCTGCGGTGTAATAAGGGAGGTAATTAAGTGTAAAAGGCAGGAGGAGGGAGGGCTGGGAGGGGGGAGCAGCCCCGGCTCCTTTCGGAGGCAGGGGACTGCGATAATGTATGGTAATAACCGCAGCCAGCCCTGCCGAGCTGATAGCGCTGACGGCAGCGCCTGGGCCCCCCCCAAACCTGCCCCCGCCACTGTGGGGAGGGGGAGCAGCGCCAGAAGAAAGGCTCAGCCTTCCTCCACCGGGTTTGTGCCTTCCTGAGCAGCTGTATGGAAATAATTCCCATCGGAGGCAATTGTTTCCCCGACAAGAGGGAGGGGGCTCCGGGGATACTGTGGGTGAGGGGTTTTGGGGGCTCCCAAGGGCAGGATCGTCGTCTTGAGGGGGAGGAGGAGAGAGGTCAGGTCCGTAGTCCAGCTCCCAGTCTACCCACAAGGGACATATCCTGCTACTGGAATGAGACAAGCTGTCCTGCAGTGCCCCCATATCTCCCACTGGTCCGCAGCTCCCCCATTTTCCATGGATCCTGGACACAGGCCATGGGGTCAGCCAGGATCTGCCAGAGGATGCCCAGTAGTGCCAGGAGGCAGAGCCTTCACTCCTGCCCTCTCTGCTGCCTCAGCTGCAGGACCCCCAGCACTGCCAGCCTGGGGGGCTGCTGGCCATTAGGTATTCCAATCTCGTCCTTCCCAGAGGCGTCCGGGTCGCAGCCGGAGCCCCGAAGTGGCTCCAATCCGTGGTCTGGTGCTGCCGCCGGCGCAGGGAGCAGATGCCAGACAAAGGGCCGGGGACAAAGGCCCGGCTGCCTCGTGCCCCAGGGAAGGGGTGCAGGCGCGTGTAGGGCACGGGTGCCGTCCCATCCCGGGGCTGCTGCTGCCCCGACCTCCTGTGCCTGCCATGCCCCAGCGTCCACCCAGCCGCCACCCTGGCTGGCATGGTTGAGGCACAGCTGGGTACCAGGTGGGCCAACCCTGGCTCTGGTGCTGTGCCATCCCTGCCATGGGCACTGTGCCTGGTGCGAGGCTCTGCTGTGGCCTCTCTCCAGCTCTGCCCACCTCAAGGAGCAGCGGGGCTGAAATGGGGTGCAGGGGGGCACAGGGCTATGAGAGGGATCAGAAAGCATGGACGGGACCACAGCAGAGGGTGGCAAACATCACATGTGTCGCTCCAGTCCCACCGTGCCTCAGTTTCCCCAGCTGCTATTGGGGGCCTTGTGAATGTTCCGTGTTCTCCCACCATCCCCCTCCCCATGGCTGCCTTTGTCCCCACTCCCCCCAGCTGGCTGCAAACCTCCTGTCTGGGGGCAGCTGCCACAGCACAGGGCCGGGAACACCACCGGTGCTGCCGGGCGCAGCTGGGGCTGTGCCCACCCACAGAGTCCAGGGGTGCTTTAGGGCACGATGCCAAACAGTGCCAGATCTCCCAGGGGAAGATCTCCCAGGACATGGCCCCAATTGAGAGGTACCCAGGTGGCAGAGACTGGCACAGACAGCCCCCTCAGTATGGGGGGTGTACATGGGGAGCAGAGAGGCAGAGGACTGAGTAAAACACCTTCTATTGCTTTCACATGATGGGAACACCCTGTGCTGAGGCCAGGGACAAAACCCTGGAGATTCTGCTCCCTTGGCAGAGCCCATCAGAGAGCTGTGTCTGCAGCTGTTCTTGTCCCAACGCTGCTTCCCAGCCAGCCAGCCTCTCTGATTTTGGGAGTTCATGCTGGCAAGAGTGGCGATCTTGGGGTGTCCACCCCACTCACGCTGGGCACTGCAGGCTGCAGTAGTCAGCAGATTTGAAAAGGCCGTAGATATTGACAAGGGGGAACATGAGCAGTGCCCCGAGGAGGGAGCCCACCTGCTCCAGCACCCCGTACAACACCAGCGCGCTGTGGCTGCGGCTCCGCAGGATCACCCCGGCCATCACCTTCATGTAGGAGAGCGTCCCGGTGAACAGGACCCAGGAGAGGACCTGGTGGCACAGGTGGAAAAGTGGTCAGGACCAGGGGTTCCCCACTGTGGGGACATCGTGGTGAAATCAGGTCCAGGTGTGGTGTCAAAGCCCTCCCCAAGTCAGAAGGACACCATGACTTACAATGATGGCATCGCCCCACTGGGACTGCTGCAGGATTGGGCAGGGACTCATCACTGCGATGGCCATGTTGTAGGCACCAAAGCCTGTCCCTGCCATGGTGAGGATGACCATCAGGGTCAGAGACCTGCAAGGGACATGTGAATGTCATTGAAGAATGACCTGTCCTAGTGAGCAGCACAGGCACACAGCACATTCCAGCTCCCTGCTGGCTCCATCCTCCTTTCCTGGGGTGTCCGTGCTGCTAGGGCATGGGCACCCCACAGGCCCTCTCCCACCCAGGGCCTACACCCCCAACCCTTGCAAAGCAGGGGTTACTCTTGGGGCAGAAGCCCCTGATGTGCACCCTGCTGCAACCCTCAGGGCCCTGCAACTCACCTGCTGGGCAGAAACATGGCCACGATGCAGGCAAGGGGGTTGGCCACAGAGCTGAGTGCAGCTGCCAGGTGGTAGGTGGTGTGTCCATAGGGCAGACAGGAGTAGGACTGCACAGATGGCAGGACCCCGTTTGTCAGGGCGCTCACCCAGGTGATGAGGAGGTAGATGAGGGTGAGCTGGATTAGGGAGTAGGAGACCTTCTGTGGCAGGATGTCCCCAGGTCCCTTGGGATCTTTTGAGCATGAGCAGCTTCTGCTCAGCTGCAAGTCAGCTCCCTCATCAAGGATCTGATCAAATGAGTTCAGCACAATGTTGCTGGGAAAGAGGTGCTGCTGAGAAAGCTCCCACACCTTGGGCTGCCGGGTGAGGAAGAAGAAGGCCAGCAAGCAGATCAGCATCATCACAGTCATAAGCAGGAAAAAGATGAGGGTGGAGAAGTTGGCTGGAAGGTAGTGGGTCTCCAGCTGGAAGATGGTGGTCTCCGTGGTCTTGTTGCCAGTGGTGATGTTGACTTCATAGCTGACATTGGTGCAGCTGGAGATACCAGAGCCCTGGCCCAGGGCAATGAGAGCAGGGATCAGCCCACTTAGCCCTTCACCTATGAAGAAGGTGTTCGTGTACTGGGGCTGCAGCTGCATCATGAAGGGCAGGAAGGTGACAGAAGAGGTGCAGTCCACCAGGGCCAGGCAGAAGGTAAGGATTAGGAAGGCGATGCTGTGGGACGCCCCAGCAACAACGGACGTATGGCTCCAGAGGAAAGCCAGGAGCAAGCAGGACATGACACCCACGGACAGGATTGCATAGATAACAGCCACCTCCTTCAGCAAGCCGGGCCGAAAGCGATTCATGAGGGTGACGAAGAGTGGTCCTACGTTGGCCATCTGGATGATGATGGTGATGTAGGAGGGGAGGTACCACTGCTCTGGCAGCACTGTCACCAGCAGTGGCAACTCCACCCACAGCCCGTTGACGGCCACCCAGGAGCCCATGCCGAAGGCACAGGCCAGAAGGTGGGTGAGCAGTGCCATGGCTCAGGGCTGGGTGCCTGGGCCCGGGATTGACGCTGCTGTGCTGTGGGGAGAGACTTTGATGAGTGGTGAGGTGAGATCTGACCCTTCCAGATCCTGGCCCTGTCCTCCCATGACCGCTGCCTGTGTTGGCAGAACAGCTTCCCTCCTACGTGCTGTGTGGGTGTGGGACCCACAGCCCAGCCCAGCCCCACTTCGCCCTCTGCAAGCCCCGTGGACCCCTCTGCCCCCTTCAAGTGATGACACTGCGCCCTCCTGCCCTGGGTGTGGATCCTGATGAGCTTCACCTGGTCTCATCCCAGAGGGCTGGGGCCTGGCAAAAGCAGGTGCGGTACCCAGGAGGGCATTGAACCTGTGCCAGCTCACGTTGCAGCTCCGTGCAGCCTGGAAGGGCTCGGCACAGCCGGGTGCGGGGTGAAGAGGGCTCTCACCTGGGGGCTCAGTGGCCTGCGCAGCTGCTCCGCTGGGAATGGACGCCTCGTACCTCCCACTGCATCTGCAGGGCAGGACGACGCAGCGCCCGTCTCCTCCCAGCCAGGACCCGCGCGATCCCGTCACGCGCCGGTGGCCGCGGGAGAGGCCCCAGCAGCCCAGCCTACAGCCCCAGCCTCTGCTCGTACCGATCAGCTGAGTCAGCTGGGATCCGGACACATCCCTTGCCCACTCCCATCCCGCTCCTCGGAAGAACTCTCACGTCCCATCTCCCTACGCTCCATGCCCCCGCGGTCCCGCAGAGCCGTCTCCAGCCCTCTCCCGGGGCCGTGGAGGCCGCCAGAGGAAACTCACGTCTCACGGGGCTGAGCCCGGCGAGCACAACGACCCACCCATGGCCCCGGCCCCGCGGGCAGGCATCGGGCTGGGAGCAGGAGCCAGGAAGGAAACGGGGTCCGGTCTGACCAGTCCCTCGGCAATGTCCCAAGGGTAACTCACTGCGGTTTGAGGAACCGGCAGCACCACGCGGGCGGCAGCCAGTCCTGGCTGCCGGAGCAGTGACGTGAGGAGGGCGCGTCACCACCTCCGGATGCGAACGGGTGACAGCCTGGCCCTGCTCTGCTCTTCGTCTTGGTCCCAGCTGGCAGAGTCCCCAGCTCAGGGGGGTTATTATTCTTGGCGGTGTCCTGGACTTTGTCCTTGTCCCCGCCTGATCTGCGTCCCACCTATCACAGACTCTCCTTGCACGTGCAGGTGTCACCCGGTGACGGTTCCTATCCCCATCAGGATCTCTGCGGGATCGCGGGTTGGCATGGGGCGCTGGGGAACCTCCGAACGTGGCAGCTGTCCCACCTGGGGACGCTGCGGGGACCGAGCCGCGAGCCAGCGGATGAACCATTTGCACCGGTCGGGAGGTGACACGGGTGAGGAGACAGACCCCTGGCCACCCCCAGCAGCAAGCCCCCCTCTCCCATCCCAGGACCCACCGCCCCAGGATTCCCCATGGCAGCCCTTCCCCCAGCACCCACCGGGTGTCGCTGGGAGAGCGGACTGCAACCCTGCGAAACCTGGGGCTCCCTTCCTTCTCCCGTCTGCTTCCCTGTCCTACCTGTCTGCAGTGCCTGTCCCTCCGGGGGAATACAGTTTGCTCCTCCACCCCGCCCTGCGCCTGTGGGAACACCCATGGCAGCCAGGACCGTTGGATGTAGTGGGGACAAGGGTGTCTCTTGTCCCCGGGACTTGCAGGGAGACTGGGTGACAGGGGAGGGAGCATGGTCACAGTTTGAGGTACTGCTGTGATTTAATCCCAGCAGGCAGTTCAGCCTCCCCTTCAGCTGCTCACTCACACACACCCTCGGTGGGATAGGATACAAAATGGGAAAAGATAAAACGGTTAAAGTGACTAAAATGACAGATTGAGATAAAATCAGTTTAATAGGAAAAGCAAGAATGTTCTATAATCCGGGGTATCCCGGGGTGGGGGCGGGAGGGGGAGGGGCAGAGCTGTCCCATCCACGTCCCCTCTCAATTTCTATGCACCCCCAGCGCTCTCACTCGTCCGTGGGGCAGCGGGAGAAGCAGAAAAATCCTTGGGGCTCTATCAGCATGGCTCAGCCGTGATCAGACACTCCTGGGTTATCAGCACTGCTTTCAGCACAACTCCAAAACAGTCCCTCACTGGCTCCTATGGACAAAATAACTTATATCCCAGTCAAACCAGTACTGGACCCCAGGGGACCTGGAAGGTGGGAAACAAGTCCAAGGTGCTGAGGAAACCAGGCGCAGGCGGCTGGGAGTGGGCGCGGGGCAGCTGAGGTCGTTGTATGCCATGGGTATGGGGATAGGGAGGGGACGGCAATTGTCCCGTGTTTAATTTGTCGGCACAAAGAGGCGGCTCAGCCGGCAGTGAGATCCTTCCAAGGGTGAATGGCCACAGGGCAGAGGCAGTTCGAGGGGGTGCTGGGTGTGGTACCCTCGTGATGTTCCTTTTACGCTACTCACCCAAATCCACCCGACGCGTGCTTCCTGCCCTGCCCGTGCCTTCTCCGCCCCCTGCCCGCCCCGCAGCTGAACTCCCGGCCCCCCGGCCCCTCGCCCCTCAGCACCCCCGGCAGATGCGAGTGAAGGCCCCGGAGCAGATGGCAACATTTGGTAGCCGAGTGGTCCCTGCCTGCGGGACTTTGCTGGGCTGTGATGACCGTGCCTCCAGGAAGCCCCCTCCTCACCCAGCCAGGGCTGGGGAGCCCATCCCAACTGCAGCAAGCACATGTCAGGGCGTGCAGTGGGGATCCCCAGGGTGGGCACACTGCCCATGCCGTGAGGGTGACAGGGTGGCAGGAGGGCATGGAAAAATCGGCAGCCCAGAAAAGCAGGGGTTTGCCCTTGAGCTCAGCCCAAGTGAGACTCATCCCTTAATACCTTCTTCCATGTATGAGCAGTGGGAATGGTCTGCCTGGGCAGAGGGTGGCTGTTGCTCCATTGCTGGGGGACGAGGGTACCCCCTCACTCCAGGGACTACTGGCCACCCTATTTGAGAGGGTATGACCCCCAGACTTGGGGACCTGCTGGCGGGTCTCAGCCTCCAACCTGGCAGTCCCAGCCCTATTTGCATTCCATTTCCATGTGAAAGGAGCAGGTCAAGTTGAAAGTGGAAAGGCTGGTGGGGGGCAGCCGGGAAGGGGCCGGTGCCGGAGGTGAGACCCCAACAAAAGGGCCGGATCCCCAGGGCCCAGCGCTCGCCTGGCCATGGGCTGCGGCCATGGCCCCACGGCAGCCACCATCTGCGGGTCTGTGCCGCCGCCACCACCGGCCAGACAAAGGCCTCGTGCCCAGCATGTCCCCATCTGTCACCTCCCTGCCTCCCGGACCCCTGAGAAGAGACCGAATGTGATCATCCGGGTGCAGGCAGCATCATTCCCTCTGCCGGCAGGGAATGGGGTGCAGGGGGTGCCTCCCCATTCTGTCCCCATGTTTCTTCTAGAGAGGCTCTGTAGAGCTCTTGCTGGGGAAACTGAGGCAGGAGCGGGGAGCAGCCTATCTTGGGTCAGGGCATGGCAACGGGCTGGAATAAAACACTAGGAGCACGCAAGATGAAGGGGTTGGAAACCTCTCAGCTCTGGGGGTGCCTCTGCGTGGGGGTGCCCACACTGTGAGCCCCAGCCCTGCGGCTTGGCAGGTGTTGCCAGGCACCCATCGCTGCCTCCGCCCAGGATTTCCAGGGGGAAAATTGGCCGCTGAGTGTGTTTTCTACTCGAATGCTTAATTTAGCGTGCAGGAGGTCCTGGCAGTGCCGCTAGGGTGTCTGTAAAAGGTGAGAGCAAAAGCACTGCCAGTGCCTGATTGTCCCTCTGTTCACAAACACCGTTCATGTGTTCCTGGAGCAGTGGTGGGTATGCTGTAGCGGGTGCTGGGGGAGCGTTCCCGCAGGAGGCTGCAGCGGGTGCTGGGGGAGCGTTCCTGCAGGAGGCTGCCCTCCCGGAGCATGTCCCGGGATGCTCCGGGGCAGGGCGAGGCTTGGGGCGCTGCCTGGCTCCAACGCCCCGCTCCAACGGGCCAGACGTGCCCGAGCAGCTCCTGCAGCCTCCTGCCCACACCCGCACAGCCTCGACACCTGTGGGGAGGGCGCAGCCTGCGGGCTTTGCCCTCGCCTACCAATTGGGATTTTCCAGCTGAGCCCGTTGTGCGAATCCGGGCTCAGGGCAGCCCTCTGGCTTCCAGACTGTGTGCTTCCCTTGGCCCTTCTCCCTCCACCAGCTCCTTGTCTTGCTCCGGGAGCCGTTTGAACAATGCAGGGCTGTAATTAAGCTCCATGGCATGAGCCAAATACTCGATTCCTCTGTGCAGAGCTGAACGGAGATGCCTGTGCCATGGGGTAGGAGCCACCCTGGGGCTGGGTTCAGGCCAGCAGGCTTGGTGACCCTGTTCCAGTCTGTCACCTTCCTTCCTACTATCCAGTTTGCTTTCCTACATTTTGGAGTTTATTGCTGCTGGGTATGTGGAGAAACAAGGTGAGATTTCCAAATCAGAGCAGGCCCTGCTAAGTGGCCATCCCAGCGATATGAGGGAATTTGAGTGCCCACAGGAAGGCTGGGAATTTCCCATGTCCCTGAAGCCCTAACCCAGCACCAGGACCCTTTGCCCACAGCAAGCAGTGACATCCAGAAGCGTTTTGCCTTCGTCACTGTGAGCACCTCGGGTTGCGCATGCATCCAGGGTGCCCAGCCAGCACTGCGAGCTGAACCAACACCTGGGACGTCACCGGACACTGTCACACTGCGTGACGCAGCCTGGCATGGAGGAATGCCCCGTGGTTTCCATCCCATGTGAGCGCTGAGTTGCCTCGGAGGGCGTCCTCGCCCAGCGCTGACTCAGCGGCAGCCGCCGCATGCAGAACCGCTCCAGCACGCTCCAGCTGTGGGGAGACGGGGAGGACGTGGCTGGGGAGCAGAAGCTTTGGGGACATCAGGACACCACCGGGACACTCTCAGAAAGACAGCAGGGAGAAGAAGTGTGGCAGCTGATCTGTGCTGAGGAGGCTCCCATGCCGCAGGGCTGATCCAGGTGGGTGGCAGAGTGGTGCTGGTCCTATGCTGGTCCAGTGCCAGCAGAATGGGGCTGGGTGAGCCGGTGAAGGGGTCACAACCGTGTACCTCTGGAGCATCTCCTCCAGGCAGGAGGAGCCTGCCATGTGAGCCTGGCTGGACTACCCACCCCAGGAGGAAGAGGAGCTGCAGTCACACTGGGCAATGCCCAGACCTCAGATCCCCACACTCCAGCTGGGTTTGGGACATGGGGTTATGTTGCCATGTTTTTGGGGCTGTTTGGAGGGCAGCTCTGCTCAGCTCAGCTTGGCTCTGTGCAGTGCAGCTCGGCGTGGCCATGCCAGTGCAGTGGCTCAGCACTGTAGGAATGTGGAGCAGCAGGTTGTGCCCGGCTGGGCTGTCTGTGCTGGGGAGGGGACCCCACACCGGCCACTGGTGGCTGTGCTGGGGCTCCCATGTCCTTGTCCCTGCGCTTTGATAGCCATTTTGATTATGTCTCAATCTCCTCTGTGGCTTGGCTGAGTGTCTGGTACAAGGCTGAGCTCCAGTACCTGACATGGAGACATTTTCCTGCTTTGCCTTGTCTGGGAGACACTTTTGCACCCCTGTGCTGAACCAGGGAGCCCTCCCTGTGCTGAACACAGTTAAAAGGACAATGATGCTGGCCATTGGCACAGGGGCTGGGCAGCACTGGACCTGAGGAGTCGGGCAGAGGGGTGCAGAAATCTGCCCTGGGGAGGAGGCAGGAGGATCTGTGCCGGTGCTGGGACCGTTCCCAGCTGTTGCCATGCCTGGCCGCCCCCCTGCAGACATTTTCCAGGTCAGGAGGCAGCATGTCCCCCCAGGCAGGGGACGAGGATGGGGAGAGGGGCAGCCAGCCCTTGCCATGGGCACATGTCTGTCACAGCACGTCAGGGGGATGCACAGTGTGCTGTGCAAGGATCCTGCTGGGGTCCAGAATCTGGGGAATCCGGCACCCGTGGGCTGGTAGGGGGTGCAGACATGGCTCAGCTGTGGCTCAAGGTGCCGGGGCTGGCTCCTGCCGCCGGCGGTCGGTGCTGGGACAGGCGCTGGGCTGCTCCCAGGAAGTTTGTGCACGCAGGTGAGCGGTGACGGTGGCAGCTGCCTGCTCGGGGGTGCCACGGGAGCGAGTGAGGCCATAGCACACCCGCTCCCACCCTGCCCACCGCTGCACCTGGTGAGTGCTGGGGCTTGCTGTCACATCCTCGGGCTCATCGGTGCCCCAAATCGGGACCCTCAGGGGGAATCTTAGAGCAGCTTGGAAAAGGGATTGGGGGAGGGGGTCTGACCCACATACGCTCCTGTGTGCCCTGGCACTGCTGAGCCGCTCTGGGTACTGGGGCTACTCTGGGTGTGCCCACCTCTGTTCAGGGGGCTGCAGAAGGGTGTAGGGCTGTTTTGGGTGCCCTCTTCCCCCCTTTTCTCTGTGGGCGGGCTGGTGCCTCTGCGCGACCGTTGTGGAGGCTGCACTTGTTGGGGTTGGCAGGGACCCAAGGACACGGGGTGCACAGGGCCTCACGCTGCCCCGAGCATACCGCGGCCGGGGAAGCACGAGTGGAAACCCCCGTGTACTCCACGTAATTTCCAAGAAGTTCCACGATAAGAGCAAGGAGCCTGGGAGCAGCCCCGGAGCTTGCGAGAGGGCTGAGAGCTGAGGGAACAGCAAAGGGAGTGGAACACCGAATCCACCAGCCCGGCAGGGTGGTAGGTGATGGAAGCCTGGGCATGGGGGATGCAAGGATGTAGATAAGGCACCCCTGGGAGCAATCCATGGAGAGCGATGCACGCCTGGGTGAAGGAAATGTCCCCCTGGATGTGGGCAGTGCACCCCTAAGCATGGACGGTGGGCACATGCAATGCACCCCTTGATGCGGGCCGTGCACCCCCGGCACCTGCGCCATGGGCAGAACATCAGTGAGGGGTGCTTGGCTCTCTCCGCCCCCGCTCTGTCCCCAGGGTGCTCCTCTCCGGGCCCGGGGCACCCTCCCCGCCGGCGCCATTGGCCCCGGTGCGGTTTGAAGCAGGCGTGCGGCGCGGATTGGCCGGGGGACTTGTCGGGGAGGCTCGGCGGCGGCGGAGGCGTGGTGACCGCCTTCAAATAGGCAGCCCGGAGCCGGGGGCGCAGCGAGTGCGGTACCGCACAGCCTGGGCTGCCTTTGTTTGCTGTGGGGCCGGGGCGCGGGCAGGGGCAGCATCGCCGCCGCTCTCACTCCGGCCCTTCTTCGCAGCCGACGGCACCTGAGCCCCTCGCTGCCCGTGGCGGCCGCCCACCCGTGTCCCGGTGCCGGCACGGAGGATGCCCGTCGAGGCGCTGCAAGCCGGTGACACCATGAAGGGGGTGACGGTGACGGCGCCTTTCACTTCGGCCATGCCCGTCCGTATCCTCCGCAAAGGGCCCGCGTATTTCCGCCGGCACGCCGAGCCGGGGGCCGGGAAGCCCAGCGCAGTGGAGAGGCTGGAGGCCGACAAGGCCAAGTACGTGAAGAGCCAGAAGGTCGCCAGCACCAAGCAGGAGCCGGTGAAGCCACTGCTGCTCAAGCAGCCCCTCTTTACCCCCGGGGTGCGCCGGGCTGTGCTCACCCCCAGCCGCAGGGCACCCCCGGGGCCACGCCGCGCCGATGCTGCCAGCCCGAAGACCTCCCTTGACCTGGAGATCCTCAACAACCTCATCAACCTCTGTGACAGCCCCTTCCCTAAGGCGGAGAGCCCGCTGGGTAGGGAGTGCAGGTGGCGGGCGGAAGCGCCAGCGGTGGAGGGGGCTGTCAAGCCACCGGAGAGCCCGGCCACCACCAAGGCCCCCGGCAGCGTGGCCGTGCGGAGGGTGGATGTCCGTCCCTGTGGAGCTCCGCGGAGCCCAGTGACACCTCTGCCTGCATCCCCCATCCCAGGCGGGCTGCCCGTGACCCCGTCCCGGAGCTCACCCGCCCGCCCCGAAAGCGCCCGGCGGCAGCCGCTGCTGCACCGCTCCAAGTCGGACCTGAGCGATCGGCTGTCGCGGGCCACCGCCGACCTGGAGCGCTTCTTCAACTACTGCGGCCTTGACCCCGAGGAGATGCAGGACATGGCGGCTGAGCGCTTCGCCCGCGCCAGCTCTGACATCGTGTCCCTCAAGTTCCACAGCGTGAGCACGGCCAGCTCGGAGGGCGGCCGCTCGCCACCCAGCGCTGCCACGCCGGAGGGACGGCCGGCGGAGCGTGTGCCCTACGGCATCTCCATCATCGAGCGCAACGCCCGCGTCATCAAATGGCTCTACGGGCTGCGCCAGGCCAGGGAGCCCCAGCAGGTCTCCGATGTGTAGCAGTGCCGTGGTGGGCACCGGGGATGGGTTGCTCATAAATAGGCAATGCTGGATGGGGACAAAGCACAGGCTGTGTCCTGGAAGGAGCAGGGACCTCTTGGTGGTGACCCTTGAACTCAGCCCTGCTGTGCCACGCCATCACTGGCCTGATGTGGTGGCCAGGGGTCCACTGTCAGACCCCTGTGCCAGCATTGGAGAGCCAGGTCCCTGCAAGCCCGTGGGAAGGCAGAGGACACATGTCCCCAGGAGTGTGGCTGGTCCTCAACACCCACAGGGCCTCATGTGTGGCTGCCCTGCCTGCACTGCTGGCAGCTCCTGCCTGTCTTGCTCCTTGCCAGCACCCCGGGATGGGGTGCAAGGGGCTGGTTCCCCCCTGCATGGAGCAGGGACCCTGCACTGGTGAAAGAGCTGTCCCCTTGCAGCTTCCATGGAAGGGATCCCACTGCCTGGAGTGGTGGCCACATCCTGGTGGTCCCATCTTATTGCTAAAGAAAAGCCTGGTGCTTTGAGGGGTGAGGAGGAAACCTGACCCTCTGCTTCAAGCTGCCCAGGGCTGTATGTCTGTGTGTGTGAGTGTCTGCAGGTGCCTGTGTTCCCTTCCCCAGCTGCCACTGGGCACAAAGTCCCCCCCACCATGCTGGGCCTGGTATTTATGAAGACAACAGTTGATCTTTTCTACTCTTTTCCTTATGTTTGAGCTGTAAATAATAATTATTATAACGCAGCCAGTTTTATTAAATGCCTGTGTTTTGGAGGCTGTGTGTTGTCTCTTGGGGTGATGGAGGTTGGGATGGGACAGGGTCTCTTGGGGTGCCTGTAGCTCTGCAGGGCTGTGGGTGCTGAGTGGATGGGTGCTGGAAGGGAGTCAAGGGTTCCACACTGCAGTGTGCCAGCGCGGGACCCGGCGGGCACGGCAGGGCGGCGGTTGCATCTGGCAGGTCCCGGCAGAGCCCCAGCTGTTGGGATTCCCCTCTGTGCCATGCACCCTCCCCTCCCTCCTTTCCTTGCTCCTGCGAAGCTTGGCCAGGTCCCGGCTCTCCAAGAAGTGGGAGATGGGGGTGGCAATAGCAGAGACCTCCCAGGTGGGCCAGGATGAAAGCTGGTGCAGGGAGTGCTTTGAAGATGACAAGCACCCGTGTGTTCTCCCAGGGCAGCCCTGCATGGCACCGCAGCCCTCCCAGCACCTCAGGTGCCACCTATGCCCTGTGGTCCCCGTGCTCCTGATGTGTCCTATGCAGGCAGGTGTCTGCTGGGGAAGGTGACATCAAAGCCACCAGCAAGCACCTGCACTCAGGGACCCTACCTGGACTCTGGGCCTGCCACTGCCTCCCTTCAGTGCCAGCCCCATCAGCAGCTGCTGGCCAAGGCAGCACCATGGGCCCCTTAACTGGAGCTTCTAGCCAGCCCTTGGGGTCCCCAGAAAAGCTGTCATAAAGAAGAATTTATCACCCTAGCTTGATTCCTGCCCTGTTGTGTGTCCACCCAGATCCCCTGCTTGGGGTGCAGAATCCATCTGACTCCTGCTGGGGTATTGTCAGGTCCGGCTGCTGGGAATGTGGAGGGCAGGATGTGGTGTTAGGAGGTGGTGACAGAACATAGTTACAGGACATGGGGATGTCATCTGGCTGTGAGTCAGGCTGATGAAGTGCTCTGGGGAGGACACGCACACCCAGGGGATCCTTAATGATGGCACATGGGGCACTGGGTGCCTCCCCAGGGGAAACACCTTGGAAACCAGAGGGTGACAGAGATCCCGGGCACTCTCTTGGGGACAGGCTTTGCCCTTGGGGAAATCTCTGAGGGAATCAGATCCTTGCTGGTGGCTGCGACCGGCTGTCCTGCTGGATTCCTCAGCATGGTGTGTCCCAGGGCTTGGTCTAAATTTGTTGCTATTGCTAAGGAGAAGGTGGGGGGCACCAGCCCCCATCCAGGCAAGGGCTGAGCAGCCACATGTCCCTCAGGTGCTGTCGGTCCTTGGTGTGGCTCTAGTGTCCTATGACCTGCATGAATGGGACCTGACATGGCCATCCAAAGCCCTGTGTGCTCATTTGCATGCAGGTCTGTGTGTCCGTGTGCACGTGTATTTGTGAGCACTATTTTGATATGCACACACAGATGCACACAGCAGCCCTGTTCCCGAACCAGGAGTCTCCATCTGACTCCCACCCATGGGACTGCCAGCATGAAACCCCAGCACAGACGTGTTCAGACACATGTGTCCCCCCCAGAATGGCCCTCCCCCTCTGCCCTCCCGCTGCATGTCCCCGCTGGGGACAGCAGGACAGCCCCATGCTCCCTATCGCTTTCCCTGGCAGCTGCTTCCCGGTGGCTCCGGTTTCGCGGGGAGAGCAGCTGAGCCCATCAGTTATTTCCAGGGAGGAGGGACAGCCGGGGAAATGTCCATCACCCTCACCCTCTGTGCTGAGATTCCCCACGGGTGCCCCATGTGCAGGCAGGCAGCCAGGACAGAAGGAAAACCGGCAGCACCGCCCCCCGTGTTTTCCATTTTTTAATTATTCCCCACTGATGAGCATCTTCTGGAAGCGCCAACAATGTCACGTGCTTTAATCAGTGTTAATTAGCGGGTGCCTCGGGACAGTGATGAGGGCAGGCAGCAGGAGCCCCCCCCCCCCCC
>VZSR01001238.1:6927947-6945967 GCA_013398615.1 Brachypodius melanocephalos | reverse complement strand
CTGCTGCGTGCACAGCCGGTGTCGGTGCCAGCACCCACCACCTCCCGCCCCCCAACCCCTTTAACCCACAGTCCCCTCCCCACCCACGACCCTTCAGCCCCTTCCTGCCAATCCTGGGGCCCTGCCAGCCCCTGCCAGTGCAGTGTCTGCTCCCAGCAAGCAACTTCCAGAACTGGGCCACTGGCCATCCTAGGACTGGTCCCCAAAGACACCCCCTGCTCTTCCTGTCCTCTCTGAGAGCTGGAGAAACCCAGCTTCATCCCATGAGGAGCAGTGCCTGTCCTGCCATACATGTGGACAGTGGCTCGGGCCATGCTTGGAAGGGGACAGCCTGTGGCCCTCAGCATAGCTCTGTCTGGATAAAGGGGAAGAAGAGACACCACCAGCCTCCAGGCTTATCAGGACTCCTATCCCCCCCAGCTCCTCTGATCCTGCAGGAAAGTGGGATGGTGGGGGATTTACAATATCCAAAACCAGTGAAAAGGCAAAGCCCCCATCATGTCTGGGGTCCCTCTGAAAGCACATGGTCCCAAGGGTTCTCAGAGCCCCATCCCTGGGGGGATCTTGGAGCCCTGTCCCCAAGACAAAACCCTGAGGCCCAGCAGAAATTCGGGGAGAGAAGCTGAGGTGAGATCACAGGGTTTCCATATGCTGGAGCCCACTTTGTCCCACTCCAGCTCCTACAGCTCCAACTCCTGCAGCGCCCTTCACCCCTGCCCACGGCTCCTCCAGCACGGCCGTGGTGACACTGCAGACTTCTGAAAAATGGGATAAACAAGAGTAAAAAAGATAACTCATGGCAAAGGTTCCCTGCAGCAGCTGGGGCACCTTAGCTGCCCCCAACCATCCCTTGTCCTGGACTTCTCTCTGAGTGCTGGCAGTGGCTGCAGGCACGTTAGAAGCTGCTGGGTCGGATCATCATGCGGGTGCCCTTCAGGGAGTAGCTGGGCCCCTGGAAGTGGTGCCAGCGGATGCCGTTCAGCTTGCGGATGTTGTTCCGGGCCGGGTAGTAGATGCCATTCAGGTTGGAGAGGCCACAGGCATCGAACCACCATCCTGTGGGAAGGGAGCAGGGCGGGAAGGTGGCATCACAGGCTGGCACTCACTGGTGCTGCATGGGGGTGTCCCCCTGCTCCACTCACCTCCCGAGAGCATCTGGGCACACTTGCAGAGACAGTTGTCGTTGTCAGCGTCACGGGTGCTGAATCGGGTGCCCTGCAGTGCCAGGCCACTCTGCTGCCCAGCTGTGCCACTGTAGTCCTGCAGCGACAGCCTGTGCCCAGCAGGAACACAGACACTGTCACTGCCGGCTGCTTGGGGGGTCATAGAGCCCCCAGCATTGCTCAGGGCTGCCATGAGCTGAACACAGCACAGAGGGATGTGTGCAGGGATCCTGCAGTTCCAGCTTGGCCTCCTGTCCTTGGTCCCCAAGAGAGGAGGTTGTGGTATGCTGGGGCAGAGAGGACCCCTAAGTCTCCTCCAGTCCTCTTGCTGGGGGTCAGCTTGGTACGTGCATGGGATGGATGGTGCAGGGGATGTCTGGGGTCTGGTTCCGCCTCCAGGGCAGCAGTGAAGACGCCCAGATGCTTTCCACCCTCCTGCCCATGGCCAGTAGCACTTGGTCATGGCAAGCTGAGCATTAGGTGCACAGCATCCCTCCCTGGACATGGACAGCCTGAGGATGCCCAGCGCCCTTGAGAATGCCTGGTGGCCACAGCTGTGTTGCCTCCCTTGCCCAAACAAACAGCCTCAGTGCAACTGCTCAAGTTGCTCCCACTGGGATGGCAAATCCCACTGCCTTGATGCAATTTTATATATTACTAATCTACTTCTCAGGAACCCAGGGAGAGATGAAAGTATCACAGCAATGTGCCTGCCACCTGGCACCATAACTATGCCAGGACAACCCAGAGAAGCCCCAGGTGGTCCTGCACTTCCCTGGGGCACCACACCCACCCCTTCCTCCTGGCCACTGCTGCCCACAGGGCTTGGGGGCAGTCAGAGATGGGGAGTGCTGTTCCCACAGTGGCTCTCCCCTACCTGTAAAACTGCCGCTCACTCCCCAGCTGGAATTTCCCATAGTGGGCATACACCTGGCTGCCCTCCCAGTCCTGCAGCTCGACCCGCAGGGTGTAGGGTGCCCGGCTCGTCAGCAGGTGCACGGCCTCGTTCCCCAGCCAGTATTCCCCCGACGCATCCCCAAAGCCCTGTGGAGCAGGAGGGTGGCTGAGTTCAGGGCGCTTGGGATGCCCCTGGGGTGTCCCCCTCCCTGGTCAGGCACACACCTGCTTGTACTCCCTCCAGCTCCGCTGGAAGCTGAGGCTGCCGTTGGCACGAAGCTGGATGATGGTCCAGCCCCCTCGATCCGTCTCCATGTCACAGAATGCCTGCAAGGGGAGTGAGGGACAGGCTAGGGGCAGCTCAGTGTGAGTGCTCTATGGGTGCTAGAGCTGGCTGAGGAGCTGGTGAGGGTGTGCTGTGCCCAGTGCCTGGCTCAGGTGGTCTCTCTTCCCTCCATGGCCATGAGCAGCAGCTGGGGTTTGCTGCTCATAGGTCAGGGTGCCTTTAAAATCAGTTTTATACCCCCATTTGGAAGGCTGTGCCAGCCCTGCTTTCATCCCATGGGTGCTGCCTTCACCCCTGTGCAGCTCCCAAGGCTGGATGTGGTGGAGAAACTGCCCTGGGATGTGCCAAGCAACAGGGATCTGGTGTGGGGCTGATATGCGCTGTGTGGGCAGCACTCCAGGGTGCTGCAGGGAAGCCCTCTCTGGACTGTGCTCACCTTTTTGGGCTCGCTGAGGTTGGCAATGTGCAGCGTGTAGATGCCACTGGCATGGATGCCTGCCTGGTGCACCTCGGCACAGTCCTGGAATTGCTGCTCCTGCCCAGGTGACATGGCTGTGGCAGAGGGGACAGTGAGAAGGCAGAAACCCTGATCCCCCTGCAGTCTGCCTGGTTTTGCTGCTCTTCTTTCTCCCTTTGGATGCCTTTGTGCTCATGGATTATTTTTTTTTTCCTTCTGTGCCATCTCCTGAGGGCTGGGCAAGGCAGCTGTGCCACTAGGGCTGCTACCAGCCTAACCCCTGGGGGTTTACCATGGCTAGGAATGGCATCACACACCCCTTGGGGCTCCAGACTGCTCCTTGGTTGCAATGAGTGGATCATTTTCTAGTGGAAGGTGTTCCTGCCCACAGCAGGGTGTTGGAATGAGGTGAGCTTTAAGATCCCTTCCAACCCAAACCATTCTATGATTGAATGAGTCTATGATTTTTGGGGTGAAGTCACTCGAACTGAGCAGACCACAGGGGCACCTTGGCACACTCCTGGGAGGTCGAGGAGCTTTCCCACTGCCACCACTCTGCCTGCACACCCCTCTCACCTCTGCCCTGAGAGACGAGGCGCATCAGGCTCTGGACAGACTGGATGAGCTGGAGCTGCTGGCGCTGGAGCAGGCTGCTGTTGGCACTGGCAGCCAGCAGCGTCTTTTCCATCTCCTCGATGGTGCCGCTCTGCTGGCTCAGCAGCCGCTGCAGCTTCTCCTTCTCTGAGTGGGCCCCCGCCAGCTCCGCCTGCTGCTTCGTTTCCATCTCCAGCACCCGCACCTCCAGGATGCTGGGAGTGGGATGCAGAGGTGATGGGGTGGCAGAGCGGTCCCAGTGTGTCTGCAGGGACCCACTGCTGTCTCCATCCCCTGCCGCACCCCCTGAACTGTACCCTCACTTCTGGGATGTGCCCAGCCAGGGAAACCCAAAGCCCAGCGGCCAAGCTGGGGCTGTGCAACCCCCTAGGGACCACAGCCAGCACCTGGAGGGGTTCAAGCCCCCTCAAAATGCAGTGTGAACTGGGAGAGACCAGCCTCCCTGTGGGGTCCAAGGGCTGTGGGGGTCCCTGAGCTGCCCCAGCCCCTACTTGTTTCTGTTCTGCAGCTTGTGGATCTCATTGGTCTGCAGCAGCAGCTGCTTCTCCAGCTTGGTGGTGGACAGGGAATTCTCCTGGAGCTGCATCTCGATGCGCCACGTCTGATTCAGCACCTGCCTCGGGAGCAGAAGGAAGCCTTGGATCAGCAGCCAGAGCTACACCACACCCGTGGTGTCACCGGGCTGGCCGGCCTGTGGCACACAGTCCTGGTGTCTCTGCCACTGGTGCATTAAACCCTGTGTCACCTCAGGGAATCGCTTTTATCTGCAGACAAGCCGTGCCCCCCACCAGAGTCTCGGGGTGGTGGGGACGTGGGGACACAGGGACACGTGTGCCATACCTGGGCCTCCACGTCGGTGAGCTTGCGGCTCTGCTCGGCGCTGCGGTTGAGGAGGGAGCTGCCGATCTCCAGCATGGTGGCAGTCTGGTTCTGCACTGCCGTCTGCTGCAGCTCTGTCATCTCCGGCTTCACGCTGCTCTGGATGTAGCTCTCCAGCTGTGCAGGGAAGTGAGGATGCAGGGGGTCATTTGGGCACCTCTTCGGGTCCTGTCTCAGAATCCCAGCTGAGCCTGGCACTGCTGGGCACAGCCCCCAGGCACAGCCCTGTGTCTCCACAAGATTTGACCCACCTCAGGGTCCTTAGAATCTTATCAGAGGACAGAGAGAGCTGAGCTGCTGCAGGGGAGGCTCCTCAGGCACCGGCTGCCAAGATTCCCGGGCTGTGGTACCAGCTGGGGCCTGGCACGGGCTTGTGTGTGCCCAGGTGTGCTGGCGAGCTGAGGCTGATGCCCAGCCAGGGTGGCCAGGCAGGGAGTGGCTGGCACTGGCATCAGCATCAGCTGCCAGCCCCCAGTCACTGGTTTCCCAGGGCTGGGGATGTGGAGGGTGAGGGGACACCATCAGCCAGGGAAGGTGGGTGGGTGTCCAACACCCGGTGCTGCTCCACCACGTGGAAGTACTCGGCGCTGGGAAGAAGCTGGCTGCGAACACAGCTCAGGCACAGCTGAGATGGCGCTTCCGCTTTCCCAGCCCGCGGGGGAGCCGCCTTTCCCAAAGGCTTTGCTATTTCTGGCAGCCCCGCCATGAGGTTCCCATTCAGCCCCTCCCCAGGGCGATGGCCTCGGTGGGGGCACGGTCCCTCCGCGGGGGCCACAGGGAGCGGAAGGGGCCACGCTGCCGCCCACGCTGGGAAAGCAGCCCCTGAGAGCAGGAGGGATGGGGGCTGCCCCGTTCCCTGCATCCCAGAGATGCTCCTGTCCCTCCAATGCCCAGATCCTGCTCCCTGCCTGACCTCCCCAGTTGTGCAGGCAGAGCCCCACATCCCTCTGCATCTTGTGGGGTTGTGGACCAGAATCAGCAAGGTTGGGATGCTGCTCTCTGGGCAGTGTCAAAGCAAGCAGTGGTGCCGGGATGTTCTGCACCATGGTGGGAATGCAGTGGTGCTGGGATGCTTGGCATCATGAAATATCAGGATGTTCAGGCATCCTGCAGGCAGCAGTGTTGGGATACTCAGCGTGGGAGTGAGGATTGCAGCAGGCCAGGGCACAGGGCTCTGCACTTGTTTGGCATGATGAAATCTCACTGTTCCCTCCTCCTCCACACCAGGCAGTGGCAAAACCATCACCCCACTGTGAGCATCCATGTGGGGCAGGAGGGTCTTGGGGCAGGAAGATCCCAGGGCTGACCATTCCAGCCAGCATTGCCTGCACCCGTTTCCCAGGGGATTTTCCCTCGCAGGAACACGCTCTCAGGGAGGAAGCAGGGAAAGGTCGGAAAGCCGCGTCTGGAAAACATTTCCCCGAGCTGAAGGATTGCTGGAGAGTTTCCCTTTAACCACGTCGTTAATCTTGTTGCTTCACAGGGCTTGGGGAGGCCTTTTCTCCCTCTCAATCTTGCTTTTCACTTTTTTTTTTTTTTAAATAAACATATCTGTGAGCCAAGGGCAGAACATACCCATGGAAAAGGTCAAGCTGGCACAGGGAAGGCTGAGAGCCCTGGAGATGGAGCCCTGGATCCTGGCCCCAGCAGCTCCCTGGGAGCTGGAATGGGGCACAGTGTCCCCAGGCATGTCTGGCATAGGGGACACAAGTGAGACAGGCTCTGTGCCAAGGACAGGGAATCCAGGATTCCCCCTCCTTCATCTCATGGGTGCTGTTGTGAGCTGGGCTGCCCTGGTCTCAGAGACTCATATCTCCACCATAGGGGCAGAGCCACTGGGGGGAAAGCTGTACTGCTATTTTGGTCACCCCAAAACACCACCGTGGAGCAGGAGGAAACGCAGCCACTCACCATACTGGGATCCCATTGCCCACAGCTGGATCATCCTGTGCAGCCACATCCCTCCCCTGTGTGCCAGTTCCTATCCTGCCTTGGCATTTCTAAACATTTCACAAGCACCAGCCCGGGAATCCTTGAACTGCAGGTGGGTGGAAAATCCTTCACCTGCTCCCCACACCGCTGCACACATCCCAGGGTGAGCAGCACCAGCCCCTCTGCCTGAGGCACCTCAGAGCTGCCAAAATGGCACTGCCCTGTTGGAGACCCCATCTCACCCCAAGTCTCCCCCTAGACCCAGCAGCACCATCAAATGTTTGTGTTTGAACTAAAATTAATTCCTCCTGAGACAGAAGCAGCCGGTGTGTCCTTGTGTGCTGGGTCCTTGCCATGTCCCCACCAAGGGGTGCTGAGTGGGAAGGGTGGACCAGCCCCCCAATGCCATGGATGAGGGTCCTGGGAGAGGCTGGTGCTGGAGATGCTGAGGGGATCTGGGGAACCCTGGTAGATACCAGGAGACCTCCCAATTTCTCGGCACCCTGCAGGGCTCCCCATGCCAGGGCAGAGCAGACAGGGATGCAGCGTTGTTTACGATCTGTCCCTGAACCCAGTGCCTCTTTTGAGCCCTCGTTTGTTTGTTCAGGGCTGGAGTCTGACCAAAACAAGCGTTATTGGGCAGCTCTGCTGAAATTTGGGAAGCTGAGGAACAACAGCAAAAAACATAGCTGCAAACTGCCTCTAAAAGGAGAAAGCCATGCTGCAGGATGGGGCGGGATGGGATGGGGTCGGATTTTTGTGATGGGAGGGATGGATAAAACAGACTGGGGAAGGAATGGGGTACTGGCTGCCCAGTGCTCCGCTGCCTTGTGCTCCTTGGGGCTGTGGTGAGGGGCATTACTGCCCACAGCTGTCCAGATGTGCAGTCCCACTTTGCCTGTGGCTGTCTGCTCTGGACAGGACCATGTGCACCTGTGGTGGAACCCTGCTCCCCTGCCTTGCTTGGCCATCCAAAGGCTGCCCTCGTCCTGAGCTGGCCTGGGGACACTGGGCACAAAGATACCGGAGCACAGAGACACCGAGGCAGAGAGCTGAGGGCACAGGGAGCCCCAGGGCACAGGGACCCCAGGACTTGTGTGCATCCAGCAGACCCAGCAGGTTCCACAGTGACAGAGATTCAGTGCCACCAGCCAGGTTGTCACTGGCCCTGCTGACCCCTCTGGAACACTCTGGGCAGGCTTCCAGCAGAGCCATGGTTCAGCGTTTTCCCAGCTCTTGAGGAATTTGTTCTCTAGGATGGCTGAGGGGACAAGGAACAACATCCTGCACGTCCCTGCTCTCTGCACTGTCTCCTACAGCCACAGTGGCTACCCAAGCAGCGTGGCTGGCACAGGCCATCCCTGGGACCCCCACTCAGTGTGCTGGCACCATCTCAATCCCTGAGTGCTGCAGGGGCTCGGCACAGGGACATCACCCAGGAAATGGGAGTGCAGAGGCACACAGGTCCCATTGCAGCCTGGTGGGACACCACAGGACATGCATGTGGCTCTGCTGAGTCACTGACAGCTGGGGACAAGCCACTTCCCCTCTTATCAGTGCAGGTACCCAGTGTTCCTGGCACGGGCTGTGGGGTTGAGGGCCCCCCAGGGATGTGTCCCTTGGGACGAGCTATTCCTGGGTCTGACGCAGGCAGCTGCACTCAGCTGGTGGGGGCTCCAGGAAGGAAATGCTGCTTCCTGCCTCAGGCATTGGGGATGGGGCAAGCCGGTGGGGGTTAGGGGTGGCAACCCAGTGGGTACACAGCCCCTCTGGTGTGGCACCCCACTGCTCTCACCGTGCACCACCCACAGGCCACCCAGGAGCTATGGGTCCCACACAAAGTCTCACCAAGTGCTGGGAGCTTTTGCAAAGCCTATAAGAGGGAAAATTATGAAGTTGGAGAGATTTTGGTGGCCCCCGCCCTTGGGACCCTTGCCCTACCACTGGCTAAATCCCTTCCCAGTCTCCTTGCCCAGAACTTGGAATGCTGATCCCCAAGGAATGCTTGGCACAGCTAACCCAGCCAGGACCATGAGGCAAGGATGGACAGGGAATACAGCCTCAATGGGAAATGATCTGGGTGAGTGATATGCAGCACACATGAGCTGCAGCCCCCAGAGAACCAGCAGCACGCACCCCCTCCATGCCTGATGCCAGCTGCACACCTGCAGAGAAAAGCTGACCTGGATGCTCAGGTGGGCACAACACCCACAGCTGTGCCACAGGGATGCTGCATGCATGGGTGCTGGACACAGATCCCTGCCCACACCACCCCGATGCTTGTTCCCCCCCCACACTCCCCACATCCCACATCCTACACCCTTACCTTCAGCAGCCACTGGGTGCTGTTCTCCAGGATCCTCTCGAGGTGCCGCAGCCGCTGGGCAGCCCCGTGCCCGGCTGCTCCGGCCGGCGAGTCCCGCTGGAGGAGCGCGTTGGCCGCGCCGGGGCCAGGAGCGGGCCCGGCTGGGCAGGGCACAGGCTCGGCCTCGGGCAGCACGAAGGTGTAGCTGCAGTGGCCGTGCTGCACGCGGTGGTAGCGCCGGCGGCCGCCGCCCTCCAGAGCCCTGCGCTGGGCTCCGGCAGCGCACAGAGCCGTCGTGGCACAGGTCAGGGCCACGAGGCCGAGGCTGAGCGCCCTCATGGCGCGGGGGTCCCCGCGGGGCCGGTGTGCCACGGCGGGGGATGCGCCGGCAGCTTGCTCCGTGCCGGGATGGGTCAGTGGGCGCTCGCCGCCGCCTCCAACCGCGGCGATTTCGGCATTTCCTCCCTCTGAGCCGGCGCTGGCCGCCCCGGCCTTTTATCGCCAAGCCCTCGCAGGGGGAGAAAAAAAAAAAAAGAAAAAAGAAAAACAAAGGAAAAAAATCTGTTTAAAAACAATACTTCTATCTTTTTTCTTTCCTCTGAGTCCACTGCGGGGAGATCAAGTTTCACACGTGATCTATAAATGTCTCTCTCACACACTCACACACACAATCGCACACGCAGCCCCGTCCCTCCCTCGGCCGTTCTCTGCAGAACTCATCGCAGGTCTCAGGGTGGACAGCGCCACGGCAGCACCGGGCCCCCCCAGCCTCCAGTCCTGCACCCAGCGAGTCCCCCCGATCAGCATCCGCTGGGATTCACCACACCCAGGCACCCCCGCCCCAGGCAGCACAGCTCCCTCCCTGCCCGAGTCCCGGCTATTTATAATGCCAGCGGGAGCCAGGCCTGGATTTCGCTGCTCTGGCCATGGGATGGGCCCGTGGGGACCAGGAGGAGGGCTGTGTCCCAGGCAGAGCTTGGCAGGACACGGCCAGACTGTGTGTGGGGCTCGGCGTGCCCAGATCCCAGGCTGGAGGTCTGTTGGACTCCAACCAGAACTGGGGGTCAACACATCTGCCAGACCGAGTGCTGGGATAGGATCTAGGCTGTGTCCCCCAGGAGGAGACAATCCCGGTAGTAGGGACGGGCTGCCAAGGGGATGCCCAAGCATCTTAGCAGAGGGGGATTTTCTCCAATACCCAGAAAAAAACCCTGGTGGTTCCCAGTCCTGTGGAATGGCAGTCCCAGTGTCACACTTGCTGCTCGCCCCAGTGTTGGCTCAGGCAATGAGCGATGCTGGTGGTATTTTAAATAAAAACTTGAAATAAAATCTTCCCCCAGTACCCCAGTGCTGGGGGGCCAGAGCGGGATGTCCCCCCACAGGGACTGAAGCTGCAGAGCTGGGGAATGCGGGATTGCCCCGTGGCCAAGGCCAGCATCCCCGACCCCCTTCGGCAGCAACTCGTGGGAATGGGGGAAACAGGGACACAGGAGCGATGCCGGGGGTTTAATCCGTTTATTTGTCATGAAGCGATCGGAGGATCTGCTCCGGCAGCTTTGTGCCGGCTCTGGGGCTGGCTCGATGCTGACACCCAGCGCTCCCGTCCTGAAGGGTCTGTGCAGCCCCCGCAGCCTCGACACACCGCTGCCAGCCCCGGCCTTCCCCTGCTCACACTCAGGGCAGGGACAGGGAGTTCGGACCCCGGCAAACCCCAAATGCAGAGCTGCCTGTGGCTGGGCAGCGATTTAAGAACACACACGGTACATATCCTGATAGAGCCCTCTGTGCCTGTGGACACACAAAGCGTTGCAGGGAGGGACAGACTGGCACGCCTGGGCTCAGCACCCCACGGTCACACTCCCAGTGATGGCTGGGAGGGGGTTGCAGCGCTGCTTCCAACACATTCCAGTCTGGGGACGCAGGAGGCAGCAGCATCCCCTGCCTGGGCTTGCATTGCACTGTGCGTGTCCCTGTCCTAGACCGAATACAGATGCAGTCACCCCAAATTCCTGTGCCACATCCAGCTGGGAGAGAAGATCTTTGAGCCTCTCTGTGAGCCTGAGGACAGTAGGATTTGGCCCATGAGAGTGCTGAGTGCTGGGCTGGCATGGTCCCAAGAAGGTTTGTCAGTCTGGAGGTCCAGCTGCCCTCTGAGTACCAGGAGAGCAGGATTTGGTCCTTGGTTGTGCTGGTGGGGATGTTGAGCACCAGGCTGGGCTGCTGTGAGCAATGCAAAGTCCCCAGTGGGGTCCCAACCCCGAGAGTTCTGCTGCTTCCCGTGCCTGGGGCTGCAGATGGGGGACACTATCAAGAACCTGGAGCAGCTCAGTGGTGCACTATGCCCCCCAGCACTCCCATAAAATCAGGACCCTGTGGAGCCAGGACATCTCCCTGCCCTGGGGAACACTATCCAGGCATCAGCTTCATTAGCAGGGTTCAACCCCAGCCCAACCCCATCCCACCCATCTGGAGGAAGGGAAGGGATGAAGCAGGCTAGAGGAGAGGGAAGACCAGAGGAATAAGGGAGCCACCCCCTCCCCAAGCCCTAGGGCTTTGCTTTGGACATTGCAAATTAGATTTTCTGAAAAGGAAATGTTTTACAGGCCATAAATTGTCTCAAAAGAAAAGGGGGATGGGGGGACAGAGAAAATTATGCCTTTTTTTTTTTTTCTCCTTTTTTTTCTTTTGAGGATGGAAAAACAGGGGTGATGTGGCCAGAGCATCGTGGCAGGAGCTGGCTGGGAGCTCCTGCCATGGTGTCCCAGCTCCTGTGCTGGTGTCTGCTAGGTGCCCATGTGCCTTTCTGTCTTCGGCTTCTTCTGCCGCTTTTTGCCTTTATTTTTGGGTTCGGTTTTCTCTGCAACAGAAAAAGGAGGAGAAAAGTAGAGCTTGCTTGTTGGCCAGGCAACATGATCTGTCCTGAGCCCCATCCATGGGATGCTGATCCCATATCCTCTCTCGGGGTGTTAGTCCTGGACCCAGTTTCTGATTCTGGGGACCCCAGAGCCCTCTCCCAGGCATGAAACAGCAGTGTGGGTCTGTGGGGGGTCTGGGTGTGCTGCTGGCATGGGCACAGGGACACTGGCATGTTGTCCCCACATCTCCCATGGCTGGACTCTCAGTCCTGGTACCCCAAAATCCCTAGGAATGGGGTGGGGCAGCTCCAGCTTCCCTGGAGAAACCCCAGCTTCCTTCTGAGCAAGGACTGTGGGTGTTGGAGAGGGGCAGTGGCTGCCAACACCCCAAAGCTGTGGCACAGCTGTGCTCAGCTCTGCCATGATGTGGGACCCTGCACACCACCATGGGACCTGGACAGCCCCTGGGAGGATTTGGGCATGGTGGGAAGCGAGGTGACTTTGGAGTGCATCCTTGCCTAGGTGCTAGTTCTGTCTCTGTGTGGATGCCCTCCATGTGTGGATGGTCCGCATCCCAATGGCACAACCAATGCGCTGGTGGAGCCTGGATGCATCCCAGCTAAACCCACTGCCAGCTTTCCATGGTCAGGCTGTTGGGACCCAAATCTTTGCTCATCCCGAGAAGCTGCCACACACCCTCCATCTGGCTGAGGTGTTGGTGCTGAGATGCCAAAGAAACGGGTATTCAGGATAAACCCTGCTGTGCCATGGGCTCCAGAGGGAGGGGGAGTCCATGCTACAGATCAGAGCGGTTGCCTCAAAAACTGGGCAGCTTTGTTGGTCCTTGCCCCCCTGTGCCCACCCCAGTTAGAGTCCCACGGCAGGGGATTCAGTGGTGTGAGGGGCACAAGAGACCATGGCTGTCCCTGGTGCTGTGTGTGCCAGCACTGTTGTCCCCAGTCACTTCTGAGGGCTCCAGTTCTTGTCCTGCCTGGCTCTGAAACCCTGTTTCTCGGCTCTGATCTCCAGACAGTTGCCACCCACAAAGGAGAGGGCACGGCACGCACGCCAAGCGTCTGGAGAGCGGGACAGACACCCAAGGCAGATTTACAGCAGCGCAAGGGGTTTGTGCCATGGCCAAGCGCGGAGGATTTTCCCTTCCAGCCGCCTGGATGGCTCAGAAGTGGTGGCACAAATCTCTCATCACACGGTCGGGTTCGGCCGCCTGCCCTGGCTCGCCTGGGCTGGGGGTGTCTCGGATGCATCAAGTGAACTCCTCGTCCTCCTCCAGCATCTGGATCCCATAACCCAGCACTTGGCCAGGCGGGCAGGAGCCTGAGAGTGAGGGCAGATGCACGCTCTGCTGTGGCAGGGACTCCAAACAGCCTGCCCAGGAGTGGGAGACATGGAGGGGCTGCTCTCTCCTGAGGAGGCTGCTTGGGGGGGGCACTCATGGGATTCCTTCTGCTGGAACGGGCCTGTCTCTGAAGCTGATCCCAGACAGCAGCCTCAAGAGTAGAGCCCTGCCAGTCCCTGAGCCCATCACTGTAGTCCCAGGGCTTCCAGCTTGCAGGAACATAGAGGCAGGAGGCCAAGCACTTTTCTGGGGTTCCAGTGCCTTCCCAGTAACTTCACAGGCTGAGATGCTGAAACACTGGCACAGCAGCCCCTGCCAGTGGGACCTGCTCTGTGCCAGGCAGGGCAGGGCATGGGCACCGTGCTCCAGGACACAGTGCTCTGGAGCAGCCTGTCCTCTCACATTAAATTTCTTGCATCAAACTGTCACCAGCTCTGCGGGTCTGGAGCTGGCACACACCAGCAGGGAGGGGAACATCCTCAAAATTGATGCCACCTGGCACCCCAAAGACGTGAGTAGGGACCTGGGTGGGGAAGAAAATCAGCTCCTCTGCACTGTCAGCAGGAAAATATTCCTTATGATTGATGGTGCTGGGATGAAGCCTCTCTCCTAGCTCCGTGGCCCTCGCCCAGCACGCACGTCCTCTGCTGTTGCCCCCCTTCCTCATCCTTTTCCTCTCCACCCTCACAGCCCTGTCCTCTGTGATCCCCGCCACGCTGGCGGTGCCGGCCAGTCCATCCCACAGCACAGAGTGATCCCGCAGCTCCGAACCGCAACCCTCGGTGGCTCAGATCTGCTGCCAGATCGGTATCTCATGCATCCCCCTTTCTGCCAGTCATTAAGTGGAGATTTATTAGGGTAGCTTCAGTCCAGATGCCTGCATCCAAAAATGACATCAGCCACGTCCTGATTCCCATCGCCAGCCCTGCACCCGTGCACGCAGCGCCTGGACAGACCCTGCAGCGGGTCTGGTATGTGAAAGGTGGGGAGATCCCTGAGCCTGGGAGACCCCAGCCTGGAATGAGGTGAGGGGAAGTGCAGGAGCATGAATGAACATCTGGCCAGATAAACCATGGAGGGGGATTGTGCCCTGGAGTCCCCCAAAACTTTGGCCATCAGAAATCTCCTGAGTGATGCCCTCCTGCTCCACGAGCTTTCCAGCTTTTGGGGAGCTCAGAGCTTTTTGCAGGAACCTCCCCTGTGTGTCTCAACCCTCCTTACCCACAGCTGCAGTACAGAAAGCCTCCCTTCACGTCGTGGTAGGATGGGAGCTGGAGCTTGGCAGCCTCATCCCACCACGGCGGTTCGTGCCAGTGCCCAGCCCAGCCCAGTCCAGCATGGAAGGGGACCCTGGCTTGTCCCAGGCAGTCTCGGGGACTGCCAGGTAGGAGCAGCCAGCCCTAGGGCTGCTCAGCACATGTGCTTGAGATGACGGCTTTACCCACAATTTCAAAATGCTTGGGAGATGACAGCATGGCTCGCCGGCCACTGCCAGACCCCTCCTGCCACGGTCCTCCTGCAGCGCCCCTCGGGCTCACTTTGGAAGGACGCGAAGCTGTCCCCAGCCCCGGCGGCGTGGCGCTCACCTCCCGGGCAGTGCTTCTTCATGCGGCACCTCCTGGTCTCCTGCTGCGCGGGGCAGGCAGTCCTCTCCTCCCGGGCAGCCTCCGGCACTTCCCGCACCCGCGTCTCCACACCCCACTTGCAGCCGCAGGTGCGGCTCTCATGAGTACAGGCGCTCCACTCGCTCCACGGCCCCGGCTCGCACGTCTCTGCAGGGACAGGGACGGAAGGGATTGGTGACCCCTCGGAGCCGGGCACATCCCCAGGGACGGCGGGCAGGGACGGCTGCGGGTGCTGCTTACCTTGGCACTCGCGGGTGCCGAGCTGTGCCGTAGTGCCGGGGGGACACTGCCGAAAACACTGGCCCTTGTACAAGTAAAACTTGTCCTTGCACTTCATGCAGAAGTCTCTGCTGAAGCAGCTCTCGCAGCTGGGCGACCTGCACTCTGCCGGGAGGGACGGCCGGTCAGCGGGGACCCCAAACCTGCGGGGTCCAGGCTGCAGCTCTGGCCAAGGGAAAAGGGGACGAAGCCCCCCCAACCCGGCCTCCCCTGGATCCAGTGCCACCAGGGATGCTGTGGGAAATGAAGCCATCGCCCTTCCCGCAGCACTGAGACGCGCAGGGTGGCGAGGGGAGCAGGGGGCACTAGGTAGGAGCAGGGGAACCCCGGCTGGCGCGGGACCTACTTGTGCATCTGTTGACCTCCAGACCCCGCACACCAAAGTAGCCTGGGGGACAAGTGTGGACGCACATCCCGTACTGGCGGATGCCGTCCCTCCAGATAAGCAGGAAGAGCCGGTGGTGGCAGGTGATGCAGCCGTTGTCCTCAGAGCACAGGACACAGCCCGTGCAGTTTTCCAGCAGGCTGGCACTCGCTGCGGGGACAAATGGAGGACAGGGCCTGTGGCACAGGTGCCGAGGTGGGTCCCAGCCCTGTGGCAGCCCCTCTCTGATTCACCAAGGTGACAGCACTGTCCTGACCCCCTGCAAATGCCACCCCACCCTCTCTGCTCCTCAAATCCCCACCTCTGTCCACGCTGGCAGCAAAGGGACACATGGAGCCATCGCTCCCAGCTTGTTGATCATTGATGACCTCCATCACTCCCAGATCCAGACTGAGGGTTTGCCCCACACCCAGCACTGCCCATGGGTGACAGTCTGAGCCAAGCTAGCCTTGCCCATCCCGTGGGAAGTGGAACAACCACTGGGTCAGCAGGTAGAAATATGATCTGACCTAGATTAATCAGTTGATGCCTGTTAAGTGTTGGAGGACAAAGGGCATTTTGGATGCACTCAAGAGGAGCTGAGAAAAGGATCTCTCTGTTTGCTCAAGAGCCTCTGCTGCCTCCCTGGCTGCCTGTGGGAGTGTGATTGACCCCGAGGTGGGTGATCTCTGCTCCCAGAGACAAAGATAGGGTGCCAACATCCACCATCCTGCAGAGACACCACCAACTGCTCCTGCTGTCTGAGCCCACAGAAAAGCAGCCTGGAGGGATGCTCCTGGCACAGGGACACTTTGGGAGCTGGGAAGCATCGAGCTCTGGGGGCTACACATGCCATGTCTTTTTGCAGCCCCAGGGTGGCTTGGCATCACAAAAGGGGACACTGAACCCCTGCATGCAGGCATCCAATACCTTCACCGTGCCCCTGTGCTGGGAACTGTTTGCTTGGCTCTGGCACCACAGCCTGAGCAGCAGTGATAGTGCCAGAAGCCCCAGTAGAGCATGCTTAGGACCTTGGCTCTATAGAAGCATAGAATCACAGAATGGTTTGGGTCAGAAAAGACCTTCAAGAGCATCTCAAACCCCGTGCCGTGGGCAGACACACCTTCCACTAGACAAGGTTGCCACAAGCCCGAGCCACCTGCTGGGTGCTGCCCGGCATGGACATAGAATTAGCCCTGGGAGCAATGCCTGGAACTGGCCCCTCTGACCCCAGGAGCTGCATCAGAAGGGTCCCCTGGCTGTGGGGCTGGGGCAGGGGTGCTGGGGAACCTGGTGGGATGCTGGCAGAGGATTCTGTTAGATGAAGATGGTGGGTGATGCCTCACAGCCCCATGTGCTGGTCGCTGGCACAAGCCAGTCCATGGTGCTGTGGTGCCATGCAGTTGTCCCTAAGCTGGCTCATCCCAGTCCCTTCTCTGGGGCACACTCTCTGGAATGGCAGCACTGCCAGGAGCCTTCATTAGAGCTGTGTCTGCTGGGAGCACTAACAAAGCACCTTGGATCCATTAAGTTGTTATGGTCTCCGTTAGATATTTACCAAATGCTGACAACATTTGTGTTCCTGGCTGCAGCTGGAGTGGCTTCCCTGGAGACACATGGATTTATGAGCTTCTTTCCCTTCCCTAATTCTTTTTGATATTTAGGGGGTTTTTTGCTCATCTCCTTCCACCTCCAGCCAGGGCAAAGAAAGTGGAGAGCCCTGGATGGGTTCCGGGGCCTCCTTCTTCTCACTGGCTTTGGAAATAATCCCATGGATCTGGGAGAAGTGGGGTCATCCTCCTCCACTTCACAGTGCTGCTGGCATGTCACACATGTCTCTGCCACCAGGAGTGACACTGGGAGCCACCACAGAGAACAACAGAATGTGGCTCACTCTGAAACCAGGGCTTGGGGATTAGGGGCAAGTGGTGGGCTCATCTCCTACTGTCCAGTGGTGATGGCAGAGTGCAGGGCTGACCTGGGATGGCCACTGGGCACGGGGCACAGTGGGTACCTGAGTTGTGCTGGACATGGGTGTGACATCCCACATCTCTGACCACCCTATGCCCAGTCCTGCTGGGAACCATGAGTGCCCAGACCAGATCGCCCAGTGGCAGCAGGGAGGCTGTGGGGTGCTGCAGAATCTTTCGTGGCTCCTGGACCCTGTGTTGTTTTTTCTGTGCAGGTTATCCCAGGGTATATAACATGTCTGGGGTGTGAAGCCATGGCCAGACCCCCAGGCTGCCCAGACCTGAGGCCTTTGGAACATTGTGCTACCCATCATCAAGCACTGGTAGCTGGAGCCCCTCTTGGTGGTTGGCTGTTTCCCATCAGGGGTGTTCTGGCCACCAGCCTGGCCACCCACATCATCACACACACCTACTGCCTCCGCATGCCTTTAACATGGAACAACTTCAAGGGAAGATCTCTGGGCTCCAGCCCTGAAAGCCCTGGTCCTGGGAGGTCCTGCCTCTACCCTGGCACATGTTGGCCCCCAAACCAAGGCATTCCTGGCACACAGCTGAGAACCAGCCTGGACCCACTCCACACAACCAGCTGGCACTGCCTGGCACTGCCCAGTGAGGGGACACGAGCCAGTGCCCAAGGGAGGGGGCACATGCCTTGGCACAGCCCCAGCACACCCTGCCCTTGCCCAGGCACTGAGAAGTGGCTCAGGTGGTGCCTCTTCCTGGGGAAAGGATGGGTCAGGTGACAGTGCCTGCCATGGCTCTGAGCATCCTTCCAGGAGGTTTTACTCCTAAGGCACTTAGTGCTTTATGCAGAGAAAGGAAATATTAGAAAACCAGCCCATTTTGTGCTATCCCCACTGTGTCTGGCTCTGCTGGGGTTTACAGAGCTGGTCCCAGTGTCAGCCAGTGTCCCTTGTGTCCTGCCAGCCCCAAAGGCAGGGCTGGCACTGGGCAGGCGGTTCTCTGGGGCTGTGCTCTGCGTCTTCCCGCACTGCCAAGCCAGCCCCGTGCCACGCACCCAGAGGGGAACAGAGAT
>VZSR01001238.1:6900153-6927847 GCA_013398615.1 Brachypodius melanocephalos | reverse complement strand
AAAAAATAATAAAAAATCCCCCAGCAGCAACAAAGCGACTGGCAAACGCCCTGGCTGGATCCCCCCGGAGCACTCCAGCCACCACCTCGGCTGGGAACCGTCCCGCCGTCCCGCCGCGGTCCGACTGTCCCGCTGCCATCCCAGCGCCGGGGTCACAGCGAAGCCCCCTGCGATTTTGGGGGGGTGGAGCCAGGAGGGTGACGCTGCCTGCGCCGGCCCCCCCGGCTCAGCCCCCCCGGCTCAGCCCCCGCAGGGCTGGGAGGGCTGTGACAGCCCCCGGGCAGGGCTGAGCCCCCCGGGCAGGGCTGAGCCCCCCGGTCGCCGGGAGCAGTGGTGGGTCTCCGGCAGCTCCGGCGACGGCTGTGGGTCTGCCCCGGCTGTCCCCAGGATTGCAACTGACTCTGATTTTCCGAGCTCTTCTTAACTCAACTCCCTCCGAGCTGCGGGAGCGAAGCTGAGCCGAGACGAGCTGTGCCAAGCTGTTCCAAGCCAGGACGAGGTCACTGAGCTGTTCCGGGCTCCCATGAGGCTGTCCACACGCCTTGTCCCACGCTGTGCTCCCCAAAACCCACCCTAGGGGCTGTGCTTGAAGTGGGATGCAGGACGAGAGGGGGACACCTCACTCGCCAGGTACCCGAGGTGACCTATAGCCGCAGGTCACCATCCTCGGAGCCCCACGTGCTCGTCCCATCATGCCAAACTTGTGCCAGGAATTGTACCCTGGAACAGCCTGGTGACATCCCAGCCAGGGCTCCAAGGCCACTGGTCAACAGTGACAGCCCCAGTGAGAGCATAGTCACTCCTGTCATCACCATGTGCAAACCAGCACACGGTGCCCCTCTCCTCCCCCCAGAGGGGGCACAGAGAGACTTTCAGGGCACACAGGACCCCCCTGAGCACCCTGGGGCATATAATCATCCACCTGCTCATCCCACATGCCAACGAGCTGCAGGGCTCCTTTCCATCTCTCTGAGTCTGCATTGCCTGGGAGGGATGAATGGGCCGGGGGCTGCTGAGAACCAGCAAAGTCACTGCACCAGAGTGGACCACCCACAGGACTGCAGGGGATGTGCCCATCAGTGTCCCGGGGTGTCCAGCCATGCCCAGGGACAGTACATTGGGGTTAATCTTCTCGCTACTCCTCAGATTTCTCCCTCCTCTTTCCCTTCTCTCCCCCAGCCCCCCTGAGCCTCGCTCCCCACCGCTCCCATCCGGCACTGCTGCGTTTCATTCCTGAAGGGTTAATGATCAGACAACAAAGGAGCCATTTCAGACCCCTTTGGCTTCACTGTAGGAAACCAGGAGTAATAACTGAGGAAACCAGGAGTAATAATGGTTGGGATCACTTTAGTTGTTTTTTTTTTTCTAATTATGAAATAAATTGAAAAATTACACATAAAATGAATAAATTGCAGCATCTGGCTCAGCCGAAATTTCCATAAACAACCAAACCTGCAGCATAGCATCACCATCAGGAGTTTGCAAGGGCTGGGGGGCCCATGTGGACATGAAGATGCTGCTGCTGTCCCATCACAGACAAATAGGGATGTGGCATTGGGGATATCTGAGTGTCTTCAAATCCTGGCTGCAGGCAGCTGCATTGGTGTGGATAGCCATGACTGGGATGAGATGTGGGTGCCATAGGGCAAGGAGCTTTCACAAGTCCTGTTAGGTGCCATCCCAGATGCCCTGGATCTGATAGGGAGTTCCTTGTCCAGACTTAGAAGGCAAACACTGGGCAAGGGCCAGGGAAGCACCCCATTCTTGGTCATGCTCTCTGGCTGCTGGCATGGCTGAGCGGATGTCGGTGCAAGCCTCGCCAGGGTGACCTGTCACAGGAGGACACACTAATTAGACAGCTCTCGTTAGTGCTGGATCCTGAGGCCACCACGTGGACATTGTTCAGCCCATCCCCAGCTGTTTGGGATCACGGGGGATGTGCCAAGGGCGGCATAGCTGCTGTCCCCATGCCCCTGCTGCTGTGTGCCAGGTACCCCTGAGAGAGCAGAGAAATCCACACGTTTCCCTTAATTTGTTTATGACAAATCCAACTGTCGATGGGAGGAGAGGTGGTGTCTGCTGTTTAACTGGGCACCCAGCAGTCCTCTGTTGTGCTGGGAGGGGTTTGGGGGGCTGCGAGGAGGGGGAAGCCGAGCTGATGATGCCAGGGCAGCACCCGTGGTGACTCAGGGATGATGTCGGCGGGAAGCGAGGCTGAGCCGCGGGTGCCGCTGGCAGCTCCCAGCTGCTCACGCAGCCCCGCTCCACGCCAGCACAGAGGGAATGAAATGTTCCTCCTCCGTCTTCCAAAGCAGAAGGGAGAAAGTGTCCAGAAAGATAATTTGGAAAGTTTGTTTGACACTTGAGCACACTTTCATCTTCGGAAAAATCTTGGTGACCTTCCAAAGCTGCACCGCCTGCTTCCCGGCACGGCAGGCGCCCCAGGGCACACGCCCGTGGCACCATCCCAGTGGCTGCTTTCGGGATGCTCAGGGCTCTGGAGGGGACAGTGTGGTCCCGCCGGGCCCACAGGTCAGCAGGGATGCACTCACAGAGGTGGTGGCACAGGGATGCAGGTGCAGGGATGCTCCTAGCAAAAGTTGTAAAGTGAAAATTAAATACCTTGAGCTGGCTAGCAGCAGAAGGTGACAAGAAGGGGCAGGGGGATGGAGGGAGCTCCTAGATGAGGGCAGGGTTTTCTCCACAGGTGCTGTGAGCTCCCAGCAGCCATGAGGGCTGGGATGGATCTTCCTCAGTGCATCCCAGGCAATGAATATGGGTTTGATCAGGGGAGGGTTTGAGCGGATGGTAATGGATAAGGAAGAAAAATATTTGGCATTCCTCTCCCATCATAACAAGCCCAGATGCTTGGATGGTGGCAGCCCACTTCCCACAGGAATGGAAAGTCACAGCTACTCTCGCGCCAGTTCAGCAGAGGCCCTTTCCCTGCTCTTATGAAATGCCAGCCCAACCTCACAGTGCACTGCAGCCTTCAGTGGCATCCCGTGACACAGCTCCCTCCATCACCCGGGGCCCTGGTGGTGGCACTGCCCATGACCCCATTCCAAGAGAGGCTGAGCTCAGAGCACGGAAATGTGCTGGGAAACACCAAGTAACAGATTTACTGCTGGTGTGGCTGGTGCTCCTTCCCACGTGTTGGGAATACCTGGTCTAGCACAGCCCTGCAAGGGAGGAGTGCTCTAGGGAGGCTGATGCTGTGAGAAGCATTAATGGGAAGCAGCTGCTCTCTGGTCAGAGCTGGTGGGAGCAACTCCAGTCTCCTGGCAGCCCAATTCACCACCTTCCATGCCAGCACAGAGCCAGTGAGGTCCCTCAGTGCTGGAGTGCCATCAGCTCTCCCAGATGAGAAGGAAGGCATGAAGATGGCTGATTTTAGTGCAGACACTGTCAAGTGCAGCCCGCAGCATGCTCATGGCACATTTGCTCTCCTCTCCTGTTCTTCTTCATCCTTTTCCTTCTCCTTTTCCTTCTTCTCCTCTTCCTCCTCATGCCACACTCCAGTCATTTCTGGGTTTGTGCCACCCACCATTCCTGCTGTTCTTAGGAAATATGGCATCCAAAGAGGCTTAAGATTTGCCATAAATCAAATCCTTCATCCCAGAGTGAGCTCTGGAGCTCCATCTCTCCTCTTGGCTCCTCTGGTTTGCTCCAGTCCTGGACGCCAGCGTGGCTGCACAGCCTTCAAGCGCTCCAGCTGCCAAAACAGGAGCAAAGCCCAAAGAGGGAATTGGCATCAAGTGGTGCTGAAGGCCGAGGGGCAGCAAGAGTAGGACAGGGAGCCGGGAGGAAAGGGAAGATGAGCAGTGAGATGGGAGGGAAGGCTTGGTGTTGAAACTGAATTCCTGGTCCATGTCAGCAGAGCAGATTTCCAGTGTTTATTTTATCTCTTTAGTTGAGCCCCTTTGAGGCAGAATATATTAAATGGCCTGACTTTATATAATGGAAATAATTGAAACAATACTCCTGCTTCCAGCCGCAACGTGCCGTGATTTCAGCCAAGAGTGGCCAGCCTCCTCGAGGTGGTGGGGACAGCCGCCGCCGCCGCTGGCGCTTGTTCGCTGGTTATTGTTGACACATGTCAGCGTCGCCTTCCAATTTCCGTACAGCTGTCAGAGCAGGGAGAACACCCGGCGGCTGGCGCGGGGTGGGCTCAGCGCCGGCCAGCACCGGCCACGGGCCCTGGGAAGGACGGTGTCCCCACGCCGGGCTCCTCCGCTCTGTGGGGCTGGTGGTTATGGCTGAGCTGGGATTTCTCTGGGGAGGTGGTGTTGGGGCAGCGCTCTCAGGTAAGCAGAAGATGAGGATGGTGGAATGTGGAGAACCTTGGGAGGATGGAGGATGTGCTTGCTCGCTGCATGAGCTGTTGAACTGTGACCTTGGTGTTCACTGGAGGAGGTGAAAGGAGGAGATGAACGTGAAGGCTGGGGGTAGTTGAAGGTTTTATCCAACTCTGCACCAGCAGTGGGTGACATTGGGGCAGCGAAAGGCGCCCAGCCCCAGCATCCCTGTGGGAAGGCACTTGCACCAAGCACCATCCTTGAAGCCAACATCAATCTCCATCCCACACGAGCCACTGAAACTCTGTCACTGAAAATCTGTCATTGCTCCTTGAGCGGAGCTGAATGGATGAAACAAGCAAACATGATAGTGAGGAGTCACCAACATTGAACCAGGCCATCACCCAATTCCTACATGCAGGCACTGCAGGATTCCTGGGAAGAGCTGGCAGGAGGTGATAGTAAGAGCAACAGAAGGCAAGGTCTTCGAGGAACTGAGACATGGTATGAAAAGTGCTCCAGAATCTCTTCCCGTCACTGCAGCCGCTCCCCCTGGCTGTGCACAGTGGGGGCTCAGGGAAGGTTTCTCCAAGGAAAGGCAGGAGATGGGACCAGCAGTGCGGGACAGGGAGCCTGGGGTTTGGGGCAGCTGGACTGCAGATTCCTTTGCTGTAGGGAGCAGGAATTCCCCAGATGAGTCGAGTGCTGCTACTGTGTCCAACAGGACTCCTCAGCCTGGGCACAGCCTGCTCTCCCAGCAAAGCCAAAGCATCAGTGACCATGGAGCATTCTCCTCTGTGCCAGATGTGACTGTCAGCTGCCTCTGCCTTCCCTGCAATGAAAATCATGTGTTTGTTACTGGAAAGGGAGCAAGGCAGTGGTATTTTAGTATCTGGCCCTCTTCTATTCTCCTAAGAACCATATACGCCAAATTCCATTTTTTTTTTTTTTTAATATTTGGACTATTTAAGGAAACTATTTAGAAAGACAGATGGAAGCATCAGTCAGATGGATGTTCCTGGCTCCACGTGAGACAGCACTCAGAAGTCCCATTCTTTTTCAAATAATTTTAATGTGACTACATGGTTCCCTCTTGCACATCATTCCCCAGGAGGGTAAATCCTCTGACTCTGGTGGATGACTCTCACCAGCTGGAATTCAGCAGAAGACAAAGGCTTTGGGCAGGCTGCTGGCTGGGGATGGGGAAATTCCCACCCTCCCCACCCCCTGCAGCCACAGAGACCAGGGAGGGCTGCGGATGCAGCCACTGCAGTCGTGGCCATGACCTGCCCTGCCCCTGCCCTGTGGCAGCTGCAGCTCCCAGTGCATGTGCTCCCAGTCAGGGGACGTGGTGAGAAGCTGAGGTGACCCTGGGCAGTGGAAGGCAAGCAGGGTGCCCTCAGGGAAGGAAAACATGGGATGTGTGGCTGCACCTCAGCTTGTGCCCGGGCTGAGAGCCTGATGTTGGTGCTGGCATCACTCAGCTGGGACTCGACCACCAAAGGCTGTGATGGTGTCTCTGTCTCAAAGTTTACTTTTAAGCCATTTTGCTGATAATCCAACCCGTGTCTCAGCTCTAGGAACTGCCCCGGATCCTCTGGTTGCAGCTGAACTTGGACTTTTCCAGCATTCCAACCCTCATGGACCCCTTTTGGCAGCAAGATGTGATCATTCCGTGACAAAAGCCAGCGGCTCCTCAGCTCCTGCCTGCCCTGGCCAAAGTTGCAGGGATGTGCTCATGCTTTGGACACCAAGCCAGGAGGAAACAGCGTGTCTAGGAGCTTGTCCTTTGATGGACTCTGCTGTGCTGGCACAGGGTTGGGAAACACCCGATTTAAGTTCATGGTCCACAAGAACTGGAATTTCGGTCTCCCACGGGGACATGGGTCCCTCCTCACTCTTCCAAACTCAGGATCCATCCTCAGTCCTGCTGACACCCCAACTCCTGACTCTGTCCCTGGGTCTCAAGGGCACTTCTTCCCTTCCCTCATCTCCAGAAAAATCCAGGGACGTGGCATAGCAGGGCCAGCCTGGACTATGGTCACCAGCCCCACTGTGGCTGCCAGCACCCCACGGCCGGCGGCCGTGTGCCACGGCGACTTATAAAGGCCTTTTTTTCAGAATTAATAACGGGGGAACACAAACTTTAATATTTTTGAAGTGAAAATGGAGTGATAATTGTATTTAGTCGACATTCAGGAAAATTATTACCACCTGGCAGCCCCTTTTGTGGCTGACGTCAAAGAGCACCATAAACCACCATTAGTTTGGAGAACACCAGGGGGAAAAAAGGGAAAAGAGCAGAAATTGTGACCTTTGTATTAAAAAATCCAGGATCAGGAGTATCCTGGGATGCTGGACAGAGCAGGTCCCCAGGGCCTGTTTGCCATCAGGAGTTTGACTAACACTCAGGAGTGCTAGCAGATATGGTCCTCAGAGACTGAAGAATAAGACATGGAGAAAAATGTTCCTTTCTCCTTTTTTTTTTTTTCAGTGTTTTATATCCTGTTTATGCCACTAACAAATTCAATTTTCAGGAACTGGAATAAAGACAAAGCCTGAGCTGTTTAAAATGGGTTGTGGGCAGCTCCCACTCAAAGCATACAGAGGAGGTTCATCACCCCAAAAAACACCAAATCGCAGGAGTGGGGAGGAAAGGGGGTTGGGGTGGGATGGTGGAGCTGAAGCAGTGAGGAAGCGAGTGCCAGTTGGGTGCCCTCAGCCTCGTGCCCACTTCTGGGCATCCGTACTGCTGCAGTTGGAGGGGGGATACAGGGGCATGGTCTCCAAATGATCCCCAGTGCCATGGCCGGGCGCAAAGCCGTGGCAGCAGGCTCTGGCTCATGGAAAGAATTCTTCACTTGGGAATTCGAGCGAAAAAGATTAAATGAAGTAAAAAATGCACACCGCACTATGAAAGCAGAAAAAGAACATTTCCAAACATCCCCAGCCTCCTCCGCACCCCACACGCACTCCAGACGCTCTCAGCTGCCACCTCTCCTTCCCAGCACATTTTGGGGGTTCATGCTCCCCATCACAGGGGAGAGCTCTGTCTTGGCTCTGAGGCAACCATGACATGGAGAGACATCATGACCTGGTGCCCTCACCTCTCTCCATCCATCCCCACTCCTTCCTGGCTGTCTGGGAGGCTCCCAACAGAACCAACCCAGCCACCATCCATTGCAGTAGGGAAGTTCCAGCACCTTCCTGCAGGCAGAGGGTCCAACCTGACGAGGTCCCAGCCCTGGCCTAGGGGTGCTCTGAGGTGCAAATGGTGATTCCAGTCCCAAGGGAACTGATACTGCTCAGAGCTCCCCTGGAGACAGGGAATAAACCTGCATCGGTTCTCTGCAGGAGGAGAGATATTCCTGTGTGATATTCCAGGAACAGGGGTCTTGTGAGGATCACAGCAGTGCTTCCCATGGATGGGCATTTCCAGGGTCCAGGCATAGCAGTGCTTTCCCACTGTGGGCCTGGAGCAGGGCTGCTTCCAGACATCAGCATGGAGGAAAAATCCCATCATACTGTGATGTGTGATGTGTGGCATGGCCTCCCCAGGTGCAAAATGCCTCCTCTCTTAGAAAAAGGGGGTAATTAAAGGCTACTGGTGTTTTGAGCTGTTTAACAATGCTGGTTTGAGCCCTCCTGGAAGACCACACAACAATCCCTGTGCTCCCACACTCTCCCAGCCAGCCCAACCAAAGCAGGGCCAGCTCCATCAGCCAAAGCAGTTCTGGCTCCAGTGCTCCCAGTTCCAGTGGAGCCATGGGGATGCCTGTCTATCCAGTGGGGATGAGCCCCAGCTCTGCTGACAATGGCAGGGCTGGGAGCACCTGGGTTTGCAGCATGTTTGGAGTGTCCCTGTCCTTGGCCATCCCAATGGCATCTCATCGAGCCTCAACCAAACAACTGGAGATCAGTGAGACCACAAACAAACAGCATTTGATTAGATTATTTTTTAACTTTTTTTTTTCCCCTGAAAAAACAAAGAGAAGAGGAGAATTCGTGTTTCCTGTTCATGTGAAAGGAATTTGCCAGCATGTGGCGGGAAAAGCAATGCTGGTGGCCTGGAGAAGCCACCACCTCATGACTCTAGGGACAAAGAGGAGCCAGGAGGTGGCTGACAGAGAGGCTCCACACCCAGACACCTGCACAGGGGCACAGGCTGGAGCAGGGAGCCCTTGCCAAGGCTGCAGCTCCCTAAACTTGGGTGCTGGGAAGAGGCAGGATGGCATGGCCAGGCCAGGCTCAAGCCCCAGTGCTGCCAGGGTCTGAATGTCTCAGCAAAGCAGCAGCGGCTCCCGGCCAAGGCTTCGGGAAGGAATTTCAGAAAGTTCTTGGTGCGGCCTCTCTTTTCCTAGAACAGATCAAAAGCTGGGATCTGCTCAGCAATCCTCCTCCATCATTTTGTCAAGTTTCCTGCATGGGTCAGAGGAGCAGAATGAGGCTGATATGAGAAGGCCTCAGCACCCTGGGGTTAGGGAGAGGGTCTGCATGGGCAGAGGGATGTGATGGGCAGAGGGATGTGATGGGCAGAGGGACCGTCAGGTCAGGACTTGCATCCCTGCACCCCCACAACCCTGAATATCTGCATCCCTTCATCTCTGGGTCTCTGCATGTCTGCCTCCCCCAAATCCCCACTTTCCTGCATCGATATATCCCTCTACCCCCATATCCCTGCATCCCTGCCTCCCCAGAGCCCTGGAAGTCTGTTCTGTTCTCAGCTTATTCAATCATCCTGTCATTCTTCCCAGATGGTTGGTGCTGCTGGTTCTCTGGCACATCCTACTGCACTGGACAATGCTGCAGCCCTGGCATCTTGCTCTCGATCAAAGTTACGCATTCACTGAATTCTTCCGTTTCCATGTTAATAATGGGTAAATCCTGTTGCATAATTATTTTCCACATCATCTCCCTCCCCTGGTGCTGAGAGACACCAACCACCCTACAGATCCCTGCATAGCTGTGGTAAGGGATGGGCACCCTGGCACTGCAAAGGGGAGTCCTTGTCCCTGGTCCCTTGAGGCTGGCGATAGTGCTGGGTTTGTTTCCCAGTCCCTGGATGTGTTCAAGGCCAGGTAGAATGGTGTGGTGGAAGGAGTTCCTGCCCATGGCAAGAGAGTTGGAACTGGATGATTCTCATCATTTTCCAAAGCCTCCAGCCCCCTCCTCAGTGCTGTGGAGGCCCCAGGAGCCCTCTCAAAACACTGGGGGGGTCTCAGCCAGACCTTCACCAGCACAGCCCCTGCCTTCTCCTCCAAGCACTCCTCAGGCAGGCTGCAAAGGGTAAATGATGTTGGAGAGAGGCAGGATGCAGCATGCCAGGGGTCCTGTGCCACGCAGGGACATGGACCAAGGTGCAAAAGCCCCTGGGGGTCTGGCAGCAGGATGCAGCACCATGCCTATCCCTGGAATGGGATCTCCTGCTGGTTCTGGGGACAAGGGCAGCTGCAGGCAAAGGGAGCAGCAGTGTCAGTGCACGGCCAGTTCCCAATTTGCACCAGCTTGGAACAATGACAATGACAATGGTAGAAATAAAGAGATGAAAAATGTGTCTGTGATTTGAAGAAGCTGGAAACACCCAGCACAGGGGACAGAGGGCAGGAGGGTGGCTCCCAACTGGCCATTGCCCCGGCAGCGAAAGGGGTCCCTAATGCCTCCAAGCTGTGGAGCCCTTCATGGGAGGCAGCCTGGCTTTCCACAGTCACAGCTTGGGAATAATTCAAAGATTTTCTTGTCGGGAATTTCTTGCCGGGAGTGGCCTTGGGCTTTTATGTCTGCACTGAATGACTGTGAGGGGTTGGAAAGGCAGGCAGGGGCTCAGTGGAGCCCCACGGCCTTGTGCACAGCATCCGTGTCCTGCTCCCATATGGAGAGCAAAGGAAAGGGAAAGGCTGAGTGGTGAGAACAACCACAGTCATCCAGGCCTCAGCAAATGGCACCCGTTTTGAGGCAGTGGCCACATCTCTCCCAGCCTGGTTTTCCATCCAGGATGAAATGGGAGCTGGAGGGGGCATCTGTGCCAGACCATCCCCGGTGCCTGCCATGACAGAGGCAGCAGTGGCTGGTACCACAGCTCATCTCCTTCTTGGGTTCCTCTCCTTTCCTCCCTGGAATTTTGCCCTCTTGTTTTTTACTTTTTGGAGGGTTTTTTTTTTGTTGTTTTTTGGGTTTTTTTAACATAAAAATTTTCATAGCCTTTTAAACACTGTAAAAATTTAATACAAAGGAAATTAAAAAACCCAGAGGAACTATTCTCAAAATAATTTCACAATCCGCACATATCCCTCAGCAAATTGAATTTGAAGGAAATAAAGAACAAAATATGACAATAAAGGGCTTCTAAACAAATCCTAATGTGTCACATATGGAAGTGCAAATGCCAGCCTGTGTGCAGGCACTTAGCGGAGGTGGGTGGCATGTGGGTCTGGGGGGCACAGCTCCGCCACCTCCCAACACTGCTGGGAGTCCCTGCACTCCTGAGGACAACTTGAAGGAGCCAGGGGGGTTTTGCTGCCCCAAACTTCACACCATGAACCCTGGCTGAGCGTGTCTTCCTTGCGTCCCTGCAGCTCCAGTCTGGTGGCAGTGCTGACAGCATGTTCTGCTTCATCAGCCTGGATCCCGACCAGTTTGTGGCAGTTAATGGGGAAAACTTCAAAGGATCTGAATCAGCCCTGCCAGGGTCTCACAGGGTGAGCTGGGAACCTCCTGCCTCACAGCAATGCCCGCAGCGTGGCTTCCCCATGGCCATTCAGCATCCTGGGGGCTTGGTGGTGGGGGGACACAGGTGCTTACTGCACCCCCCATCCTCACACCCCCATCCCACACACACACCCCACACCATCCACACCCACAAAAGCATATCCTTCCCAGATGTTTCTTGTCCAGCTGTGCCCCTGCTTCTCCCCCTTGTTTTTTTCCTCTTCTAATAATAAACCTGGCACCTGAAGAGGAATTTTCCCTGTAAACACCCAGCCTCACACTTTAGTGACTTTTGTTCTGTGTTTTAATTAATGAACTGGAAAAAATGTCAATTGTTACCCACCACGGGCACGTGTATCCTGCAGGTTGCCAGAGACTGTCCTCCCTGCTCTGTCCCATGCTGTGGTCACAGGGCAGAGGCACCCTGACCCTTTGCCAGAGGAAAAATATGGGATATCTGGAGGGTTGTACCCAAATTACTGTTCCATTACTGTTCCACTGCTGCACCCACACACAGCACTGCTCCAGAGGGATCCAGGTGTTCTCCCTTGCCCAGATGCCCCATCCCAGATGGTCAGTGCTGCTGATTTACCATGGTGCAGCCCAGCCCAACACCTTGTACCTCTTCACCATTCCCAGCCCCACCAGGCAGCATGTTAGACCAGTTTCATCAAGGAATATTCCCCACCAGCTGGGAAGCCAATACTGCCCTAGAACATTGCCTCATCCCAGCCGTGCGTGCCTGGGATGGGGAGAAACGCTGGGGAGCTGCAAAAGACATCCAAAAATTAATGTACTGTCTGCAGCAGCACTGGGGCTGCAGCCTGGGGGAAGCGCCTGCCGTGTGGCATGGAAGGAACTGCAAAGAAAAGGGTCTTGTGAGGATAGCGGGAGCTGCGCGGGAGGAGCGGGCTTTGCTCTGAAGGCTTCCCACAGCTCCAGGATAAGCTTGGGATGGGACTGGCTCTTCTTTCCCCATATGCAATGCCACCTCCTGCTTGCTCCTGCAGATCGAAGGTGCTGCCAGCCCTGGAATGCTACAGTGGTGTCCCCAAATCCGTGCACCCCCCCTTCGGTGCTCTCTGCAGCCTCCGTGACCTCGGACACGTCCCTCCGTACTCGGAGCAGGGAGCAGCGCTCCATCCCAGTTTTGCTGCCGGGGCTCAGGCAGTGAGCGGAGGCCAAGCCCGTGTGGGCAGTGCAGACAGGCAGCCCGTGGGCTGGGCGCTGTCCGTCTGGGGCTGGGACACCCCGGCAGCCAGCTTGGGACACCCCGGCAGCCAGCTGCTCCTGCTTTGATGTGGAGTCCCTCAGGCTCCGCACAATGCAGGCTGGGGCGGGATGAAGCAAGGGTGATTGATTGTCTTGTTTTGTTCCTTCAAGGCTGTCCTGGACAGCTCGGATTCACAGCTGAGATCCCCCTAGAGCAGGGGCTGGCAGTCCACCCAGGCTGCAGGGATGGGGCTGGTGGGGTGCAGTCTCTGGCTGGAGGCAGTGGGCTGGTGGTCTGAAACCTCTGTGCCTCAGTTTCCCCACTACCACTGCCCTCCTGGAAGCTCTTGGTGTCTCTGGATGAAATATATCCCCTGAAACTGTCCTCCATTACTCTCAGGTGTGCTGGACATCCCTGGGATTCAGGTCGACAACGGGATAAGAGCTCTACCAAAGGTAAAGTTCATTAAGACTTGAACACGTTGACCTTCGAAAAATGGAGTTTAGCTCCATCCAGTTGATGAGTCACGACTCTGTTTGTGCGATGCACTCCCTGCAAGCAAGGTTTCCACCGCAGAACTAACAGGCTTTTCTGGGAAGCACTGGGGTTCTGGGTTTCCTAATTATTTTCAAGCCCTACTGGCAGCCTCTCTCTGACAGGGATCACGCCTGCTCGAAGCGCAGCACTCAGGCGTGTTTGGAGTCCTGAAGCACTAACTGACTTTAGCTCGGCCTCGCTGCAGAGCGCCGGCTCTCGCAGCCCCAGTCCCTCCTCCTACCCAAGCTTGCCTGCATGTGGTTTGCATTTCTTCCCCGGAGAAAAAACCCCTTTCTCCTGCCTCAGTGTCATCTTTCCCTGGAATTGAATTTAGGAGAAATGAAGGGGAGGCAGAATTTTCATGGAGTGACTATCTCCCCTCTCAAGGCAATGACGGCAGTGAGGGGAAAAGCCTATTCCAGGAACCCCTGCCCCGGTCCATGTCCCTTGGCACTGGTGATTTCAGTCACAATCAGGTGGCTTCTGAGCCAGTAAGCCCTGAGGCACTGAGCAGATCGTGGAGGAGCTACTCCAGCGCTGCTGGCTCTCCCTGCTGTGCAGCAGGGGATCCCATCTTTACCTTCTACTGTGTGCTAGGAAACTGCTGCCTGCATGGAGCAGGACAGGAATTCTGGTAGAAAACATGGCAGTGCCATCCATCATCTGGCCCTGCTCACCCTGGGTGATGCATGGGGAGCTTTCCCATCCATGGAAGAGGAGCAGCAGCAAGTTGAGCCCGAGGGAAGCAGCAGCCTGCAACACCTGAACATCAGCCAGGGATTATCCACAGCCCCTCTCTGCCTTCTCCTGTGAGACTCTGGGTCATACCCAGCATGCAGAGCACTGCACAGGGGTGAGCCAGCTGCCCTGGCCATGCAGGCTGCCATTCCCAGCACATGGGCTGCCAGCGGGGTGGGTGGTTGGGAAATCTGTTTCCTCTTCTGCTCGTTACGACACCACAGTGGGCGCATGCAATGGGAGCAGTGAGGCAGTGGGAAAGTATGAAGGTCAGGGGAGACTGCGGTTTGTGTGACGGAGGTGACCCCGGCTGATGTAGCCTTTTACCTGCTCCAAGCACCACTGTCTGGCTGGGATAGCTCCAGCTACTGCCTCCCTTGGGACATCACCCCATCCATGCTCTGTCAGGGAGCAGGTCTCTGCAGATAATGTTCCTGGGTAAAAGAGGGAGGAAAATGGCCAAGGGCAGCTTCCTTGGTGCAAGAGCTGGGCATGAATCGTTATGAACACGTGCAAGGCATTGGGGCACTGGCTGCTCTGAGGGCTTTGCTCATCTCTCACAGCATTGCTCGTGCTCCCAGCTAGGCTCCAGCAGTCACAAAAAGGACATGGCTGTTCTGACGATGGCACCAGCGTGCCCGGCAGCCGCCCTGACGCACTCGCCTTGCAGCACAACTGCGCCAGCTCTGCAATCCTCATCACCTCGTTAGTGACTTGGCTGTTGATTCCAGCCAGGGCTGAGCTCTCCATACCTCCCACGCAGTTTGCAAGCCCCTAACTCACATTAGGGGGCTGCTTTCATGTGGCCAGTGGTTTTCATCATCAATGAGCCATGGAGTGAGTGAAGCACGGGAGCAGAGGAAGGAGACAACAGGGAGTCAGGCAGTGTGGGCCAGCATGGCACCGTGGGTGCTGGAATAAGGGCTTTGATGTAGTGGCAGCCAGCCCTGGGGCCAGGGGCTCAGGTATGGCAGGGGTCTGGCTCCCAGGAGGGTCTCGTGGTGAGGGGATGCATGGAGGCATCCTGCTTTCTCCCGCAGGCCCATGGAGAGGCTGATCAGGCCAAGGGGGATTTGGCACCACAAGTCACTCGTCAAGAGCAGTCCGGGGCCGCTGACACAGCACAGTGTGGAAAAATAAATTAAGGATGAGCATGGAGGTGAGGCCACAGGAGGACAAGCTGAGGGCTGGATGGGAGCATGTAGTGAGGGGCAAGAGGGTGGGGAACGGATGGTGGGTGAACAGGAATGGCAGCAATTTGGATGGGAAACTGAAAGCTTGGCAAGCACTTAGCAGAGCTTCTGTGTGATCCTGCTGAGACACCGTCAGCTCCTGACGCCACCAATCCCTAACACCCTGTGCTCCTGCACCTGCAGCAGCTCTGCAGGAATGTAAGGGGAGTCCAATAGCAGCAGTGAGATACAGGCTTACAGATCAGCTCTCTGGAGGGAGACCTATGCTTTCAAACTCTGCCTCAGAAGTGGGCATTTGAATGGAGCCACTGGTAGGCTCCTGGCCCACCCAGGGCTATGCTGTGCTGGGAAAGTGAAATGTGGATGCTTCAAAGCCTGAAACCTTGGCTGCTGCCGTGAGTGAGCCGAGCCATGGGGTGGAAATGCTGCTGCTGCTCTGAATCACATCTCAGCAATGGAGTAGCTCTGGCTGAGGCATTTCCTGCTGTTCCCAGCTCATTCCCATCCGATGCCTCTCTCATGGAGCTCCTGTGAAAATCCCGGCCCTGTGGAAAATCCACAGCAGCTTTCCTGATGAGTCCAGCTGTCTTCCCTGAAGAAAGAAGTGGCAGAGTATGGCAGGAGGTGTGGTGTCTCCTGGTGGTGATTCCCATGGGACCTGCCGGGCTGTGGTCGGTTGTTCAGCCTCAGTGACTTCTTGAGAGGGAAATGGAAAGAGAGAGCAGTGCGAGTTAATTAATTGATGCATAATGAAGTCAAGATGAGCATCCCCCAAGGAGCTGATGCTCAGATTAGGAAAGCAGCAGATGATGGTGTTCCCCGGCTTTGTCCCGAGCCCCAGCCTCCTGCCAGCCACACTGAAGACACTGGCTCTGGCCCAGGGGCAAGAAAAAAGAGCTCATGAATGCTTTTCAATGGTAACTTTAATAGAATTTAGGTGACCCAGACAAGGGAGTTACGGAAGGGATGAAATAAACCTATCAGTGGCTGTTTGGTGCTTTGGTCCCTTTGGTGTCAGCGTGAAGGCTTGCTATGGTAGCACAAGCAGACCCTGCATAGATTCAAATTTGTTTTTCTGATGACAAGAAAGAGGCAGGACCAGGGAAGGAGGCTCAGAGTGACTAACCTGGAGGTTGCTGGATGGTGCCGGGCAGACACCCTTCACAGGATTATGGGATCTTTTAGGTTGGAAAAGCCTGCTTAGATCACTGAGTGCAAATGTTGCCTCAGCACAACCAAGTCCACCACTAACCCTTCTGGTGAAGAAATTGTCCCTAATATCCAAAGCAAACCTCCCCTGTCACAGCTCGATGCCGTTTCCTCTTGTCCTGTCCCTGTTCTCTGGGAGCAGAGCCCGACCCCACCTGGCTGCACCCTCCTGTCAGGGAGTTGTAGAGAGAGAGAAGGTCTCCCCCAGCCTCCTTTTCTCCAGGTTGAGTCCCCCCAGCTCCCCATCTGCTCCCGGTGCTCCAGCCCCTTCCCCAGCTCCATTCCCTTCTCTGGACACGCTTCAGCCCCTCAATGTCCATCTTGTCCTGGGGAGCCGGCAACCGACCCCAGAACTCGAAGAGCCTCAGCAGCGCCGAGTACAACAAAACAGCGCGCAGCCCCACGGCCTCAGGAGGCGGCTCAGGCCCAGCGCAGCGGACGGGGGCCCTCTAGTGAGGGGCGGTGCGGCCCCGGCTCCGCCCCGGCCCGGAGCAGCCATGGCCGGTTTGGAGCCGCTGTACGCTTGGGCAAGGCCCGCCATCTCCCGTCCGCCGGACGCTCTGGTCTGCGGCATCCACTGGGAGCTGATCCAGCATGGCTACCGCTGCCTGGGTACCGGCGACCAGGTACGGGCCGAGCCGCGCTGCGCCGCCGCGGAGGCCTAGTAGGCCGCGGTGAAGCCTCGGCCTTTCCTAGCGCCGCTCGCCGGCGCTGTGCGCCCGAGCCGGGTGACGGCTGTCGGGGCCGGGAGAACCGGGCGGCGCCAGTGGTGTTGGGGGCAGCCGGACTGATGCGAGGTCCGAGGGGCCTCAGTACTGGTGTGGATGTCGAAGCGGGCGGCTGCGGGGCTGGGGGTGTCCCGGTGTTGCGGAGTCCCGGTGCTGTAGGGGGGTCCCGCTCTTGGGGGCCCTGGCGGTACTGAGAGGATCACGGTACTGGGGGCGCCGAGGGTCCTGGTGCTGGGAGTGGTCTGTGGGATGTCGGAGGACGGGAGATCCTGATGCTGGTGCGATCAGTATGACTCCGGGAGGAGAGTACAGTGCTAAGTGGAGCTTAGTGGTGAGGTAGAAGTCTGTAATAAAAGGGAGATGTCCAGTCCAGTGCTAAGGAGGAAATGTATTGGGGCAATACCAGAGGGTGGGACAGTCTAGTTCTGGACCCAGCGCTAAGATGGGGGTCTAGTGAATTGGGATCCTGATGGGTGTTGGGAGAGTGCCTGGTGTGGTTTTAGGAGGTAATGGGAGGTGCAGGGCACTCTCCTCAGTACCACAGGAGGAGACAGTGTAGGCTAGGGGCTCCCAGAAGTACAGATGTGGGGCTGGGACAGACATGATAACAGCTTTCATGTCCCAGACAGCTCTGTATCATGCTGGGGAGCTGAAAGGTGTCTGGCAGAGAAGAGCATTTTCTCCTAGTCTGCGTATTTGTGACCTCCTCCTGCTCAGCAAAGAGTGGTTGTGTCCTTTTCCAGTGCAGAAACGCTTTGGGAGTCTGGCAAGCAGACAGGGCCAGCCTGTAGGAAATACAGTCCTGCTTGTGCTGTCAAAACCTGGAAGGCATTGAGGGATCCCCTCCTAGAGACCTCAGTTCACTCCTAGATCTCCCTATGCAGCCAAGACAAGACCCTCAGCCCTAGGAGGTCATGCTGGGCTCCTGAGCAGGGTCTCGGCAGCTCATCTGTTTCGTTGCAGCCAGGTCCTGATGAAAGGAAGTCAGAGCTGCTGCCTGCTGGCTGGGAAGCCAACAAGGAGGTGTATACACTGCGCTACAAATCCACAGATGATGCCCATGAGCTGCTGCTGAAGGCCATCATGGTGGAGGACAGTATGATCCTCAACGTCATGGTGAGCACCCACATGGTCCCTCTTGGTTTGGGGTCCTTTGGCTGAAAAGAACACCGGGGCAATTTTTTAAATGATGGCTTTTGCTTGTTCTGCCTGGAAGTGGTGTCTGTCTCTCAGGATGGGACAGACCCAGGGGGTGTTTTTGTGTCAGATGTGGCCCAGCATGAAGCTGGTTAAACTCTGGCTGTGTCAGGGCAGTGGGACAGCTGGCGTTAAACACTCCAGCACAGGAGATGCCCTGCTTCTGTCCCTTTCCCAGCTCAGGACTTCTCTGCAGCCCCTAACAAGCAGCTGCTCCAGGTGGCTTTGCTCAGTGTTTCACCCTTTGCAGCCTAAACTGGGGAGAGGGAGCAGGGAAAATCTTGCTGTACGCTGGGGTTTGCTCCTGGGGATTTAGGCACAGCACAAGGACATGGCGGGAAGCAGACGAGCCCCATTGCTTGTATCCCAAGCCTGGGGCTGTTGTTGAATCTTCTGTGTCACTCATTTCCAGCTCTGCCAAGCTGTTCACTCTGCTTTACCTGTGTTTTTCCAGGATCGTAGCTCTCAGAAGGTGGCAGATGTGACCTTGGCAGTGGCCGACTACATCAACCCAGAGCACCTGGATGATTTCCACAAGTAATCTCAGTTTCCTGGTATTTTCTGCAGGAGCAAATGTGCTATTGGCATGGAGAGGGGGACAGAAATCAGGTTGGGAGTAGCTGGAGGACTTATTCCCCAGTACAAAAGCAGTCCAGCCCTGAAATGCAGCCAGAACTCTATTCCCTGCCTTCCTCTGCACTGGCATGAGAGATACAGAGGACAGTGGAATCATGGGTTGGAGCCCAGGGGAGGGCCACCCCACCTGGGAACAAGCCAGGCCAGGCCAGCACATTTATTTCCAGAGCATTGTGCTGGGTGGACACTGCCCAGGAGTGTGACAGCTTCGGCCACATCCACAGTGTCATGTGCTTTCCTGCAGTGCAAACGGGTTGGGTTGGAGCAGAAGGGAGTGGCTGGGTGGCACCTTGCCCATATGAAATGGGGTAAAGACTTTGGTCCCTCTGTGTGCTGTTATCCCTTCCTGTCCCCTCTGTGCTGCCAATGGGGGACATGTTTTGTGCCAGGGACACTTTGGGCTTGTCTGTCCCCTCCCCGTGCCTGTCCAGCACCCCATATCCTGGTGCCATGGCTACCCCACCCCACTGCCTTCCCTCTTTGCTGCAGGGTGTACAAGAACACTGAGGAGCTAAGGACAAGAATCACTTCAGGCATCATTGCTCCCCTCGGGGCCCCTGCAGAAAAGGCCAGAAAGGAGCCTGAGTCCAAAGAGGATGTGCAGTGGGATGAGAACCCGCTCCGGCTCCCTCCCCGGCAGCCAATGGGCACAAGGGCCCCATACAGGTGAGTAAAGAGTGTGTGGCTGCTGAGAGCTCCCTGTTAGAGGTGATGTGGTGCTGGCACAGTTCCCCAGACAAAACATCAGGTCCCCATTTTGCACATGTGGGATGGAGAATGAAAAGGATTCAGACCATCCCCAGCTGGATCAGCCTGGACACTTGGGTTTGATTTGGTTGCTGGAGAGGGTTGGGCTCTTCTGGAGCTGTGTTGGACTGACAGACCCAAGAGGGAACAGACAGGGTCTGGGGCTGGCAGGTGAGGTGTGGGGTCAAGGACAGCGGCCCTGCTCCTGCTGGCTAAGGGGCCATCAGGGCTGGCAGAGCAAGGACACCAGTGGAAGGGACAATGCCATTGTGTGGCTGAGCAGCTTTCAGGAGGGACACCAGTGGTGCACCCAGCCAGGGTGGGATGCAAGACTTCCTTTTCTTGTGACCCCACTTTGCCCTTGGAACCATTGCTGGCAATGCTGGGTAGAGGGGACACATGGCACCTGCTTTGCCATCCTTTCCTGGCCCCTTCAGTCATCCCTTGTATGTGGAAGGCAGGTTCCCTCCTCTCACACACACGATGTGATCCCCTTTGGCTGGAAGTCAATAGACACTGCACTGGCTCTGCCATCTCTTGGGGACCAGCTGTGACCTCTGGCTTATGTGTCACCCCACTGCTGTCTGTGTCCACTCAGGGTGCAAGAGGCTCCATGGAGAGACCTGGGAAGATAGGCTAGAGCTGGGAACTGCTCTGAAACGATGTTACTGTCATGGGTTATTGACAGGGAGATGTGCCAGCTGGCTGCAGTCCCACCACCCCACTGTCCCCACACTCCTAGAAGTGGGACTGTGTCTCTGGCTTGGACATGCTGGAGGGCCTGGCCTAGCCCAGCACTGCTTAGGGACACCCTGACATGGAAACTCTTGGTATTCTTGGACAGCTCTTGCTCCAAGCAGTGGGAACAACAGGGAGAACAACAGGGCTCCCTTTATCTCAGCAAGCTGCTGCCACACACATCAGTGTCCTCATCCAGCAACACCCTGGAGCAGGGAATGCTCCCAATGGCAGCCCCTTCATGCAGGGTCCCACACATCTCAGGGCCCTCCAGATTCTGCACTGTTTGCCGTGCGTGGAGCTGTGCCACAGGCACAGCTCCACAAAGCCTTTCTGCTCTTCCTGAACATTTTGCTGTGTCCTGTGTTTCAGGCCTTCCCCCTTGAGTCCCTTTGCTGTTGGTGGAGAAGACCTGGACCCTTTTGGGTGAGTATGGCTCTTGAAGCACACCCTGCTCTGCCTTTGGGGGATGTGAGGTATTCGGAGACCACTGGAACAGTATCCAGCCAAATGTCTCTGAGTGGGGGCAGTTGCTCAGTACAAATTGTGAGGGACCAATTGACAGTTGCTAAAGCTCAATATGGTTCTAATATCATAATAAGATCCTGTCTCTTGCATAGATGATAGGTTGCAATCTGTGTCTGTTTAATAATCAGCTTGTATTCATTTAACACACAGTAATTCCTGCAGTAAATCAAAGCTGAATACGTCGTTAAGTGAATGTAAGCCTCTAATTTAAACTGTTACCAGCTGCTGTGTCTCCAGCCCAGCAGTCTGCAGAAGGGGAGGCTGAAAGCCCAGTTCACAGATTCTCAAGTCCTCAAAGCCTCTCGGCTGTCTGAGGCACTTGGAGAAAGCCTGGGCAGAGGCTGGGCTGTCTGAGAGACTGAGCTTCACAGATACATCCTCGATATTTGGTTTGGTCAGGCAAAGAGAACCTGTCATCTTCCGCTCCAGTTAAAAGCACGCAGTCAGACAATAACCAGCTTGTGGTGTCATTGTGGAGTGTCCTGCAGCCCAGAGGAGTCTGCTCTTTGGAACCACTCTCTTGTGGGGATGGCATTTTTTCCCCTCCTGCAAGACTTGTTTCTCCATGGTTTTGGCTAGAAAAGCTAAAAGCTAAAAATGTCCCTGCTCAGCTGGAAAGAGAGGCCTGGAGCTGGCGGGACTGGAAGGAAATCTGATTGCACCAGGAGAGGGAATTCATTCTGGGGGGAGGGTGTCCCCGTTTCTCTTGCTGCCTCCAGCCCTTCATCAGAGATTTCTCTGTAAATGACAAAAGAAGATGGTAAATGGAAGCAGATTTGTGTGCTGACACCTGCCAGTGCTGGAGACGGAGAACCAGATTCCCAGGAATATGCTCATGGGACCTGGCTGTCCCGGGGCACTTTGGGCAGCTGTTCTGGCCTAATGGAACTCATTAGCACGGTTGTTAATGACTTGTACGATGGCAGCGGTGTCCGGAGGCTCCAGCCGCATTTGCACAAAGCCGACCGTGAGGAATGGCACTCACAGTGTGGGGCAGCTCTGAGGAGCCGCCGTGGTCAGCAAATGACTTCCAGGCAATTCTTTGGAAAGGCTTGTGGGAGCCCAGCTGGCTCTTGCAACACTGCACAGGGCAGGACGGGAAGCAGGGATGGAACGTGGGTCTGCAGCAAGGGCTAGCAGGTCTGGTGCTTCTTGAGGGAACAGCCAGCGCCTCTGCTGTGGAGACAGGCTGAGAGAGCTGGGGCTGTTCAGCCTGGAGAAGAGAAGGCTTCAGGGATACCTTAGAGCCTCTTATAGTGCCCAGAGGAGTTCCAAGAGAGCTGGAGAAGGTCTTTAGACCAAGGCCTGAAGTGACAGGACAAAGGGGAATTGTTTCCCACTGACAGCAGGCCACATTAGATTGGATATTGGGAAGAAATTCTTTCCTGTGAGGATGATGAGACCCCAAACCTCTGGTTGTCCAGAGAAGCTGTGGCTGCCCCATCACTGGAAGTGTTCAAGATTGGATGGGGCTTGGGACAACTTGGTCTTGTGAAAGATGTCTCTGCCTGTGGCAGGAGGTTGGAATGAAATGAGCTTTGAGATCCCTTCCTACTCAAACAATTCTGGAATTCTCTGCAGGGCTGTCTTTCTGCCATGGGCTGCTTCACTGGCTGGTCCTGGGAGCTTTCCTTCCCACATGCCATGTGCCAGGTTTAACCCTGTGTTGCCATTTCTTCTCCAGTGCCAGTCTCATCTCCTTCTCTGCCTTTTCTCTCTCCAGAGGTCGGAGTGGGGGAATGATTGTGGATCCTCTCCACTCTGGCGTCCCGCAGCCTGGCATTAACCCATCATCAGGCATCCCAGGCCGGCTTCCCCCAGGAGCTGTTCCACCAGGTGCCAGATTTGACCCCTTCGGGCCCTTAGGAATTGGGCGACCCGGGTAGGTCCTTGGCCATGCTGGTATTCCAGCCTGCTTCCAGCCTGACACCGGATCCCAGCTTACCCCTGTTGCTGCAGGCCTGAGCTCTCACTTCAGTTTGACTCTGCTCTGAATTTTTTTCCAGGCCGGATCCTGACCACCTTCCCCCTCCAGGCTACGATGACATGTTCATGTGAGGAGTCACCACGTGGCTGCTCACGAACAAGTCTTCTGGGAAGCAGGGGCACTCTGCCTCTTCACTCCTCATCCGATGGAAGTGATATTTCCAGCAGCACTTTCCTTCTGTCTGTTTTGGGCCACATTCCCATGTGTCCCATCAGCTATAAAGGCTTCCCTGTTTGCAGAACAGAAGAGGAGGCAGTAGGTCATTTCTTTCTCTGCTCCTCTGAGGGTGCCTGGCCATTTGCACCCAGCAAGGTGGGAGCGTGGGGTGCTGCGCTCTGGGAACGGCCTGGGTGCTGTGGGATTTCTCCTCTGCTTCTCTGGGGTGGCAGAGCTTGCTGCTGGGGACCCACAAGTGGTGAGTGTGAGGAGGGAGCTGGCTCCTTGCTGCTCCTCTGCAGGAAACCACAGCAACCTCCTGAAGGGGACAGCTGGAGTGGGCTCCCCACAGGGTGGGTTTCTCTCTTGCTCTGTATCTGAGCAAGGTGCTGATTGAAGGGCTGGAGAGCCCAGCCCACAGGGTCTCCATGGGCAGACCCCCAGCAGCAGCTGGGTGTACAGCTGTGCCTGCTGGCTTTGAAAAGCAGTACTAGAAAAGCCTTTGATGTGCATGAGAAGAGACAGAGATTGACTTCCTGGCTCACCTTGCCCGCTCTCTTCCCTGAAGCTGTGGTGTGTCTGTGAAGCCCTGCAGGCAAGGGGTGCCCACTGGGCACTGCATGGATCTGGAGTAAGAGGTTTCTCGAACGTTTTTCTGCTGCTAGTCTTGTGTGTGGCTCTGCCTGGCTGGCTTGGGGAAAATGGGTGAGATCTGCTTGGCTCAGCCTCCTGAGCTCTCTCTAGAAGCCTCCCTTCCCTACAGATTCCCCAGCTCAGTTGATTTTGAGCCTGCAGCTCATCTCTCCCGTCAGGGGCCCACACTTTTTCTTCTCGTGGTTTGATCTCTTGGAAAAATGTTCATGAGACTGAAATAAAAACCTGACAACAGTGTTGTGCTGGTGCTTACTGGGGTGGCCCTTCTGTTCCCTGCTGTGCAAAGGAAAGCCCCAGAGCTCTTCCTGAGGCAGAGAATCCACGCTGGGAACCCGCTTTGTACCTTCCCCTGAACAGCAGCACTCTTCCAAGACGATGTAACTGTATTAGGAAAATGAAGTGGAGAACAGCCCAGCCCTGCTCCTGCAGTAATTGCCTCTCCGGGGCATTGAGTGCTGTTGGAACACTGCACGCAGCTGCGTTGGCAGAAATAAAAAGGGGGAAGGGATTCCCCCCATCTATCTTTTTTCCCAAAAGGCTTTTTTCCTTTTAAAACGTCTTTGTCTACAAAAGCAGTTAATAAAGCTGTGTTATGGTGTGTGCCACCCTGGGCCCTGCACATGTGGGTGCGGGGAAGACCGGCTGGAGAAATCTGGTGCTGGGAGCAATTGGAGCATCCCCTGCACCTTCACGGGGCTAATGCATGGACCCCCATGTGTGCAGGGGCTGGTTCTGAGCTCAGACTCACTGCACTGCCCATAGATTTTTCAGGGGATCTCCCAGCTGTAGGCCCACAGGTGGGCTGTGGGCAATGCCCATGACCAGAGCAGCATGGGAGGGATGGAGAGAGACCCAGGGCTTGGTGAGTCCATTGCTCTTGCTTTTCCCCTCCGGCTCCTGGGACAGCCTGTGCCTATCCACAGCTTTGTTCCAGGAGAAAGAAGCTTCCAATCTTGCTGCAGTGGTTGAGAGGCTGGATGGGGGAGAGGAAACAGCTTTGGCTTCATCGAGAGGCCCTGTCTGCGGGGGGCGGCTGTTTTCTGTGGCTGAATTAATCATGTTCTGCGACCTACCAGGAGGGAGAGACGCAGCCGGCTTTGATGGGGCTAATTAAAGCGAGTCAGCGCGGGGAGAGGCTGCGGCAGGGCGAGGAACCGGCTTTTGTCTGCAGCGCCCAGCCCCGGCGGGTCCGTGGTGTGCAGCTGGGAAACAGGTGGCAGAGGAGGGGAGTGGGTTCCAAAAAGGGACAAGTGTCTGCTGCGGGCCTTTGCCTGAGCTTCTGGGCTTTTAGGGCTGAGCCAGCCGCTCTCCAGAAAGGATGGATAAAAGGAAGCAAGGAACCTCCTCTCATGTCACAGGACAGGGGGAACAGGCGATGGTCCTTTACAGTGGGCTTGGGTGTCACCAAAGGAGCTGGAGCATGGCAGAGGTGGCTCCTGGAGACCAGTGATCCCCAGCACATGCCTTATTGCATCTGTAGGGCTTGTGGCCAGCACAAACCCCATTCCCTGAGAATAGTTGGGGGGGCAGCCACCCCCACTGCATGTTTGTTGCACAGTGGCTGCGAGAGCCAGGTCCCCCTTCAGCAGGAGGGACAGTTCAGGCCTTCAGCCATGTGTCCGGTCACCAGCACTGCTGTTTCTGCCCTAAGCAACAGGAAACATTAATATGCACGGGAGCACAGTAACACACCCCGTGTGAATTTTTATGGGGAGGCTGCGAAGAGTGGCTGGGGCTGGGTGTGCGGTCTTGGCACAGGCTCAGCCTCTCTCCTCCAGCAGTAGCACTTCCACTACAGGTTTGAAGAGAGGCACTGGATTATTGGTAATGGCTCAGGATCCCCAGAGAGTCCTTCAGGCCATCTGCCAGCCCGCCCAGCCCGCAGCACCTGCCTGCATGCTCCCGATGGGATGGCAGAACCCCCCGGCGTCGCTAATTACCCTGCAGCCGGTGCTACATCCTTTGGATCCTGGGTACAGGGAAGCCCTGTGTGTGGCCCAGCAGGAAAACAAAGCAGCCCCCGTTTTATGGAACTGGGAAAGGCATGCTGGGCCCTTCCTGCTTGCTTTGCTCACCCCTGGCACAAAGAAAGACACCCCCAAAACACCAGCACTGGGGGACTGGAGAGCCATTGACCCTCATTCCACTCAGGCTGCACAGCATCAGCCTTTCCCAGCCAGATTTTTCTCAGCACTCTGGAATATTTTTGATTGCTTCCTACTACTCCCCTGCACATTAAGCACCACATGCTAGTGCCTCTTTCCCAGTCCCTGCCAGAATGATGAAGGGACAGCCAGGTCAGACAGTTTCATGTCTCTCTGCTACAGCCACCCTACACCTCAGCCTAGGGGAGGTTGTGTACAAGATCATATCCCAGCCCTGGAGCTCTCAGTAGTGAATCTTCTTTAATGGCACTCCTTCCTTGACACAGCTTGTTCATTGTAAATATATCTCTCTCCATGTACAGGCTTCCCCTGTCCTGCAGGGACTCAAGGCACAGTCCAGCAATGTGCTGACAAAGCAATAACAGCCCCTTCATGCAGTTTCTTGAGCAGCCTCATGCCCTAATCCATGGGAGTATTTCTTGTGCTCACATACAGCAGGTGCTTAGCAGCTGTAACCTTCACCAGGCTCAGCTTTTCATCCTGAAAACACTCCTTCTATCTTGTTTAAAGCAACAAAAAAGGGATGAGGATGATTTCTCCATCTAATAAGTTTATTTTTCTAATCCAGAAATGCAGGGCCAGTGCTGAATTGCAGGAGGGGCATCTGCCCTCTCCGGGCAGAGCCTTGCTTGGGAAGACTCAGAGCTCCCCCTTTCTCCCCTTCTTCCCTTTCCTTCCTTCTCTTCCCTCCCTCCCACAGCATCATGCCCCCACCCCCTACAACCTAGAGCCGCTCAGTGACAGCCACAATGACATTTCACCCCCCTGCTCTCCTTTGACCCTTCATTTGGCCCCTCAGGCTCTGATTAAAGCCATTTGTCCCAGGGCTGTTGGGGACAGGCGATGCTTGTTTGGGGACAGTGAGACAAAGCCACCCATTTCACTCCAAGTGTGGTTTCATTCCAGGGAAAGGTGCCTGGGTGCCAGGATTGCAGGTGCAAGGTGATTCAAGGCTGTTTCCTGGCATCCTACAATAAATACAGAGCATGGCTGGTGATGTGGTGACAGGGAGAGAGGCATGTGGCGCTTCACAACAGTAGGAAGAATAATCTGTGAAGCATTATATGGAAACACAGGGCAGAGGACACCACTCCCAGCATACGAGGAGACACTGGAAGCCCTGGAATAAAACCCTACCCAGGCAACCAGATGCAAAAATCACTATTCTTTGTGTCAGGCTGTCTGGAGGGATTTGTCCCTGCCTAAGAATACCTGAAGTGGGTAGCTTATGGAATGGATTGAAAACTGGTGGCAGTTGATGATAAACAGCACCTTTTGTGGGTCTGCATTTTCCAGTGGGATAATTATTTCCCTTTCCCAGCACATTGCTCATACCCATTTCTCTTTCCACAGAACATTGTGCTTTAATGACGCTTCATGTTTAATTCGCGAGATGCAATTTTGCCTTCACACCACAGATAACGGCCTTTGAACCAGCAGAAAGGCCAGCGTGGAGACACCCCACCCCAGCAGCACTGCCAGGCCAGTGGGACACAGCCACCACGTCACCTCGAGGCACTGAGAATCATCCACTCTCTTCTGTACAGAGCACCATGGTTTTTGAAGAGGCCATTCCAGGGCTGCTGGTGGTAGCAGGATGCTTGGCACGGTGCAGGCATGTGTCCTGGCCTTCATCCTGCCGTGCGGAATGGGGCTGGTGGGGTGTGAGGCCTGGGGGGTGGCAGGGGGCTGGACCCCACCCCACGGGTGGTGGGCATGCTTGCTGCCTCCTCTTCTGCCCAAAGCAGTGCAAGCACCAGCTCTGTACCAGAGTTTTACAGGAAACTATTGCTAAAAATGGTCACTCATGGCAGAAACAGATCTGTCGGAAGAGCAGTCGGGTCCCGGCTGTGGGAAGGAGCGCAGCCTCATATCCAGCCCAGGCTGCAACCGACCATGACACAGAAATCCCATGGCTGCCTTGATTGTGCCACTGCTATGATGCTGGTGGCAGGATCCCATCCAGGAAGGTGCTGAGAGGCGACAGGAGGTCCCAAGGCCATGCTGTCCCAGTGCTGGTGGTGGGGAACAATCCAGGCCAGGGCCATGCAGTCTGGTGGAGTACCCCAAAGCCTCATCAGTCTGGTGCTGTTGGGCTGGAGTACCATTCAAGAAGGGTTCAAGGAGGTGAGAATGGTGGCTGAAGGCTGGCGTGGGTGAAGTTTCACCCAATGGTATTGGTGTTGGAGTGCAGCAATGGGAATCCCGTTTCTGCCAGCGGCGGGGGGTCCCTGGGGTGCGCACGGCTAGGAGCCGGGCCCCTCG
>VZSR01001238.1:6881293-6894764 GCA_013398615.1 Brachypodius melanocephalos | reverse complement strand
TTTTTTTTTTTTTTTTTTTTTTTTTTTTTTTTAAATTTAAATTTATTTTAAATCCTCACAGTTTGCTATAGCTCTGCGAACCTCTGGACACTTACTCCTGGGGGTGGTGCGGATTTACCACAGGAAAGCAAAGTACCTCTTGGCAGACTGCAGTGAAGCTCTGACCAAAATGAAGACAGCCTTTCGTCCAGGTGTACAAAAAATTCAGCTTTTTTTTTTATCGGTGTCTTTTACAGCTTTCATTTTAAAAGTTAATTTTTGGGTATTTCTGTTAAATACACATTACTGACCCCAAAGGATACTGAACATACTAGTGCCTACTGCTGGTGTTTAGTCTGGCTTAATTTAGTGCCATTTCAGGTCTTTGACTCCCTTAACAGAAGCAGTATCTTAAGTGGGCTTACAAGAAAATGCTTGAGTTCAGCCTCCATTGCTAGATAATTAATTTTAATTTCTGATGACACCAACAACATGTCTAACAGTGTCAGTGCCAGACCTGACTGTGTTTTGAGCTCTAGCCATGTAGACAGGGACAAGGGAGCTGAGATGACTGGAGCCTTTTCCAACAGGCTCTGTGTTTGTCATACTTGGGCAATAAATAGGAGGCACTGTTGTCTAAAAAAAACCCTGAGAACACCAGTGTCTACTGCCAGTTTTAATGTGCTTTGTGACCTGTGACTTTGTGGTCTGTTTGCAAAATAGTGAATAATTACTCCACATTATTCTCAAGGATATGATCACAGAATTACAGAATCACAGAACCATTTAGGCTGGAAAAGCCCTACAAAACCCAGCCCAACTGTTCACCCTGCACTGCCAAGGCCATCACTAAGCCATGTCCCCAAACACCACATGTATTTCAAATCCCTCCAGGGATGGTGACTCCAGCACTACCCTGGGCAGCCTCTGCCAGGGCTTGAAAACCCTTTCAGTGAAGAAATTCTCCTTAATACCCAGCTGAAATCTGCTGGCCACAACTTGCAGCTATTTTGGAGATGGATCCTATAGCAAGTTGGAGAGCACTACAAAGCTCAAGAACACACAACAGTCACCACAGTGGCAACAGAGACTTTACCTAGATAGAAGTGGTGAGAAAAATCTCCACAGAAGTGGTAAAATGCTGAAAGAGGCTGTTCAGGGATGCTGTGAAATCTCCCTCAACAGAAATAGTCAAAAGTGATCTGACTTTGAAATGAATCCTGTTATGATCAAAAGGTTGTGTTGAATGACCTTGAGAAATCCCTCCTCGTGAATTTTTCCAGGATTCTCTGATTCCCAAATAATTGCAGTCTGGCTACATAATTATTTGGTGCTGGAGAACAGTGTTATGGAGACAGAGCAGAGGAAAGGAAACATAGTGGTTCATTTGCAGTGCTGTGAAAGACTCTGGCCTAAACGTCAGCTGGGAGAACCTTCCAGGGACTTAAAGCAGCTGTTCACCAACACAAGTACTTACATACTTCAGGTCCTGTTGCAGCAGACTCTTTTGTATCTGTCTGTAAAAAATAGATCATCTTAAGGACATGAAAACTGAAATTACCCTTTTGGGTGCCTAAGCTTTACCTTTCTGTGATTTAGAATGGCAGCTGACCCTCCTGACAGGTTTATAGGCTTATTATACCTACTTGAGAGAGAACACTACTTTTATTTTATTGATGCTTATTTTGTTATGTTGTCTGTTTATTTCAGGGCTTCTTGACCTTCCAGAAGAGAACTTTGAGGCTGCTTATCAGTCCATTACATTGCCTGAAGAATTTCATGATTTTGAAGCACCACTACCAGATGTAAAGTAAATGCTTCCCTCATTTTTATTCATTCTTTTAGTATTTTCAGAAGTAAAAGCTATACTTGCAGTTATCTGATCAAGACTCAAATTGGGTTGTTTTGATTTAATAACTGAATTCTCCTAAGTTCTGAGCTCTATGAGGCTACAGCCACAGGCGTTTTACTTTGGTAGCTTTCCTCAGTCCTTTAATCAACAGACCTTCATAATGAAATAATGTCTTGAACTTAGACTTCAGGATTTTAAATTGTCTGAGTGAAGGATGCAAACAGCTTTCTGAACCTCAAGAGAAGAGATAAAAATTAATATTAATCCTGAAAGATGCGGCCAGTAACCACACAGTGTTGCACTGTTCCAGCGGGTAACTTCATTTTGTTTCTGCTCCACTGCTCTCTGGGGCTGGGGTGTTTTATCTGCAATAGTCAGCCTGACTCCTGAGAAAAAGCCAGCATATTTCTTAGGCTTTTTTGACACAAAGCAGCACTAATGTAGAAAACTGATAAAAAGCAGGAGGCCAAGTCATGTTTCTGATGGCTCTGATGCCCTGAAGGTCCAGGACAAGAGATTTCCACTGAGGGTTGCTCTGTACCTCCTCATAAATACAGTTTGATGGGATCAGTAAGAGTTTATTATTTTCTAAGTACAGCTGCAATATAATACACTTTATTCAAGTGCCTGAGAGTGCTGACTCTGTAAAGGTGATTTTTCTGCCTGCTCAAAGAGTTGTGTCATTTGATTTAAATGATGTTTCACTAATTAGTTGCCTTCTGACAAGGTAGATACACAAAAATAAAATCACAAAACCCCAAGTTTATTTGCAAATGAGAGTGGAGAAATATGGGGGATTGTGATAAAATGCCAGGATTGAAGGCTGTGTAGAAACACATTTTCACATTCCAGGTGAATGCTCAATGGGTTTCAGTTCACCCTACATTTTTATAATATTTTTTTCATCAGGGCCATTGATGTTGCTGAACATTTTACCTTGAATCAGAGTAGAGCTGAAGAAATCACACTTGCAGAGGATTATGAAAGCAGTATACTTCTCTGTGATAGAAATTTTGGTGAGAGAGGTTGAGAAATCGGGAGTATTTCATAAGGGGAAGTGTGTTTTATGTAAAACTTTTATGTGAGCCCTTTCTACATGTGAAAAAGCCGTAATTACAGGTGAGTTTGTTTCATGCTTTTGCTGATTGGCCTATCATGATGTCTTAGGTTTAAAATTTTGTGTAAGCAATATAATCTGGTGTCAGAGACTGAGAACCAAACCAAAGGTTTTACTAAATTAGATAACATTGTTTATTGTTTATTCCATTTGAGGTATGGGATGTCTTGCAATCTTTTAAAAATTGCTTGAAAAATTAGGACATTAATAAATCAGGGTTTGCAAAACTCACACAGACAAGGGATCAGGAATTGTGTGCTCCCTCAGATGAAGAAGCAGATGCACTGAGGAGACAGAGCTTCTTTGAGGGCAGTGTCCTGACGAGCAGTAACAGTCTGGTGGCTCATCACAACTCAGCCAGCACCAGCGGAGACAAATCTGTGCTGCACGAAGATGTTTACTGCTTCCAGGATGACCATTTTGGGGATGAGGAGGATGCTGCAGATATGATTGGTAGGGTTTGCCATGGCAAACAGAATTGGTTCCTTTCCAAATATTTTTATTCTTACAGGAAAACAGTCAAGACAGCACCAAAGCAATTGTTGTCAAATGTAAATTCTGTGTTATTCGTTGTTTTCATACATATTTTTTCCTACCTGTCACTAAATCTACGATCACTTAGAAACTGCCAAATCAAATTGGTTTAAAGGCTGTATTTCATTATTTTAGAATTAAAGGCATTAAATTTATGCTTAATACTTAACAATTCAATTTCTATTTTCAAAGGCAAAATAGTGCAGCATTTTTATCCTTACTGTTGTAATAACAACTGCAGCAAAGTAGCTTCTACATCATTATGGCTTAGAGTATTTATATAAACCTTACAGATTGATATCCATTAACACTATCAAGGCCATAATTAAAAAAAAAAAAGAAAAAGGTGGAAATCTCAAACTTGGGACTAATCCCCTCCTTTGTGTGCTGTTGCAGACAGCCGTATCACTGACGGCCATCTGCAGAAGCTGAGCTTGCTGTCTTTGCAGAGTGTTAACCTTGACTAACATTAGGCTGTATCAGGCTATTTCATGACTTCTAAGGCTTAGAATGATTAGAACTATGTGTTTTGTATTTAAGAAATCCTGTTGAGGGATGAGGAAAATGCCCTAGATAAAGACATTCTTGATGTGGAGGAAGCACATCCTTTGTCACAAGATCTGCCAGAGAACAGCACAGCCAGTGAGTTTGCAGTGTCTGCTCCATCTCACATAAAGCCTCTGTTCTGTGTTAATGCCTAATGTCACTCCCATTCAGCTTTTTGTAGTATCCTTGTGCCTCTTTCCTTTCTTTGTTTATTTTGTGGTTTTTTTCCCCCCTAAACTGTTTCATCCACCAATTTTATTTGATTTAGGGATTCCAAATTTGTAACTTGACATTGCTTAGAAATACCTTCATGTGACATCCTGTTGGATATGCTGTTGGTCCACCCTGCTGCTCACAGTGTGATGTTCCTTTTGAGGGGGAAATAAACCCAAATAAGGCTGTCCTGTAACAGTGAACTTCCCTAGTGAGAGCTTTAAAGGTCTTTTCCAACAGAAACAATTCTTTGCTTCTATTTCTGGCTTCGTATTTCTGCAACAAATGACACTTAAGTAGCTCATAAAGGTGTTGTTAATCTTCTTTTGGTTTGACATTGATGAAAGAAAGTAAGCTTTGATAACTATTTCTGAGAAAATGTCACTATCTTAAATCCTCACTTCCCCATCAGAGTGTTAGCTTAAAACAGAGAATTCTGGAACAGCTTTAAAGGGATAGAGTGGCTCTTGCCTCTCCTTGCTGTATTGCTACTTGTTCCTTTTCTATTGACAGAAATGTCCACACTGCCATGCACTTGCCTGGAACTGGAAACAGGGGTTGAAACTAAACACCTTTGCCCCTAAACGCATTTTATTGTGTGGGTTTTTCTCCAGATCAGTTCTTCTGTCTCTGTATGGCCTGGTCATTCTGGGATCAGTGAAGGGAAGTGTGCAGGGCAGAGTATGAGAAGGGACTGGTGAACATAAGTGAGATTATAAACAAAACTGCAGTTTCCTATTTCTCACTGTTTTTGTCTGGTATCATTCTCTGTCGTGTGATTGAGAAATCAGTCCATATTTTAATTTTTTTTTTAAATTTGGGTTATTTGCTGGGTTTTCTTGCAGCTTTTTTTTTTTTTAATTTGGGTTATTTGCTGGGTTTTCTTGCAGCTGAGTCCAACTGTGCAGACACCACCGTTAAGGACATAAATCGCACAGTGAGTGAGACAATCCTTTTGTTCCAGGAAGAAGAATTTTTGCTTGAGCCAGTTGATGATACAGGTCAGAAGTTGATCAGTTTCTGATGAAAGTTTGCATTAACTAGGTTTGGTTTGCTTCTTAGTAGTGAAAATACTTGCAATATAGATTATTCCCACTTTAGATTTCATCTGTTCCTGCTGTCAGAGTTCTGTTTTACAGTAAATATTATAAAAACCCAGGTTCAGGTTATTTATCTCAGCTGCCCAAATCTCTGCTTGCAGTTTCTTCCATGTACCAAATCAAGTTTTGTTGCACTTGAGCTCTGATAGCATTGCAAGCTTGGCCTTGGGGATGTTACTGAAGATCCACCTGAAAAACTTTAATTTCCAGTGACATATCAGTGACTTTTATATTTAAAGTCACAGTCCTAAAACTTCCAAGCCTTTGGAAAACATTGGTTTGTGAACTTTTAACAAGATCCAAGGTGAAAAGTGTTACATTTCCTTTGTAGAGGAAATCTAAATGTCCCCTATCACATTGGTGGCTGTTTATGAATAAACAAGCTCATGTTGACAGCAATATTTACAATATTTGAATTTTCAGGCCTGCCCAAATAATATCCAGAAAGTTATGGCTATATAACTAATCTGTGTCTTTCTTTTGTGTTTACATCTTGATTAAATTGCTAAAGGATTAAACTGACAAATACAGATATTAATTATGAGGTAATGAAACCTCTTGAATGCATCAGCAGTTCCTAGAGCACTTAACTTCCTGATGGATTAAACACAGCTTACTCAGTCTTGTTGCTCTATCATGTGTTCTCTATCATTAAGTTCTCCTGTTCCTGATTGTTTATTAAAAGGGTCATTTATCTTCCACAATTAAACACAAGGGAATTTCCAGTAAAAGAGTACAAAGAGTGAAAACTTCATAGAAACTTTTGAAGGAATGGCCTGTGCACTTGTACTTTGATTTTCAAGTCTAGGCAGTGTTCAGAAGGTCGGCAGCCATGTTGATTCACTGGGCTTTTTTTGTGTGCTTAATGTCCTAGGAATAGACCTTAAGACCTGTTATTAATACTTGTTTTATGTAGCTGTCACACAGAGGAAAAAAAACCAAAGGAAGAGGAAGCTGCTGGTGGATGTAGAGAAGGAGCTCAGCTGCCATACCATTTACAAGCAGCTCAGCAACTGCACAGACCTCCTGGCCACGCAGGACCTCGCTCCCCCAACCAAGAAAACGATGATGTGGAAGGAGTGGGGAGGTGTGGATAAACTCCTGTCCCATGCTGCACAGCCTGTGGTTCCTGCTCAGCTGCAAGAGGTAAAGATCAGTTCCTTGTGGTGTCTATGGCACTGTGTAGGTTCCAGGATTGTTGCAGAGCTGGGATCTGACTGAGAGAGGTTTTGCAGACTCTGATCTGAACTTGGAGCTAGCTGCAGATGTGCACTGAGCATTGCTCTGCAGTACAGGTCAGCTGGACACCTGATGGTTTGCATACACACCACTAATTGTTTCATCATCTGTGGGGTCATGGCCTTAACCTCCTGCATGCCAAGAAATGAAAAATTACAAAAGGAACATGAGAGCTGTTGTTTCATTTCACACACTGGCACCTGACTGATCTTACACCGAGACACAGCTTTTTACTTTTCTGTCCATTTCTTTTATACTTTCTCCTTTGTTGTATTGTTTTCTGGTTTATTTCCTCTTTGTAATCGATTTGAGACATCTTTTGTTTATGTTTACTTTAAAGGTACATAAGACATTATTATTAGAATATTGTAATGGATTTGGAAGGGTTCACTGCAGCAGCGCAGCTTCACCACTTAGAGTCCAGCTGCAGAATTACAACTTGCTCTTTCAGAGAATGAAAACTGCAGATGTTTCTTTCTTCCTTCCTTACTGGCTGGCTTCAAGAAAAATATGTTTTTTCATGGAATTCATTTGTAGCTGCAGAAGGCTATTGCTTAAAAACAAACAAACAAAAAATTGCAGATTTTCAGTGACCTAATTCAAATACTGAAATTCTGGATTGCAATCGTTAACATACAGCTCATATTCATATCTTTGTGTTGATGTTTGCAAATAATCTGACATGATATTCTGAAAGCAAACATAGAAAAAATAATTATTTTCAGTTGTTTGAAAAATGCTTCAAGACTGACAGATTTAAGATGAGAGCAAATGGAATACAGAGGATGTCTGAAATGAAAGAAATGAGAAAAGAGCAAGATGCTACAGGTAATATTTTAATTCTCTTGTGTAGAATTAGCTGTTAGAAAGTATTTTGTATTCTACATAATGTTTGAGAGACACAAGAGGTATTTGTCTGCAGTATTTCACAAATTACTACTTTGCTGTTCTTTTGTTTCTTAGAAATTAAATGAAATTTAATGCTTGTGCATAAGGAGATATTTTTGGTTTCACCTTTGGTTTCTCTAATTATCTCTGAAACTGCAGATTTGGGTAATGTTGCTTGTGGGTTTTTTTAAAAATACAATTTTCAAAAAAAGGGTTTCCACTTGTTCTAAGCTTAATGAAACTGCTCTCCAAAATTCCAAATTAATGTAAATAGGTCTACTTGTATCTGGAAGATGTGTTTGGTTAATATCAGGCAAGAAGAAATATTCAATTTTAGATCTTCTGAGAAGGATGTATCCACTTTCACTCCTTTGCTCTGCTGGGAACTTAACCTGCCTCAAAAATTAATTAACAAACCCACCTCCTGTGACTCCATAAAGGTCAACTTTCAGAAAAGGAAAAGCTGCCTTGGAAGGTTCTTTTTCCATGCTCCCATTGGGAATGATGTTTCTTCAATATTTGGTTATTCTGGCTCTTCCTCTCAAAGACTGTGAACTTGGGTGTGATTTTTGGTTTTCAGTGGTTTTTTTTTAAGGACAGTGATTCACAGTAATTGCCTCTTCAACCTTGGTTTTCTATTAATACAGAGATGCTGCCAGTAGAAGAGCCAAGTTACCTGCAGGAGCCAGCTCATTCCGAGACTGAGAGAAAAATTAGAAATGATTCCTTTATGGTGACATCACAGAATGACAGAAATGAAACCAATGAGAACTGTGGTGAAATTATAGTGAGCAGTTTCCCTCAGTGTTAGAGACCTAAATGTGTCTATTGGTTCCACTTTTTGCTAAGGTTCCATTTAAACCATGTTAAGAAATTACTAATGTTTGGAAAGGATGCTAAAACCAGTCAAGAGAGCATTAAGTAGCTTGTGTGATGAAAGTTTAATTATAATTTGGTAAACTCCCACAATGAATGAATGTTTATTTAAAATGTTTATTAATCAGCATAGATTACAGTTTAATCACTAAGTATAAATGAGAGCTTAATATTAAATATGAAATATTGTACTGAAGAGACACATATAATCTTTATAAAGAATAAAACTTATCTTTTGTGTCTCATATTCAGGAAATATTGAGGAAATGCTTAAGCAATATCTCTTCCATCTTCACTTATGCTAAAGGGCATTCTTTAGAGAATATGAGGCTCATTAATGTTGAAAAGTGATGAAATTGGAGCTAATGGCAGCAGAAAACGTGTGCTCCGTGCCTGAACTCTGCCCACAGGTGCAGATTCAGGTGTAGGATAAATCCTACAGCAAGGTCCTTCCCTTTATCAGGAAAGAAATAGTAGAAATAGCAGCTATTAACTGATTTCGGAAAACTTCATTATAATAAATTCTTTGAGCAAAACTGTGTCATGAGAATTGCACTGTTTGTATAAATGGTCAGGCCTATTGATTGTCTTTTTCGTACTCACAGGAGGATGGAACAGCTTTTTCTGAGAGCTCAAAAAATTCCCTGGGCCAGGAAGCTGAAGCACAGCAGGTGGAGGTGACAAAGGTGTGTGTCCTAAGCTGATGGTCCTGGCTTGTTTCAGAAGAGAATTTTGTTCCTTTATTTTTTTAAAAAGCATCATGAATTTACAGGGAGTTTTGCTTTCTGTGAGAAGGAAATGATTTCAACCTTGTTGGCTCTGAGGATGCTCAGGTATTCAGAAACCAGAGCAGTCAGCTGCAGACTTCAGAGGTTAAACCCAAAATCCCAAGCCAAATATTTGAACATCTCTTTAAGACCCTGGCCAGTGCAAATCCTGTCAGAATCCCAGTCCCACAGAGCAGTACCTGGCTGTGGAGCTGCCTCACTGGGACCATGTCCATGGCCTGTTGCACCTGAGCTGTCTCTTTAGCACAAAGCACACAGGTCCCATTCTTTCTTTTGTTTCACACAGCCTTGTCTGAGCACAGAGGTGTCAGAGGCTCCAGATTCCCTGAGTTTGCTTATCCAGATGCCCAGCTCCAGCTGAATTTTCAGTCAAGCTGGAACTCCTGTCCTTTTTCTCATGGTGTGTGACTTTTTACACACCCTCACTAACCTTCTGTTTACTTTCTCTCAAGGAGCAAACAAGAACTGGGAAAGACAGTGAAGAAATAAGATGGGGCAAAAGAACTCTTCGGTTACAAAAAACTTTACAGGTACCAGTGCTTGATTGTGTTATTAGATACCAAAAGCTGGTGCTGATTTCAGCTGGACCATGTTAGAAAAGCTCTTCATTCTACTGTCCATTGTGTCTCTGCCTCTCACTTGCAGCATGTGCTTTTTTTGGTATTCTGTGGAAAATCAGGATTCTGGGTGCTTGATGTGTGGTGTTCCTTTCCACAGCTGCTGGAATTACTAGAATTTTCTGAATGCTCTTTTTTTTTTTTTTTTTTTTAATGTATTTCAAAGGTTCTGTGCATTTACACCTGAGTACAGCCTTTAAAAATCAAGAGGTAACTCTGAAACCAAAGAACTGGTCAAGGATATTTATTGTTACCACTCACAAAGCATGATGGAAGCGCTCCACTGGTGCAATGGAATTTGGTGGAATGGTAGATTTTAGTAACACACATACATACCAACACTATTATGGCATTAAAATTTTAAGAGCCATTTCTATAAACAGGGATGGAAGATAGTCAGAGAGGTTGTGGATTCCCCATCCCTGGAAGTGTTCAAGGACAGGTTGGATGGGGCATGGAACAACCTTGTTTAATTGAAGGTATCCAGGGTGGGGGAATGACATGGTCTTTAAGGTCCCTTCCAACCCAAACCAATGCATGCTTCCATGATCATACAGAAATTGGATCCTATTTGAGGCATTCAGGGAGAGATACCCCCCTCTATGCAGTGCTCTCTGTTTGGACTCCGTAGGCTCCACTTTTACTGGTGGAGAAGCTGCCCTGACTGATTTGTCATTTCCCTCACACAGCAAATGAAGAGATCAGGCGTGCGTTCCTTCAGTTTTCGGGAGCTCTGCCGGAGAAACAACCGGCAAGAAGCTGCAGCCACGTTTTACATCTTCCTGGTGCTGAAGAAGCAGCTGGTCCTCAAGCTGTGGCAGCCTGAGCCCTTTGCTGACCTCACAGCCACTGCTGGGCCCATGTTTGACAAGATCAGATAAACTGATCAAAATACAGCTTAGGCTGCATTTTCCAGCAAATAGTTTAACTGGAAAAAGGATGGAATGTCTTGTCAAACTGTGGGAGATGAGCAGAGCTCCCTGTCCTTTACACCACCCAGTAATGGCTTGTGCAGGGGTCCTGCCCCAGGTGATCCCTACAGGGCTTATTATTAATATTTATAGTTATATGATGAGTTATATGATAGTTTTACAATATGTTAATAAAATACCACTAAAATATATAGTCTACATAAGAGATTTACATTGTGAAGGATTTTATAAAAGTCCTCGAAGAAATTTTATAAAAGTCCTTGAAGGGTTTTTATAAAAGTCCTTCAAAACCTTTCTCAGAGACTACCTTTGGAGCTTAAATTATTTTTGACAAGGCTTGTGTCTGTTAATTCTCTAGTACCATCAGTAAGAGTTATCTGTTTACTCTCTGTAGGAAAAAAAAACAACCCCCCCCAAAACAAAACAACAACAACAAAAAAACCAACCAAAAAACCCTATTTAAAATTGTTCCTGTCAAAGAATGTTCAGTATTTAAGATTTTAAGATCTGGGTACTGTGTCCAGTGTTGCTTTTGTGTGTTCAGGCAAACAGAGGTTATACTGGCCCCAGAAGTGTCCAGAAGCTGCAGCAAGAAATTCTATTTCCTAGAATCCTGCATTTTCAGACTTCACAGAGCTTTTTAACTTATTAACACCTTTATTCACGTAGACCTATTTTTAAATGGATTTTAACTGAAATATTATTAGTTTCTTGCATTTTTATCTAATTTAGGATAAATTTTATCCCTTTTACTGTCATTTTCTGAAGCTCTTGGTTTCTGTCTGCCTTCCACCTGGAGGAGGAATGTTTGTGCCCTGCTCAGGTGCTTTGGTGCTGTGGGGACATCACTGTTCCTTCATGTAGAATCAATAAAAATCAGAAGATGTTTCCTTTGCTTGTTGCTGTTTCTTCTGAATCAAATCCTATGGGTTCATCTCAGAGTCAGGGACTTGGTGATTTTACTTAAAATAGGAAAGGATGAGTGATACTGTCACCCAACTTCCAGGTGTTCACTCACCTCTGTAGTGACACTCCTGTTTCTCTGGGCCCAGTAATGTGTGTGGTTTTGAGGGTCAGCTTAAGGGAGTAAAAAGGCTTTACAAGAGGTGAAGCCCCAGTGTGGGGCAGGAGGATGGCATGGGGTGACCACTGGGTGTGGAGGTGTTCCAGCTGAGTGTCCCTTCTGAACAGGAATATTTGATTAAATAAGTAATGGGTCTTTGCTGTTGTTCTCTGAGGGGTTCCTTTTCTGGGTGTAAGGAGGAGAAAAGCATCCCTGTATGGTAAAAACCTCTCTGTTTTCTGAAAAAAAAAATGCTGGTTTTGGATGGGAACAGGAGCATGGCTCAAGCCAAGACTGGAACCAAGGGAAGCTCATCTTTTCCTTATGGCAGGCCCGGCGCTTCCAAAGCCAGGTGCTGACCTGGGAAAAGGGTTTGTGTTTGGTGAAAACCTCTCCATCTCTCCCTGCAGCAAGCCCAATCTCCCTGGAGTGCTGCTCCCGTTCTTCAGGTCAGAGTACCCTGGGAGATCAAGCACCGCAGACTGCAGAGGGAAGGAGAAACCATTTTTCTTTCCCAAAAGCCATCAGGAATGACTCTGCATCTCACAGCAGAGCTGCTGCCTGTGCCACATGGTCAGAGCTGCTCCAGTGGCAGCAGATGTGATAACTCATTAATTTTCCTTTCAAGAAGAGAGGCTGTGTGTTGGATTCACTGGGAAAGAGGGAAACAAAAGGCAGCTGGAGGCGGGCAGGAATAAATGGGAGGCAGGATATATATATATATATATACACACTGAAAACAGTCTGTGTGTCAGGATAAATGAGGTACAAATCATGCAGGAAATAGTGCTGGAAGAAAGACTGACATGTATTTACCAAATAGGTTTGTCAAAACTCTGGTATAACCATGGGGGAGTAACAAAAGGAACTGGGAATGTCTGGGAAGCACAATGGGCCTCGGGTCCAGACCCGAACTGGGCACGGGTTCTACTCTGACTGTGAATATTTCCCACATTAACACTTCCCTCCATAAGTCCGTATGTGGATCCACACACGCAGGATGTTCTGTGATGTTTGTAACACAGGCATGTGTGCATCTCTCACTCTCCAGGTCCCCACGGCAGTGTCCGCAGCCGACCTTGGGCTCTCCTGGCCGCGGGCACGGAGCGCCCCAGGAGCCGGTGCCCTTCTGCAGGACATGGCGCGGGGAGTCCCGAGACGTTTCCTCGGCAAATAATTTGGGAAGGTTGATCTTGACAGCAGGAAGCGTGTGGGAAGTGCCATGAGTAACCTGTGCTGGAGAGCGGGACGTGCCGTGCCGGGCCAGCCTTCAGCCTCATCTCCCAAACTTCCCGGACGCCAGTCACAGCCCTGGACAGCAGCTCGGGGTGGCTGTTGCTGCTTCTCCACCCCAGCCCCGGCGATTAGGGCTGAGCCAGAGGGACCGAAATGGGGCACAGAATTCCGGTTATTTAATGACTTGACTTTATGAAAGTGCGTCACTAATTAGAGGAAGGGATCTCCTCAGAGCAGGACTGCTTAAAATTAAAACTACGACGCTGGGGGGACTCCGAGGGCCGGGTGGCCGCAGCGCTGGGCCGCCCGAGCTCCCCCCTCCCCTTCCTCCTCCGGGGTTATGCGGGGCGAGGAGCTCAGGGCCACCGGGCGCAGGGCACACCCCGCCCGGGGGATTCGCAGACGGGGAGGGACCCCAAAAACCCGGCTGGTTTCTTTTTTTGAGGTGGTTGTGCCGCTCCGGCAGAGGGGCGTTGCCATAGAAACGGGGG
>VZSR01001238.1:6855009-6881160 GCA_013398615.1 Brachypodius melanocephalos | reverse complement strand
CACCGGGTACCGCACCGGGTACCGCACCGGGTACCCCATCGGGCCCCGCGCCGCCGCCGCTCACCGTCCGCTCTCTCCCTTCCCCGGCAGGTCGCTGAGCCCCCGCACCCCGGCGCTGCCGCCCCCGACATCGGCGGGGCCCCGCGCAGGTGAGCGGTGCGGGGCGCGGTGCGGGGGGCGCGGTGCGGGGCCCCGCGGCCGCCGTGACTCATCCCTTTCTGGCTGCAGATTCGGGGTGGGGGGAGGCGGGGGGCGCAGCCGGGTCTGCCAGGGCCGCTCCGCATCGAGGGGCGGGGAGCGGTGGGGGTTCCCGGGGCACAGGGTGCTCGGGGCGGGTCACGCATCGGGCCCGCAGCGCACCCGCATTGCGTGTGCCAGACCCCCGCGGCACACACCAGACCCGTACTGCTGCACCAGAGCCCATGGCATGCGCTGCACCCCCATGGCATGCACTGGACGCATGTGTGACTTATCAGACCCATATCTTATGTACCCTGACCCACACTGCAAACCCACCTGGACCCCCTCACCACACCCACCGGTCCTGCTTCACAGCTCTGGACCCATATGACATGCACTAGACCCACACAGCAGCGTCAGCCTTGCATTGTACTCACCAGACCTGTACTGCACTTGCCAGACCCACATCTCATGCACCGTACCCACTTCACATGCACCAGACCCTCCCTGCACGCCCCAGACCCACACTGCACACCCGAGACCCTCCTTGCACACCCCAGACTCACATTTCATGCACCAGCCCCTCCCTGCATGCCCCAGTCCCACATCACATGCACCAGACCAATATCTCATGCACCAGACCCTTGTCTGCATCATTGTCACATGCATCAGACCCTCCCTGCAAGCACCAGACCCTCACTGCACACCCCAGACCCAGATCTCATGCACCAGACCCTCCCTGCATCCACCAATCCCATGTCACATGGATCAGACCCACATCACATGCACCAGACCGTCCCTGCACACCCCAAACCCTCCCTGCACACCCCAAACCCACATCTCATGCACCAGACTCTCCCTTCAAGCACCAGCCCTACATCTGCTTGTGCAGCATCCCAAAGAGCCTCCAGCACCATGGGGCCTTGCAGGAGCTGGGGCTGCTCTGCAATTGACACTTTATTATTTAATGGCTTCATTCTCCATCTCCAAAGGGAACAGGAACACCCGAGTGTGTTGATGAGCTGGGTACTCTTTTCTCTCCTCCCCACAAGGTCAGCGCTGTGGCTGTCACACAGAACCCACTGCTGGGTGCCTGCTCTGCTTATAAAATCTCAGTGCTCCCACGCTCTCTGGGCAACAGGCACGTTGTGCTATGACCTTGTGCCAAAAGATGGTGTCCAGGGGTCCCAGGGTGGGGGTCAGAGGCGCAGTGCCCGTGCTTCCATCTCGGCAGTGCTGCAGCAGGCTGAGGCAGGAGATGTGGTGTGTGGTTAAAGTAGGCCATTCCAGCGGTTTGAGGAGCAGGGCTAATCCCCCGGCACCACCGTCATTGCCAGCCCTCGCTCAAGGTGGATGGTGGTTAGGGGAGACCTGCTTCCGCCGCGCCGAGGCACGGAGGGGAGGAGGAGCTGTTGCACTGGAAGCTGGGTTTGTCTTCCAGGTTTTTGCCTTCGTATCTCAAAGGAGTGGGCTGTTCCTTCTGCTTCACACAGCTCAGCTCAGCTCCTGCCAGAGCACCTCTGCAGGATGGGCTGTGCAGTGGGATGTCACATCCATCCCATCCTGCTGACCTTCCTGGCCCGGGGCGAGACCAGGGGTCTGCATCCTGGGTGTCCCACTTCTGCTCTCATGCTGCTACAGCACTTGTCATGGAGCTCTTTTCCCATTTCCTCTTGGCTCCAGAGTCCCCAACAAGAGCCCAGCCTTTGCCCTCTGGTCAAGCACCTTGCTTTTAGCTAATGAGGGCTGGGAATTGCCACCTCCCCATTTGGAATTGCAGCCAGGTCAGCTGTAAAAGTGATGAGCTGCATAACCCGAGCTTTCCAAATGGTGTCTGTTTTCCTGTAATCTCTGGATGTCAACTCAGCATTTTATAACAAATAGGAGAATAAAAGGAGATGCTCCTGCCTTTTGGAATGGGATACAACCACTCTTAGCAACATTGATTTTTCTGGTGGTGTTGCATAAACACCCCATGGAGTTTGTCTCTGCTTGTGCCCCGAGCACTCGTCTCTGCCCTGAGCTGGATTTAGCGGTGGCTTTGGCAGTGCTGTGTTAGCAGTTGGATTTGAGGGTATTAAAGGTATTTTCCTACCTAAATGGGTCTGTGATTCCATGATCTCCTTCTGCCTGGGACCCAGGTGAAGCTTTGGGATAAATCTGTCTACACTGGAGCAGAGGCTCCCAGCCTCTGGAGATATTGCCACATCCTTGGAATATTCTGTGCACAAAAGCAAAGCAATCCCTGTATCCCAAAAATCCTCCATGGCAGGAGAAGGAGTGGACAGAATCAGGGATGTTTGCCCCCAGCTGCCCAGGTGGTGGCCCCAGTGCTGACCCGCTCCTGCACAAGGACTTCTGCCAGCCTTGGCTGCTGCATCCTGCTCCTTCCCACTGCAACCCAGCTGTATCCCAGTCCCTTTTCCAGTGCAAGCAGCTCTGGCCTTGCCACTGTCCAGGAACAAGGGCTCTGCCCCACATCAGCTGCTGGTTCTTGGCCACATCCAGCACTTGGCTTATTTTTAGTGTGTAGAAAAGCAGAGCCAGTGTCAGTAAGGCAGGGTAGGTCCCTGGGAGCCCTTTTTGGCCCCTGGAAAAACAAAGCTATGGTTTCCCTCTCCATATTCCCTCTGCTATTAATCTTGTTCATCCTGGGAGGCTGAAGATCTCCCAGGGGACCCATGGGGACACCACCTTTCCTCTCTGAGGTCTCTGCAGTGGGTGAAGCTGCTCTCAGATGCTTGGGCTCAGTGCCACCATGGCAAAATATTCCTCACACAGGATGTGCCAAGGGAAACACAGGAATCCGGCAGCAGGCAGCATGATGGGAGCCTCGACAAAGGAAGCAGTGAGCAAGAAATCCAGGGAAATGTGGCGGCTGCTGGCACAGCAGTGTTGTGCTGAGGGTTGACACTGGCAGTGAGCTGTGGGCTCTCACATTTCTCTCATGCTCCCTGTGGGGACAGGGTGAGCTGGCAGCAGCTGGATCCCTCTGAATCCCACAGAAGCTGAGCTTTGGAGGCTGATGGGAGCAAACTCGAGCCTGCAGCCGTGGAACCCTCAGAGGAGCAAGCTGAGGAACCATTGGAGGCTTCACTGAGCCAGTGATGAGGGTCTCTCCAGGGGTCCTGTGTCCCTGTTTCCCATGTGAGAAGCATCTAGGAAGAGCCATACCTGCCCAGCCTGGTTTGTCCATCATTGACACAGCCAGGGCATCCAGCAAGGAGTGGGGAAGTGGCAGGACCTGAGGTGAAGAAGCATCTCTGTGGGGCAGTGATCCAGCTGAGCCTGGGGAAATCTTCCTCTGGGGCACCAGGCTGAGCCCCCATTCTATCACTGCTCTGTCACTGCTCTGCCATCCATCACTGTCATGGTGTGATCAGTAGGTCAGCAGTGCCCCAGGTGCCCTCTGTGGCTGGCAGAAGCTGAGGACCCACCAGGAGATGAGCCCCATAGTGTCACCCACTCCAGGAGAGTGGCAGCATGGGGGACTTGAGCTGATTCTGCATCCCAGCCCTCTGTGGGCTTTTTTCATGCTGTAGCTCCAGCTGTTTCCTTATCAAGGCCCATTGCTTTTATTTGTCAGGAGCTGTTGTTTGTAAAAGCTCTGCCCTTCTGTTCCACATGTGCTGGGAGACTCACAGGGAGTTCTGCTGTTGGCAGCACCAGCAAGACGCTGGTCTTTGCAATGGGCAATGTCCACTCTGCTCAGCCCTCAAGCTGCATTTTAGGGGATTTGCAGGGTGCTGGACCACATGCAGGTGATGTGCAGGACAATCTCTGGGTTTGGTATAAGTTGGAGTGTCAGACCCTGGCCCATGATGGCATTCCCAGGCAGTAAGGGCAGACACAGAGGTGCTGTGCTGAGCAGGGTCCTGCTGGTCCCCCAGTATGGAGACAAGCCAGTGCCCCTCAAGTCACCTTCATCTTGGGCCATGCATTGCCCTGACCACCTCTGCTGTGGAGACAGGCTGAGAGAGCTGGTAGAGAAGAGAAGGCTCCAGTGAGACCTTAAGAGCCTCTTCCAGTGCCTAAAGGGGTTCCAAGAGAGCTGGGTGGAGACTTTGGACATGGGCATGAAGTGCCAGGACAAGGAGGAATCCCTTCCCACTGGCAGAGGGCAGGGTTAAATGGGATGTTTGGAAAAAATCCTTCCATGTGAGGGTGGTGAGGCCCTGGTACAGGTTGCCCAGAGAAGCTGTGGCTGCCCCATCCTTGGAAATGTTCAAAGCTGGGTTGGACAAGGCTTGGAGCAACCTGGTCTAGTGGAAGGCGTCCCTGCCCATGGCAGAGGATTGGAATGAGATGGTCTTCAAGGTCCCTTCCAACCCAAACCATTCTGTCATTTTAACCCCTGCTGTGGGCAGGGATGCCATGGACTAGACCAGGGTTAATCTGGGATTTCCTCTTGCTTTCCTGGTGAGGCTCTGTTGGTGCTGCAACTTCTCATCCTTGTCCATGTGATGGGGGTAATTCTAAGTGCAGATCCATCATTTCCTTTGCCTTTAGTAGCCACGTACCACATGGGAAGGTGTGTGTTCAGCTTTGGTGTTGAATCTGCCCACCCTTCCTGTTCTGGGCAGCCTGTGGGCACAGTGAGGCTTCTGGGGAGACTGAAGTGGCCCATTGATCCTTTGGGAATAATGACAATTTATTAACAACTAATTGATTAACAAGTAATTGATTAAAATCCAGACACCCTGGGTGCTGTGGAAGGCATCAAGCCTCAGTGTGAGCATCAGGCAAGTCTGCAGCAGTGGGAGGAGGAGGAGGAGGAAATGAGGTCTCCAGACATGAGGCCAAATCCAGGTGTCCCCACAGAGCCATTCCAGGCTGCAGTGCTGGCAGCAGGTGCCTGGGGTGTCGTGTGGGGTGCTCTCAGGAGCCCCATGTGCTGGACACACACGTGCCATCTGCAGTGCTGGCACTTGCTGGTGTCACTGGGGCACAGAAGGACCCTTGCACACAGCAGTGTGACATGAGTGTGACCTTGCCACGTGTGGGGAAGATCCAGATACAGCTGAGCTGATGATGGGCACCACAGGCCCTGGGATAACACCAGATACCACTGGACTGCAGAGGAGAGGGTGAGGAATCAACCCTCTCAAATCTCCCCAAATCCCTGCTCAAGAGCTATTGGGAGTCCAGGCTGTGCTGCAGCCCCTTGTGGCATTGCTGGAGAGTGATAGAGAATCCTAGAGGATGCTCCTGCCGGTGTGAGGCCACGCTCAGCTCTTGGTGGATGCTGATTCACGCTGCTGCAGTAGCAGAGCTTGCTGCCCACTTGGGAGCAGTGATCCAGCAGGACAGAACACAACACTGCCTTCCCCTGCCCTGGTCATCTCCAGGCAAATCCATCCTAGGTGAGAGCAGCAGGATCCCAAATCTTTCTTGCACTGTCCCAGGGGTGCTGGCACCCCTCTGCCATGGGGCATGGTGCCTAGTGGGACTTGGGACTTCACAGCACCAGTGCTCTGGGATCTTTGGTGCCCTGGTTTGGGGGTCAGGGAACAGCAAGTCTTGGGCAGAGCAGGGTCCTGAACTAGCCAGGGTGGGCTTTGAGGTATCCTGGAAGAAAAATAACCTGGGGGGCTAATTTTGGAAGGCTGCACTGGGCTGAGCTGGATGTGCCCCTCTTCCTGTTCTACCTCCCTGTTGTCCCACTCCTCGCACTCCCCTGGAGCAGGACCAGCAGCAGGGAGTGTTTCCTGTCACCCATCGATTATCTGTTGGCAGGTCCCATCTCCTGCATTGCTCTGCCAAAATCTGAGATAAATGCTGGCATTGTGAATAGGCCTGGGGATGGGGGGGGTGCTCCCACGCTGCCCCCAGCCTGTCGGTCCTTGGCAATGTGGCAGCACAGTGGGGATCCCAGCGGGGCCAGGGGATGCCCAGCAGGATGCGGGTGCTGAGCAGATGCTTCCCTCACTCCCTCACATCCTGCGTGTGCCTGAGGTGCTGCAAGCCTCTGGATCTGGCCTATTTATTTACAGGAAAAGCAGCTCTGTGTTTCCCTAAGGATTAGCAGCTGCTGCCTCATCATGCAGGGATCTGTTCTTCCTCACCTGATTTCACTGCTGAATGGGGGATTTGCACTTAATTAAGGAAAAGCAGGCACCCAGCCCACTGCAGGGAGAGCTGCCTGCCTGGGGAGCTCTCTGGCTGGGTCAGAGCCCTTGTATCACCTCTGCCTCCAATAATGGCACCACCGCAGGCACTCCGAGGTCCTGTGGCATTACCCTGTCTCCTGACAGGGATGAGGTTCTGGGAACAGGGTGAAGCTTGTCCCATGATGATATAGGGGCTCCAGACCATGGGCAGGCACCTGCTCTGCTTCTGGTCTGCCTTTTAAATTATGATCACTGTGCCCACAGGATCCTCGTGGGACCACAGGCACGCAGCATTCTGGCGTTTCTGGGCTATGGGAGACAAATTGGAAGCACAGCCCAGATGTGCAGGGGATGCTGTCCTCATCTGTCTCTGTACTGGTGGCCCTGGGGACTATACTGATGCCCTGCTGCCTGGGCTCACCCCACAGGGTCCTGATCTCATCAGAGCCATTTTCCTGCCTTCACCTGCTCTCTCTGTTGCCTTTGCCCGCAGTTCCCTGTGCCCAGGAGCCGTGGCACCGTGGCCATGTCTGTGCCGGGGAGCAGACGCGCGTCCACAGGATCACGAAGGTGAATATGCTTCAACCTCTGGCCTCGGGACTGGACACCAGCGCCTGCAGCCGGGATGAGACGATCCCCACGATCCCCACACCTCCACCACCAGCTGCCACTTCGCAGCACGAATCCCCAGCCCAGCTTTCAGGGGTTTGCATGGCGCTGCCCGCTGCACAGCACTTCCCTGGCCGTGCATGCAGCTCCCCGAGTGCTGCACGCCCCGTCCCTCTGTCCGTCTGTGCCACAGCCAGGACCGACCCCTCCGTCCGTCCAGGCGAAGGCAGGCAGTGGTGGAGAGCACTGGGTTGGGGCAGTGAAACTGGGAGGTATGTTAGCCCTTGGAAAATGTCTCCTTGAGCTGAGTGATAAAGAGGGAAAAAACATTTATTCCCCTCCCAATGTCTCCATGGCCTGGACTGCTGTTATGGAGGTACAGGCTGAGCGTGGGCAGGTAGAAGAGACAGAGCTGCCCACGTTAGGTGATGCTCTGGCAGATGTGGCTCGAGCTATGCCAGGACCATGCTCCCAGGGGACTCTCAAGGGGCTCCCAAGGGGCTTACAAGGGGATCCCAGGGGCTCCCAAGGTCCTCAGGGTGCAAGGATGCTGTGCCAGCATCCATGGGCTGCCACGCCAGGGAAGGGGGAGTGGGTGGACATCCCCCCCAGCCCTACCTTTGTGCCTGTCGCCATGTCCGTGCGATTTTGATCCCTGCTGTTTGTTTTGTCCTTTTGTCTTGTGTGTTCTCGGTGTGGTGGTTGGCAGTCGCGGGGTTTATGGACGGAGTGGCTTTGCCTCCTTCTTTAAGTCTTCAGCGCCCTCAGCCACTCGGCCTGAGACACAGCCTCTTCTCCCTGCCTCCAGGCGCCCCTCGCCCCCCGGGAGGGACACCTACGGCACCTCCTCGCTGAGCAGCAGCAGCAATTCTGGCTCCTGCAAGGGCAGCGACAGCAGCCCCACCCCAAGGTAACCCATCACCCGTGGCCCCAGGGTGGCTGCCGGGTGCCCCCGGGCAGGGGGAGCAGCCCCCCGTGCTGCCGGTGCCCAGCGGGGACAGGAGCGCAGGGGCCGCTGGAGCGAGGCTGTGCGCTTGGTGGCTGGGGAGCCGGAGCTGGCGGAGCTGCTGCTGTGTCTCCAACAGACCCTCACTACCCTCCTCCTCCAAACCTCTCCACCGCTGTTGTTGTGTCGTCTCCCTCCCTTGTCTCCCCACCTGCCACCCAGGGATCCCCTGTCCTCTTTCCTCCGTCCTGCTGTGGCTGTGGCTTGCACGCTGCACGCTCCCTCCCGCCACTCCCGCATTCCAAGGAGCACCTGGATCCTTCCAGACCAAAGGCACAAGGGCAAGAGCTTCGCTTCCACCCCCTTGTGTTGCTCGGCAAAGGTTTGGCAAGAACTGGTAGCCCCCTGGCTTCTCAGCAGGGAGGTCTGGATGTGTTCGGGGCACAAACAGCTGGCACCAATGGGATGGGCACCAGCCCTGCAGGCACAGCAGCCCGTGGTGCACTGCTCATCACCTGCTTGTCGTCTGCCCCCTGCCAGCGCCCAGAGGTGGAATCATTCTGGGAGGATCTGAGGGGCCCGAGGGTGACATGGTGAGCAGGTTCTGCGCGTGCTGTGGCCAGGGGCAGTGGCCATCCTGCTACCATGGGGCATTCCAAGGCATGGATGCTTCTAACACAATGCTTCTGGACATGGCTAAAGGCTGCTGGGCTGCTGGACACCGTGCAGGGGGGCTTTGGGATGCCTCCTTTCCATACCTGGGGGGTTTGGTTGCCCCACTGCTGTGCCAGAGCCACTTGTGCAGCTCCCAGCTTGGCCATGTAGCCCTGTCCCTGGCCAGCCCCTGCTCTCTGCACTTGTCCCAGGCTTTGGGCCTGAGATGTCACTTCATCTGCCCCAGTGCCAGTAGTGGCACAAGGAGGGTCCAGACATGCTGCTGGCCCATCCTGGAGCAGATGCTGGATTCCCTGGCTTGCTCCCCAATGGGCAGGACAGCCACTATCTCAGGACCTGCTCCATCCCAAACTTTCCATTCCCCATCTTGTGCCTCCATCTCTGGCAGGGCTGATCCCTGGGGTTTCCATCCACATCAGTTGTTTCCAGGAAGGTCACTCTGGGCACACAGAGATCTCGATGCCCCTGGTTGTGATCATGCCCCAGCACCACAGAGGGCTCACACCTGACTGGTGTATCCAGGAGCTGCACCCACCCTCTTGCCAGGACACAGCACCAAAGACACCTCACCCTGTCTGTCCTGCCAGAGGCAGAACACACAAGACACCCACCCTGCCCCTCTTGCCAGGGCACACCACTCTCATGCACCCACCCCGACCCTCCTGCTCTCAGGGCTCCTTTGGGATGTATTACAGAGCTGCACCCTGAGAGCAGGCCTTAGAACCCCTGAGTCAAGCCTGTGCCGACCATGGCACTGGCAGTGGGTGACGTCTGTGTCCCTGCAGGCGCTCGTCCAAGTACAACCTCTGCAGTGACAACCATGGGATAAAGCCACCGACGCCGGAGCAGTACCTGACTCCCCTGCAGCAGAAGGAGGTCTGCATCCGGCACCTGAAGGCTCGCCTGAAGGACACACAGGAGCGGCTGCAGGACAGGTGAGCATGTCATGGCACCAGCCATTGCCACCCACTGTGGCAGCTCCTGTCTGGGACTGGTCCTTCTGCGTGTCTCAGTTCCCATCATGGCACCTTGTGCTCGTGCCCTGAGACTGAGGTCACAGCTGTCCCATGGCATTGCTGGCATGTGGGATCTGGCACTGCTGCCTGTCCAACCTGGGAGCCACAGATTTAGGGACTGGAGAGCCCCACATCCCACCTGCAGTGGCTGCATTCTCCCCTCACCCTGTTTAACTCCCTGCCATGCCTTTGCTGAATTTCAGCGTCAGAGGGTGGCTAATCCCCATCTGCTCCTCTCAGGCTTAGGCACAGTCCCGCCGCCGTGCCAGCTGCCACGCACCCACCCGGGGCACCTGCCCACCCCCACGCAGCCCTCAGGAGACCTGGGCACTGCAGCCTCTCAGGGAGAGGGCTGGGGGTCACTTCCAGGGATCCCTGAGCTCCCATTGCTCCAAGCAGTGCTGTCAGGGGTCCTTGAGCATCAGTCCTGAGGGTCCTCAAGCATCAATCCTGAGAGTTCCCAAGTATCAGACCTAAGGGTCCCTAAGCATCTATCCTTGGGGTCCCTAAGCATCACTCTGGGGCTCCCTAAGCATCACTCCTGAGGGTCCCTAAGCCACTGGATTCATCCCTTGTTCCCAGCTGGGAGCGTTGCTGGGTGATCTGGTTGCAACCCCGTGCTGAGCACACGAGGAGAGGGCCGCTGTCCCTGCAGCCCCCTCAGTGCTGCGGTGGTGCCCTCCCGTCTCCGCAGGGATGCTGAGATCGAGGACCTGAAGACGCAGCTGTCACGGATGCAGGAGGACTGGATCGAGGAGGAGTGCCACCGCGTGGAGGCCCAGCTGGCGCTGAAAGAGGCTCGCAAGGAGATCAAGCAGCTGAAGCAGGTCATCGACACAGTGAAGAACAACCTGCTGGAGAAGGACAAAGGCCTCCAGAAGTATTTTGTGGACATCAACATCCAGAACAAGAAGCTGGAGACGCTGCTGCACAGCATGGAGGTGGCACAGAACGGGGCGCTGAAGGAGGAGGGCGCCGGCGAGTCGGCCGGGGGTTCCCCGGCCCGATCCCTCACCCGCAGCTCCACCTACACCAAGCTGAGCGACCAGGGAGCCGGGGACCGCAACGTGGGGGGCTCGCAGACCATCTCGCTGGACGAGGGGGCCGACAGCGGCTTCGTGGGGATGGAGGAAGCTCCGGGCCACACGGACTCGCCGGAGGTGGGGGGTGAGCCCGGCACCCGCCTGCCCCCCAGCAACACCTACGAGAAGGTGCTGGGACTGCGGAGCAGCGTGGAGGCGGGGGTGCAGGCCAGCTGCATGCAGGAGCGGGCCATCCAGACGGACTTTGTGCCCTGCCAGCCCGACCTGGACACCATCCTAGAGAAGGTGATGAAGTCCCAGGCTTGCAGCTTGGGCAGCCCCACCTCCGCCTGGGTCTCTGAAATGGAAGACACGATGCCCGTCCCCGAGCTCGCTAACCCCACCGGGACCACGGACCTGATGGTGGCCGAGCCCGACGCCGCGACGGCGGCTGCCAGTGCCGAGGAGGGTGTCCCCTCTAACCCGGCGGTGCGGCAGCCCCCCAGCGCCAACCCCTCGGTGGCCATCGCCTGCGTGGCGGAGGAGGAGCTGACGGAGGTGACCGGCTGCGAGACCAACCCTTCCAAGAGCTACTGGAGCCGCCATTTCATCGTGGATCTGCTGGCTGTGGTGGTGCCGGCGGTGCCCACGGTGGCCTGGCTGTGCCGCTCGCAGCGGCGGCAGGGCCAGCCCATCTACAACATCAGCTCGCTGCTGCGGGGCTGCTGCACCGTCGCCCTTCACTCCATCCGCAGGATGGGCTGTCGCCCCGTCGCCAGCCCCGGCCCCGGAGGCACTGCCCAGCCCTGACCCCCTCCGACGCCCTCCACCCGCCCCCACGGACCCGACTGCTGATTGTAAAGCCCCGGCGTGGCACTGGCGGGTGGGAAGGGGCCGAGGGGTGTGTGGGTGCATCGAGGTGTGCTGCTCCCCCCAGCTCCTTTGTCCTGGAGGGAAAGAACGGCTGTTGGAAGAGGAGTGTTGGCGCCCGGCGTCACCCTCCGCCGATGGACACCCCTGCCTGTGCCTCTGGCAGCGGGGAGCTGTGGGGCTGCACCCGCCAGGGAGGCTCTCCCTCCATCGCACTTGCTTTTTGTTTGTCGCCGGGTTATCCCCGGGGCCAGCCCTGCCACGGGCGGGTGATGGCAAGGAGCCGCTGGCAGCGTGGAGCGCTGGGGATGCAGCGGTTCCTTGCTCCAGATGCAGTGTCTTGTCTGTGGGCAGGGGGAGGGGGAGTTCCTGTCCAGACACACGGATCAGCTCCGGAGCGCTTCGGGCCAGCCCCCCATTCCCTAGGAAACGCCTCCCACACGGGGATGGAACTGGGCTGCAGCTCACGCACGGAGCCCCCCCGAGGAAGCCATGGGCTCTCCCTCCCTTTGCTTTGCACTATATTCACTTTTTTTGGGTACAGACTGAAGCCCGGCTGTTGAGACTCTGGCTGCCGGGGAGCGGGACCTGGGCCTCCTGCAGTTTTGTCAGCCGAGATGCCGGTGATCCCACCATGTGCTGGAGCTCGGATGCCTTTGCTGGGGTGCGGGCAGTGCCGTGCAGGCAGAGCCAAGCCGTTTGCTGCCCCGGCCCACCCAAACCCCCGCTTTGCTGGTGGCCTCCAGAAAAATGCCTTTTTTTTTTGTGGTCGAAACACAAAGACAGCAAGGATTGCTCAGCGGGGCTGTTGGGGTGCGGGACTTGGGGCTCCCCCGGGTGCGCTGCACTCCCACCCCACGAATGTCTGTGGTTTCTTCGTGACTTGAACTAACAGTGTTTCTCCCCAACCCCAACCCAAGCCCAGTGCCCCACCCATGGGTGCCACCGGCCAGGTGCCCTGGCAGCCGGTGATGCTCCACATGCCGGTGTCCAGCGGTCCCCAGAGGGGCACATGCCACATCTTGTGTGCCCCACACTTCCCTGCACCCCCCTTCCGCTGGCTCTGCCCGTGCTGGGGGGCAGTGGGGACAGCAGCTCTGCCACCAGCACAGCACCAGGTGCCAGGGGAAAGATTTGGGGAGCAGCAGTGTCCAGGCAGCTGGTGTCGCTGGGATATTCGCCTCTCGTGCAATGTATTTGTGGATCTGTGTACACGTCTGTTAGACTATCCAAAGCTTTGCCAAGAAATAAATGTAACGACTATATTTGAAAGACAAATCTATATAATATATTTTTTAAATACAGAACTGAAAAAGCTGTAACCCCCCTGTTCTTGTTTCCCCTGTCCTGTACTTGCTCTCTGTGGTGGATGTAATAAATGTCGCTGGGTCTGTGTCTGCTTTGGCTGGAGCCAGCCCTTGGCATCCGCCCTGAGGGGGGTGGCCCAAGCAGGGACACGAGGACAACGGGACCCTGGTACAGGACATCTGCCCCATCCCTGCTGAGGAGAGGAAGAACCACCCAGCAGCCACCAGACTCTGAAGGGATAGGGGGTTTTGTGCTAAAATAGCTCCTTTGGAGGTTCTGTGGGGTCCCCTCAGCAGGCCCTCTGGGCTTCCAGCATCAGCTCCCAAACAGCAGCGATGGAGTCACAGGTCAGGGATGGAGTGGTCCATGGATGACTTCACCAGCCCTGATGAGAGCCTGAGCAGAGGGAAGGGAGGTCAGTGGGGGGAATGTGGGGGTCCTTGTGGGGTGGGGGTCCTTGCAGCCCCGTATTCTCACCGTTTGACCATGTGCTCGTAGATCACAGTGGGGATGATGGTCAGTGTCACCACATTCCCAGCCCCTGCCAGCACCTCCATGAGCTGCTTATCCTGCAGGGATAGAGAGAGAGAGCAGGGGGGGTCCATGGGGTGCCCAGCTTTGCTCAGTATACCCCTCCCTCCTGGATTCTCTGGCCACATCCTGGACTCCCCAGGCATGTCCTGAACCACCAGGGCACAGCCCTACCTTCATGCCGATGACGTTCTGGCCATTCACCTCGCAGATGCAGTGGTGGGTGAGGAGCCCGTTGCGGGCGGCCGAGCTGTCCTTGGCCAGCGACACAATCTTCCCCTTCTTCATCACAATGCCAATATGGCCAGTGCTATCCTTGTGCACGGTCACGGTGCGCTGGAAAGGCCTGTGGGGAGAGCCCCATCAGTGCTGCCACCGGCACTGCCACCACCACTGGTGTCACCACTCACTCACCTGTCCCGCACCACCATGACAATCTTTTCAGGGTTCGCCTTCTTCAGCGCGCGCTGTGCCTTGTCACTGCTCCAGCCTGCACAGTTTTTGCCGTCGATCTGCAGCACCTGGTCCCCGAAGCGCAGCCCCACCAGCGCTGCTGGCGAGTTGGCCTTGACCAGCTGCACGAAGATGCCCTGGGGACACAGTGGAGTGGTGGCACGGGGCTGGCACAGGGACCAATGGCCGTGCTATGCACCATGGTATGCCATGCCATGCCATCTGCACCCTGCTGTGCTGTGGCACGCTGTGACATTTAATGCCACACATTGCCGTGCCATGATACACTGCCATGTCACGCTGTGCTCTACTGTCATGCTTATGCCGTGTCACATCATGCCATGACACACTGTCCCGTGCCATGCCCAGCCCCATGCCAGCCCAGCCCCTCACCTGGTCGACGTTCTTCAGGTGCAGCCCCGTCTTGCCCCGCTCGTCCTTGCACAGGTGGATCTCCCGTACACCAGGTTTGATCTCTGCCCGCCGCAGCCCCGCGTTGTTCCCGCTCAGGGGGGCAACCAGCTGGCCTGGGGAGGGCCCGGCGGGGGTCAGTGCCTGCAGAGGAGCTGGGGGTCAGCGGGGACAGGGGGAACAAAGGGCACTGTGCACCTCAGCCCTTGGAAGTGCTGCATCCCTTTTCCAGGCAGGATGAGGAACCAGAGGGACCCCCATTATGCCATGGGGAGCCACATGGGGCAGGGGGCTGCCAGCCCAGACACCTACGGTGCTGTCCTCTGTGCGCAGGTTCTTCTGGATCTCCTCGCTGGAGAGCGCCAGCCCCATGTAGTTCTCCAGCTCGGCTAGGTTGGGGTACAGTGCAGGTGGCTCTGAGGGACATACCGAGGGTGGTCTCAGGTCCTGGGGCCCCCAGCCCACAGCCATTGCCCCCTCCATCCCGGGAACCCCCTGGGACCCTGGGCCAGCAAAAAGAGACCCTGAAATCCCATCCCCAACCCATGCACCCATGCACTGAGCTGCAGGGGGTCTCAGCTGAGCCCCCACCCCCCACTGAGCATCTTTGCCCCCCCAGACAGCCCCTGCACAGGGTGAGCTGATCATGCCCAATCTTACCAGTGCCCGAGGTGAGCTTTGGTTTCTCTGTGACCACTGTGGTGGCAGGGGTCCTCACCCCAGCTGCTGCCTGTGCCTGCCAAGAGACAGGGTGCTCAGTGTTGTGCCCCACAGCCTGGGAACCCTCTGAAGTGAGACCCCCCAGGGACCCACTGGGGTCTGCTCACCCCCTGTAACATCGCTGAGCTGGCACTGACCTGCAGGATCTGATGGCCCTTCATGTCCTCCAGGGAGGGGTAGAGTGTTGCCATTGCTGCTGCTGTCTGGAGACAGGGATGGGGCAGTTAAAGGACTGGGTTGCCTCTCTCCAAGCATCCCTCCCAGCCTGTGTACCGGAGATGGGCTGTCACCTGGAATCTCCAGTGTGACTCAAGGCTATGTCACCAGGGCCACCATCACTTCCTGGTGGCTGGGACATGGCTGTGTGCTGGGGAGGTCCTGTTCCCCATGTTCACTTGTCCCACAGAGCCATCCCAACACCACCCAGACAGGGGAGTGGGATATTCCATGGGAATGGCCCCTTCACCCCTCATCAGACCCCTCTGCTCCCCATGTCCAGCTGGCCAGTGGGGCCATTCCAACATTACCAGACACAGCGGTGAGATGTCCCACGGGAACAGCCCCTGTACACACCATCAGCCCACTCTGCACCTCATGTTGTGCCCGAGGCTGTGCCCTCCAAATCTACTTTATGGCATCTTGTGCCCCAAAAATAATAAGCCAAAATTCATGGTGTAGGGGCCAAATCCAGATCCAGCTCTGAGCCCTGCGGCAGCCAGGCAGGATCCCAGCTGCAGCCCAGGGATAGCAGCAGCATCCAACAGACAAGACCCCCCAAAGTCCAACCCTGGCAGCCCTGGACTCACCTGCCAACAGCTCCCAGTTCCTTGTGACACCCTCTGCCTGGCCCCTGGATTTTATAGCCAGGCCCAGCCCAGGGAGGGGCCAGACAGCCTCAGCTGATTGCAGCCCTGCCAGGTAGGGCACAGGTGAGGAAGAGGAAGGTGAAGGCAACAATGCACAGAGCCCTGGCACTGCAGGGACGGGTCAGGGATTAGGATGGGGACAGGAATGGCTTTCTGTAGGTTCAGGCATGTGGGGGAGCAGGGATGGGGCTACACTCCTTCATGGTGCCCCCCCACCACTGCATCACTTCTCCTGCCACCTCCAGCACGTGGCTTGGCCCCTCGACTGGGCCCACCCCCCCCACCCCCATTATCCTTCCTGGACTCCATAGGCCCCGCTGTGGGGCAAAGGGGGTTCCCCACCGTAATCCCCTGTGTGGGCGGTGGCTCCTGCTGACACCTCGCTGCCCTGGCGCGTGGGGCTGACGCGGCTGTCACTGGGATCCCATGTCCCACACCCTTCCAGACGTCACCTGGGACGCGTGCCAGGTGTGGGAGTCCCATGCTGCAGGTGGAGAAACTGAGCCAGCACAGAGCTCAGCATGGGGTGGCCGTGGCATACCCTGTCACCATGTCACCTGGGGATCCAGCAGCCAGTGGTGACATTCTGCTGTCAGCACTGAGGATGCCATGGGCCACCGTGTCCCCAGGAGCCAGGCAGGGGGGTGGTGAGGGCACTTGGCCAGGCCTGGACCTGGTGGCAGCAGCCCAGAGCTCCCTGGCACAGGGCCAGTCCTGCTGTGGAGCCGCAGCCAGGCACGTCCCAGCTCCCTCTGCCTCCGCTCCACCGTGCCAGGCCAGGAGGAAGTGTTTTATTTACTGGTGTTATTTTTAGCTGGATGGTGCCCAGCTGCCTTGACCAGCCCAGGACAAGAACAGCCCAAGCGCCAGTGGCAGAGAGAGTCCTACAGAGAGAGAGATTGTTCCCTGGAGCCTGTTCATTCTCTGAAACCCTCATCCCCACAAAAGCACAGCTGGAAGGACTCACACCCCACCTGCACTCATGGGTGCTGCAGTAGCTGTGCAGGGACTGAGGGCTCAAGGGCAGGTGGTTTCCCTCAGCCTCCCCCCTGCCCTGGCTTAGCCCCAGCCAGAAGGCACGGCACTGCCTGGCACCAGTTAATAATTAAAGCAATAAGCTTGGCAGGAAGAGAAAGCCAAACTGGCCTCAAGCTTCCACCCAGAAACAGCCACAGCAAAGGACAGAGCAGGGTGCTGGTGCCCCACAAGCTCCTGTTCTGCTTAACTGAGCAGCAGTTAAGGGCAGCACTAACTCCTGCACAGCCCTGTGCAAGCACTGGTGCTCCTGGATGCATCCCAATGGCCAAGCTGCTCCTACCCCAGGGCCACTGCTCCCTCCAGGATACACAAACTTTGCTTGGCAGCTGGGACAGGCTGTGTTATCGACTGTGGCTGTGTTATCAGTTGTGGCGGCACACTGATCAAAGGTTGTCAGCAGAGGAGCCAGGCACTGGCCCACAGTGGTGCCTGGGCAGGTCCTACACACAACACCCATAGCTGCAGCAGCAAAGCCCAAAGCAGGTGATGTGCCCAAAGCAGGCCCCATGTGCCATGTCCAGCTTTCATACAGGATTGAAATAAATCCAGAAAGATGCAAGGAAAGGCTTCCTTGGAGCTGCAAGGACCATGAGAACATGCATCCATCTATCCTTTATGCTTCCAGTCCAGGTTGAGTCACAGCCACAAGGGCACAAGGCTGTGAGGGCAATGCTTAATAGGTTATAGTGAGGCAATTAATTATGCAAATTCAAGCAGGCCACCATCACCTCCCCACAAAGCACAGGAGCCCCAGGCATCCGACTGTGCTCCCAGGGCACAGTACTGAGTACTGTGAGTACCTGAGCCTCACACAGCAGAACAACCTTGGCACAGCACCCCATGAGCCTGGCACTGCCCCCTGAGACTCTGGCACAGCAACTGCAGCAATCAATGAGTATGGCACAGCACCCAAAGCACCCCATAAGCCTGGCACAGCACCCTAAAAGCCTGTAACAGCACCCCACACAGCACCCCACAGCACCCCGAGCCCAGCCCAGCCCCTGCTGAGCGACAGACGGGTGAGGGAAAAACCTCCAAGACACAGGGCTGAGAAAAGCCAGCATAAAGCGTTTTTATTGCGATAATAAACTGGATGCCTTTGTGCGGCGGAGAAGGAAATGACCGGCGGGGATTTCTGTTACCAACGGACTGGGCAGGGCAGAGGGAGGGGGCACAGGGGACAGCTATGCATCCTGTGAGACCAGGCAAGCAGCGATGACCAGCATCAGGTGGCAGGAGAGAATGGGCAGGTGTGCTCAGAGCAGGGACAGCGGGGGGCTGATGGTTCCTTTCCATGGGGAAGGAGGACAGAGGTGTTTTTGTTGAGTTGAGCCTCCACCACCTCCCCTGCAGACAGCACCTTCCCTCTGTCCAGTTTTCCTTTTTCTTAAAAGAAAGCTCCATGCCACGGGATTTTCAGGGTGTGGTGGAGCTCTGGTGGAAACCCAACTCCCTAAATCCAAAAGTGGTCTGGAGGGGAAGGCAGGCCCACCGTGAGATGGCAGGGTGAAGCAGGGGCAGAGCAGCCCTCCTTTCCCAGAGCAAACCCACAGTGCCTGCAGTGATGGTCCCCAGGGAGCAGGAAAAGGCCAGGCTCCCTCACTGTCCCATTCCAGGCAGAATTCCTATAAACAATTCTAGTGCTACCTCGCTCTCTGCATCCCTTCAGCCTCAATAACCTCACTCTGCTATGGCTTTTGCAGCAGCAGCAATTTCTGGTTTGAAAACACCATAAATCTGCACCAAAACGAGTAACTAACAGGATTCCTTTTGTTCAAATGACTCCTATCTAAGGTCAGCCCATCTGCGTGCTACTGGGAGAACACAGTCTACACCTGGAACAAAAATAAGATTAAGAACTTGACCCAAAAAGAGTTGAGGTTTATGGCGTATAGTTTAAAAAGACATAAAAACACGATACAAGGAGGAAGAGTCAGACGCAAAGCTTAGTGACCAAAGGCATTCAATCAAGGTGTAAGGTTATACAATGAGTGTAGTGGACTATCAGGAAAAGCTCCATACAAAGTCATGTGCACTCTTCTTGAAGCTGAGATTCTGGATTCCTCCATGTGCCAAACCTGTGGGGAGAGAGGAAAGGCAGCGTGACAGAGCTGCCTGCCCGCTGGACAAGGAGGGAATGTGCCCAGAGCATGGCAGCCTCCACACAAACCACACCGAACCCTCAGAGCAGCAGTCAAGCCTCAGTCACAGGGGGGAGAACAGCCCCACCCTGCCCACACCATGTGGACCCCACACCCCAGAGCAGAGCCCCACAGAATCACAGAATGGGCTGGGTTGGAAGGGACCTTAAAGACCCATCTCGTTCCAGCCTCCTGGCACAGGTAGGCACACTGTCCATTAGACCAGGCTGCTTTAAGCCCCATCCAACCCAGCCTTGGACACTTCCAGGGACAAGGCAGCCACAATTTCTCTTGAGAGCCTGTGCCAGAGCGTCTCCACCCTCACAGGTAAGAATTTCCAGTGTGAAGCTGTTCTGCCTTGGCCTGTCACTTCAGGCCCTTGTGTGAAGTCCCTCTCCAGCTCTCTTGTAGCCCCTTTAGGTTTCCCCAGAGTCTTCTCTTCTCCAGGCTGAGCAACTCCAGCTCTCGGCCTGTCTCCATAGCAGAAGTGCTCCAACTCTTGGGTCATGGTCACAGCCTCCCGCCCACACCATCAGCCCCGTGCCCTGGCAGCATGAAAGGCAGGAGGGTGTGTGGCAGCCAAGCTCCCTTGGTGCAGTGACAACACTCAGAACCCAAGGCACAAAGAACTGGCACTGCAACACCTCCATGACATGAACCCACTCTGCCAGGCTGGGAACTCTGCATGTAGCACTGTAGTGATTTGGACCCCAGCTCACCAGACTCCCAAGAGCGACTTCTACCCACAGCCAGAGACCTGCCCTGTCCTTCTCATATTCCCCACTACTGCCCACTCCCCACTCTCGCCTCCATCCCATCTCCCCACAGTGTCCCAAGTTCAAACACAGGGGCCTTGAGTTGTCCTCAATCCACACAGTCCCTGACAGAAACTGCCCCTCCTTACCCACGGACAGGGTGCTGGGATGGGTCATTCCAATTTCATGAGCTCCACGTCAAAAATTAGAGTGGCGTTTGGTGGGATGATTCCTGGGTGGCCAGTGGAACCGTAAGCATAATCTGGGGAGATGGTCATCTTTGCCCGCTGACCAACGCTCATCTGGGACAGGGACAGAAACACAAGGATGTCAGGAGATGGGCACAACTGCCAGGTGTGTGACAGAGGATGAACACACACCTGTCCCCACTGCTTTCCTACGTGGGGCAACAGCAAGGACCCAGGCTGCACAAACCAGAGGAACTGGAAGAATGTCACAGGGAAAAGGTAGGCAGCATGGGCTGGAAAAAGAGCAGGGCTTAAGATGTCCTTCACATGAGGAAAGGCAGGGAATTCCAGGCCATTCCCTCCAGCCACCAGCATCCTTGTGCTTGTGTTGTCAGCATGGCACAGAATGAGCAGCGTCACGCGGGCAGGAGCTGGAGCTGTGCTGTGCCCACAGCGTGGGATCACAGCCCGGAGCTGTGCTGTGCCCACCAGCCCTGCCTCCGCGTGGGCTCCGGAGCCCGGGAGGCCTGAGCGCTCCCGCCGTGCTCGTTCAGAGCTGACTCAGAGCAGAAATGTCACCGCTGAGTCACCAACGTGCCGTAGGTGTTGCTGGGGCCTGGCCCGGCTCTGTTCCTGCCAGCTGGCAGGTGGCAATGCAGAAGGTGATATTCACCCCCACACCTCCCAGTGCTGAGGGGGTGGAAAAGGGGAACAAAATAAAAAAATAATAAAATAGGGAATGAGCTGCATGCACACTGATTCCTGCCCACGCTGCAGCTCCTGGCGCAGCACAGCCTGGCACGGGGAGCGCGAGGTGGAGGAGCTCCGGGCACCTGAGCGACTCCTTCCTCCCAGCCACGGATCACCTCCTGCTTGCCCATCACAAACTTGAACGGCTTGTTCCTGTCGCGGGAGGAATCAAACTTCTTCCCATCCTCCAGCATACCTGGGGAGAGAGAGGGAGATGATGGTGATACAGGGACAGAGCCACGAGCAGCAATGTGAGATGCTGTGACCTGGCAGCCCGAACAGGTGACAGTCACATGGCTCTGACTCAAAGATGTGTCTCAGCTTGTCCTCCTTTTCCCTGGGAAACCTGTACAGCAGAGGAAACCCCTGTGGCATCACCCATCCTGGGGCAGGGAAGGATGACACTTAACTGTTTTGGTTCAAAGAGAAGTGCTCCTCTGGGCAAGAACCAAGGACTGACAGGGGAGCAGATGGATGGGGAAGAAAATCTTGCCCACCTTGCAGCACCACCAATAGCCATTTATCAGGCAGCAGGATCCAACCTTGTGCTTCCCATCCCACCAGAAAACAAGCCTCTCACTCCTCACCAGGCTTCCACCTTCAGGCACTCAAAACACTGATGACACTCCAGTGCCCCATCTGGAGGCTGTGACTGGCTCCAGCCCCGCCTGTGCCCAGCTGATCTAAGCCAGATCCCTCCTGGACCCAGGAATGACGATGGGGAGAGGCAGCATCAAGTGCTGGATGCGTATGCCTGGGGCAGCCCTTGTTCCCCAGCACGGGCTGACCCAGGCTGATATCCCCAGAGCTAAATATAACTCTCCAACATGAGCTAAGGAGGAATTTCCTCCCCTCCCTTGCTCCCTGCCTGACCTTCTTGGGGAATCTTGGAGTTGGCGCTGCCTTATAGGAGCAGTAACTCCACCAGTCAGCTCCTGTAAGACAGCTCCAGCTCTGCATTAACACAGCCAGTGCCCTGTACAATAAACCCTGTGTGATAAGAGCAAAATTAAACTCTCTCCCAAAACACTTCTCCACTTCCCAAAACAGCCAGAAAATCCTGCTATTCAGGCTGGAAACTGCTCTACAGTCTTGAAATACCAAACTTCCTCAGGATGGCATGGGGCAGATTGACTTCCCTTTGCCAGGGCATGTGTGCAAGGGAAAATATGTCTGTGAAAAAGATGGGATGGGGGAGCTCAGCCCCTGCTCGCAGCAACCAAAGGGAATGGCACACAGGGACCAGCAGCCACAGTGATGGGTAATGTGAATGGAAAGAAGGGAATGGGAGAAAATACATCACCTGGGCAGGGGCAACAAGCACCGAGACCTGTGGGCTTCTCTCAGGGAGTAGAATTAAGTTTTTAATTTAACAGATAGCAAAAATCCCTTCTCCAGGGTGTCGAGAGTCAGCTCAGCCAGTCACGCCGTAGCCCTGGACTTTGGAATAGTAAATCTGGAGTTCTCTCATTTCCTCCTTCCAGGATAAACCTCTTGTTGCTGAACCTGCTTCCAACCCCGTCTGGCACCTCTCCTCACTCCCGTCCGCTGGCCTTCCTCCCGCCTGGCAGCAGGGACACGGGGCAGGCCATGCCGGCTGGCACCAGCAGCGCTGCCTGGCTGAGGCCCCAGCTGACCCCAACTCGGCTCCAAGCCCTCCGGCGCAGCAACCGAGGGCTGAGGGACAGAGAGGACAGCTCTCTGCCACCCTTCTCCCTGGACACCCACCAAGGAATAACGCCAGGGGCCACGCAGCACAACCCCCTGCTTGTCACAGCAAGCAGAGACTACTGGGATGCTCCCAGGGCATCTGCAGCCTGCAGAAGTGCATCTTGTTTGATGTTCTGACCAGGGAATGCAGAAGCATCAGCAGCAGTGCAGGAGATGCTACCAACCTTGTACAGGAGTGGACGGCACTGCCCGACCCCACCACCAAGCTCACCTATCCCAATCTAGCCTCAGGAGCTGTTTCAGAGCTGGTAGCTCCCCTGGCTGCAGAAGAGAGGGCTTGATGGACTATGCTGGTTGCAGCAGCCTGAGGGATTGATCTGTCAGCTCTCGCAAACCAGGATGGAGAAGGTCATACGTAGGAGTCTATCCCTGCTCCCCAGCATAGGGCTGCCATACTCCCCCATCATGCCAGGAGGGAAAACAAAGAGGCTCCAATCCTTTGTAGACTGCATCCTCATCTCAGGCACTTCCCTCTGCCCACAAGCCTCCTGGGAGATTTCCCCAGCCCTGGACAAGTATAAGCAACCATTTCCTCATCCCTGCCATCCCTGAGCAAGGAGATAACGAGATCTTAAAGCTATTATGGAGGCAAAGCATCCTCTGGCAAAAGCAGCTACCCCAGCAGAGCCCCAGGAGCAGCAGACAGCCCCTGGCACATCCCAGGTTATCCAAGCCCCCAACAGGGCTCTGTGCTTGTCATACCCAGTCCTACAAGGAGGGCAGAGCTCACACAGGTGGATTATGGAGACCCACTTGCCCTGTCTCCCAACCCAGAAAGATTTGAGCCCTCAGAGATCCCAGCTGGGCTATACATACCCCAAGGGATGTCAGGAAATCACAGTGAGGAGGAACAGAGAGCCCTACAACTGAGGCTGCAGCAGCCATGGGATGGAGTGGGGGCTCTGGAGCACAGCCCCAGCCAGGCAGCATGGCCCTGCCAGGTCTCTGCCACACTTGGCAGGCAGGAGCTGGGAGACGCCGGCTGCAACGTGCGACTTGGCTGCGGGCCCCCCTGGGCGGGCAGAGGCGGCGGAGAGCGGTGCTGGAGCAGGCAGAGTCAGCCCTGGGACAAACCTGCCAGGTCGGGTTCTGCCGGGGGTGCAGATCCTTGGCATGGCCATTGCCCAGGGGCTCCAGAACACAGCCAGCCTCCCAAGGAGAGGCAGGAAGAGAACAGAGCAGTGGGGCAGGCAGCTCTGCTCCAGCTGGGGCAGGATGGAAAACCCTTCCCAGAAGCCCTGGAATACCCAGCATGCTCCAAACCCTTGGTCAGGACAGGGATGCCTGGATGAGGTTCAATCCTGCTTTCACCAGCACTTCCCATCACTCAAGCCCACCCCATTATCACCCACAGCTGGATGGGGAGAGGGCTCTGCCCACCATTCTTGAGGCCTGGCAGGCCCTGGAGGCAGGAAGAGGGTGCAGGAGATGGCGCTGAGCTCCCACAGTTGTCACAACCCATGGCTCAGCGGTCGCATGCCTTGGGAGGAAACACCTCACAACCACAGGGCATTTGCTGAGCAGCAGGAGAGCATCGAGGGCAGCACCCAGAGCAGCCAGGGGAGCATCACTGCCCCGGGGACTGTGCACAGGTGCTAGGGAGGACAGTGGTCCCCTCGGTGCCATTCTGCTGGAGAAAGGCAGTTCCCTCCAGTATCCCTTTCTGCTCCAAGCCCAACTCCCTCAGAGACCCCACATGCTGAATGTGCTTTGCCACTCAGGCAAAGCTGTTTGGCCAATTCATGTCAGACTTGCTCCTGTCCTGGCACTCCCCAGGAATGACTGTGGCCACCCCTTTCCCCTCCTGAAGTGCAGTGGGGTGCTCACAGTCTCCCCACACAACCAGTGCCCCTTGGCACCAGCCCTGCAGGACCCCCAGCTGCAGAGCACCCCCACTCTGACTCAGGGGGGCTTAGCTCTCTTGCCCCCCAATCCACATCCCCTCCTCACTGATTCACTCCGACACTCAGTTCCACCCCATGGCAGTTTGCTGTATGCAAAGCAAAGTGTGCAGAACACACTGGGCACATCAGGGAACTTTATCCTTGATTTAGTTCTTTTAAGAGCCCTATGGAGCAGATTTCACATCAAAGGCTCTTTCTGTGGCACATGCTCTCCACAAAAGGACCTGGAAGGAAGGAGGGGGAACAGGTTCAATTCCACCAGCTCCCCCCATACATTTCCATCTCTGCAACCTCAGCGTAAGCAACTGGCATCTCTGCCCGTCCTGGGATGGTCTCAGCAGGGCTATGCCCCATGGAGTAGGAGCCTTGGCACAGGCAGAAGCAGCACCAGCCGATGGCTGACCAAGCTGGCTCCCCACAGTCCCTCACTCTTGGATCACTGTTTTTTTCTCCAAGTGGTTTTTACTCAAACCACTGTGCATCCATAACCCAGCAGAGAGCTGCCTCCTGCACACCACAGGCTGGATCTCCCCAGCACTGGAGCAAAGGGCGCCTGGGGACAGAGCCAATGCAGGGCTCTGGAAGGAGTCCTGGAGGTCAACACCTCCAGCACTGCACTCTGCCACCATCCCTGATGCTGCTCTGGGATCGGTGAGCATTGCAACAGGGCTGGGAATCAAAGGTTTGTAAGGTTTTCTGTGAGCCAAGCCCTGCTCCTGTCTCCGGCAGGGCTGGCTGCAGGAACTGCGCTGCCGACGCAGGGAAATGGCATCAGGGCCTGGAGGTGTTTGATTCCTGCTGCCTGCTGAGGCGGGGGGGCAGGAGCTGCCTGCAGACGGAACGGGGGTGGGGATAAAGGACAAATGGAGACAATAGTAACAAAAAAAATAAAGGAAATTAGAGAACCGCTCCCAGGCGAAGCAGATCACTGCTGCTGGGGAGGGTCTGTTGTGAGCAAGTCACCACGTAGCACTTTGCCTGAAGCACCACCCTGACGTGGGGACAGGATGCTGGTGACCCCCAAACAGTTCTGCTGGGGTGGGGGACGGAGCTGGGGAAAGCAGCCAAGCTCCAGCAGCGCCACAGAAGGGGAAAGCCGGCACAGGGAGCCAGAGGGTTGGGAGCCGGGAGGGCTGGCAGGCGGCAGGACAGGCCCACCGGGAGCCACTTGACTGCCTGCCAGCCTCTCTTTGTTCTTCCACCGGCGGAGGAAACGGGGCGGCCGGGCAGACCAAGCTGCTTCCTCTCCCTGCTGACGATGGAACGGGAAGAACTGGGGAGATGGAGGAGCAGCAGATGGGCTGGATGCCCGCCGAGCCCTCCCGGCAGGCCCGGCCCCGTTCTGCAGAGAGGGGCACCCCCAGCCCACCAAGGGGAGCAGGGAGAGGCAGAAAGCGCTGGGGCGGGAAGGGGAATTGGTTATTAGCAAAAACAGTCACAAGTGAGTCATTAACTCGTTTTTACCACGCGGATGAGCCAATGCTGCACAAAAGGCAGCCCAGGGGGACAAGAGCCCCCGGGTGACCCCCAAAGAATTTTTTGGGGTCCCAAGGTTGGTTTCTCTCCCCCCCAGCTTGCAGAAGGCTGCTGGAGGACATGACCCTCCCTGGCTTTGGGGCAGCCCCTCATCAAAGCACTACCCCGACCACTAAACAGTGCCCTGGTTATCCGCACCGGGGTCCCCCCCAAAAAAAACAGAATGCGGGTCTGGGGCGGCCCCACGGGTAACCCTGGTGTCACCCCACAAGGAAGGGACTGGGGCAGGACTGGGGATGGGGATTGCACTCCTGCAAGGAGCTGTGGCAGGAGGGACCCCGCTCTGAAGTAGCAGACCCCAAAGCTCCCGAGGGATGACTCGTGGAGCCCATGGTGGCTCCGGGCCCGGCCTCCCCCCAGCCCACGGGTCTCGGCTGCCCTGGGACCCCCA